>CM047975.1:37819907-37832467 GCA_026261665.1 Melanotaenia duboulayi | reverse complement strand
GGTCTTCAGCTACTTTGTATGGCCTGTTTTGTGTCATTATGTGTGTGTGCGTGTGTGTGTGTGTGTGTGCACATGTGTTTCTGTTCATTGTTTAAAACTGGCAGCAGCCTCTTCCAGTGAGATGAATGCTGCTCATTGCCCTTCATTTAGCTTCTTTCCTTGTGTTGTTTCTTGCCCTTGTCTTAAGTCTCCATTTCCTGGTTTTCCTGCACGTTAAGGAGTCACTGTGAACACATTTGTGTGCATGTGGTGGCGTGTAGCATGATTGTCTAAAATGATGCTCTGCAGTTGTGCTAGCATTTCGTTGGTCACTGGGCAGATGGTGACCTCCAGATGAACTCGTCTTTCTGCTTTCATTCAGCTGCCTCTAATTGTTCTCCTTGCTTTCATTAAGTGCTGCAGACTGTGCAGTTCTCACATTTGACCACTAGAGGTCACAGCAGACCAGGTGTTGGTGCTGAACTGTTCTGGCGTGTTGGTAAATCTTTTGGAGGAAACAATGAGCGTGCTTGGGGACTTTGTCATGACTGTAGTGACAATCAATCAACAAATTGATTAATAAACAAAATTTACTGTCTCCACATCTATATGTCCTTTGTGCATCCTTTTGAAGACAATGTTGCAACAATGAATTTATTTACTTGCAAAATAACTTGAGAAATACATGTTTTAAATAAAGCTGCGTTACTTGGTGTTTGAGCCAATATAGAACAGCTTTTTAATTGTTTTAAAATGTGTGTGTGTGTGTGTGTGTGTTGTTATTATGGACCATATATTGTGTCTGAAATAAAGTATTGAATTGAATTAAATTGAAAAAGATCAACACAGGCTTTGAGGATTTTCCTTCCTCTGTGTTTCAGCTTTGTTCAAATAAATTTTACTCATTAAATATGACATCATGGTCAAGCTGCTTCAGACCGATCCCACTTCAAGTTTGTGTCATTTTACCATGTATCAAATGACAAAACTTTATTTAGGATATAATAATCTGATCAGCAGATAAAATACTCGATCATCATACTCGATTAAGGTTCCCATTGAAAAAAAAAAGTATTGATTTTCAGTCGTCTTTTTTTGTTTGTTTTAATGAAAAACTTTAGAGTAATTGATGCAAGTTCCTTTCTCATTCGGTACATTGCATGACTGTAATAATATTAGCGTACAAGGAAATGACTTTATGTGAATAAAGTGAATTTAGGAGCTCTTTGTTCTGTAACAGATAAATTTGTTGCATTTTTTTAAATTACACAAACTGATGCGTTTTTTTTAAAGCTAGAACATCTTTGATGTGTTTTTGGGGTCTGAGTATGAAAAATCAACATCTTTAAAAAGAAGAATTAAACCAGTGATTAATAAATAAACGGACCTGTAGTTACAGCCCAGATATGTTGCAGAACATATGGTATATTAACAAATGGTAATGTGACGGCTTTCCCTCCCATTTGCAACTTTTCTTCTATTTACTGTACCTGTGCTTATGTATGTGGGTGTGTTGCTGTCTTCATGTGGGTCAGTTTGTGTGTGTTGCTGAGTATGTGTTGTATGCAGGGCTGATGTGCAATGGCCTCCCTCTTCCTCTTCTCTTATGAATCGATGATCATGTGGTGTAAGGGAGATAGATGGCCCCAAGCTCCATCTTGTCTCCTCTAATTGTAAAATATTAGTTACATTAGACTCTGGTCCATGATTAATGGAACTTATTTGGAAGGTGGACTCTCTCACACACACACATACTTTCTTTTCCCCTCTCCTCTTGGTTAGCAATGGTCTCCAAAGTCTCTTCCTGAAAGAATTGAGTGATTTCACTTAGAGTGGACAAATAGGCTTCCCGCTGTAGGAAAAGAGAAGGCACAAAAAGAACAGGAGAAAGATGAAGGAGGAAAAACGACTGAGGGTGATGAGAAAGAGGGGGGAGTTTGTGAAAAAGGAGGACAATAAGAACTATCAGGAGAGCTTTTCAAAAGTTCTGCTGGTTGGCTGTAAAGGGATTTAAACCAGAGTAGATAATGCTGCATGCAGGGTCACAGCTGGAAATGCCAAACAAGATCAAGTTTGATCATGTTTGCAAGATGATCACCATGAAAAACTGGATTTTATATTCTGTATTACCATTAAACAAAACTGAGCTCAGAACATTTTATAAGTTGCATGAGAGTTGTTGTTGTTGGTGTTTTAAAACTTGTTTTCATGCACAGACACAAAACACAAAGCACAAGATGGTCTTGACAAATTTACAGGACACATGAAGGTTTTTATTTATGTGGTTAATTAATTAATTTAATTAGTTAGATAGTTAGTTGTTTTATTTTATGCAGGAAAGGATTAAAAGCAATCTGGCCTGACTCAGCAAAAACTGATCACAGAGGGCGAAAGCAGCGGTTGGAGGGCGCTGTGGGGCCACATCAGTGGTCACAGCGGTAACTATCTACTAAATGGAGGTTGTGAGTGATTTTAAACGGTCCTGGTAAAGTTATAGTCCTAATGTGATGCAGAATATTGGTCCAGGCTTTGGTCAGTACATAAAAGAAAGATCTTTGATCACAGCAGTTCCTGAAGAGTGGTGGTGGCAGAAGTCCATTTGTTACTGCTCCGGCTAAGTGATCAGATCTGGGGTTAAGTTTAGGCACTAAGACAGCTAATGCTGCAGACAGGCATCTATTGAGCAGGTGGAAATACAATTTAGTCCCATGACTCAGTACGAAGTTCTGAAAGGTCTGTGCATTGGACAGTGACAGAGCAGAACAGTGATGAGTCTGGCCATGTAGCCTTTAGTGGATTTTATACACTCTGTTATAGAGTTTTGCCACTGGCTCAAGGATTTGATTAGTTGTGATTGTCCAAACAGATAAATAATATGATACAGTAGAAACTTATTTCATGCAAATATGTCTTATCAGAGACAGGTGTGATGATTTTACTATAGACAAGTAATTTCTGGTTTATTTTTCGAGTCAGGTTTTGTTCATGCTCACTGTACTGAGACGAGAATCCAATGTGATCCCCAGATACTTGTATGTATTTACAGTGGGGAGTTTTGGTTTGCAATGGAAACAGGATTTGATAATGCAAGTTATGGAAAAGTGGAAATGCATGCATTCTGTTTTTTTTTTTTTATAGGCTGATTGCTAAATGATTATTTTGCAGCCACCCATGTAAGGACTGCAGATCTTCAAGTTTATGGTTAATTATGTCATTATTTGTGCCAGACACAAAAATAACAGTGTCATCTGCATACAATGACTTAGAATGACTGAGCAAATGACTGAGCACATTAATATACACTAGGAAAAGTAGGGGGCCCAAGTTGCTGGCCTGAGGAACTACAGTATCAGTGATGTTACTGAACAAATTTTAATAACCTGGTTTCTGCCACTCAAGCAGGAGGTGAGCATGTCTAATGGAGGAAGTGTAAAATCAAATGACATGTTTATTTACGAGAATGAATAGACCATATCAAAGGCCTTCCTAAAATCTATGTATACAGCTCCTGTAATACGGCTCTGGTTGAGGGACGTGCACATACATTCAGTGACTAGAAGCAGAGCTGATACAGTGGTACGCAGAGGCCGAAAGCAATGCTGGCAGTCGCTGAGCTTTCACATGATCCATTATTTGACTATAATAATTTTTCAAGCAATTTGGAACAGGAATTTGGAAGAATATAAGTCGGACAATAATTGAAAACATTAGTGGGACCTTCTCTCTTAAAATAGGAGCAATTTGAGATATTTTCCAAATGTCAGGACATTTTGACTGCCTGATACACAGATTACCTAAATGATGAAAAAAGAGTGTACTAATGAGTTTTTAAGAAGATTCATATTTAGGTTATGTTTATCAGGAGCATGACAAACCTTTAAGGTATGCAGTGTGTTTGATAAATGACTGTGCATCTTCAGAGAAAGAGAACTGTTGTTTTATTTGGTGTATTAGTTGATATGATGGTAAAATTTGAGGAGCGGTTTTATTAAATTCATACAGCTTTATCCCCTTTCCCATCATGTTAGTGTCCTGTAAGGTTTTGGACCCCCCATGCATGGCCGCTTACTCAATGATACAGTCATATGTAAGTCAAGCTATGGTTTTCTTCTCTTCTTTTAACAAACACAAACACACCCAAAAAAAGGCCTGCACAATTTTTTTTAACACACTTCAGTACCCAGTGCATTTTCCAGTCTTCATACATCACCCATGTTTCATAATCAGTTTCAAAATTTACAAAACAGTTGTTATAAATAATTAAATCTAAACAAATATGAGTAAAATGAATGAATTATAACAGATCATGCATTAAGTGTCAGGCATGAATCACAGCTTGATGACGTTCAGAACTTTGTGAATTTCAGTGAAATATTAAACTATTATCTTTATTATTGTTTTTTAAACATAAAACCAGTTTTTCTTTTATTCTTGTGGCTGCAAGAAAAAGTCCAACTTATATTCTGATGCTTGGTAAAGGCGTCTTTCCATCAGTTTTTAACCTGGTGGATACTAACTTTTTAAAGCACAGGTGACCATGATATTTTTGTAAGCTTAAGTAATGTCTTAAGTAATTGCCTAAAGCCAATGAAAAGGTGATCCAAGTATTTATATAAATTGTTACTGAGGGTTTTACTGAATGGAAGTAGAAAAAACAATGTGTTCATATGTTGGTCTTAAGCATGCATCAGGAATGCATGTGCTCTGCCTCAACCCCCCAGTTTACTCTTACTCATGAAGTTTCTGTGACTTCTTAAACACTTGAGATAAGCACTTATGTGGAAACACTTACTTAAATTTAATAGTATATAAAACAGTAGCTCCCACACAAAAAGTATGGATTCTTTTTGTTTTCTTTGATTATGAGATTAATGATGCTTGGAGGTGAAATGGAGGCTGAGGTGGTGAAGAATCAATTCATTGCGATCTTCACTTTTGCCAGTATGTGTCACGGATTCTACTTCTCTGCTCCTCTAACAGGTTAAAAACAGAAAAGAATACTTTTCTCTGTAAAGGCGGGTCTAGTTCCTTATGTTAATGGCAACATTGTAGTTCTCAGCTGAACTTTCTCATTTTAACCCTGCAGTGTTTATTGCTGGCCACTGACCTACAGCGCAGACCCTCAGTGCTTTGCTCTGTGGTAACTTCATTCATTTATTCACTTATTTTCCACACCCACTGCATTGTGTGCGGGATTGCACAGGGATTGAAGTCTATTCCAGCCTCCACTGGCAGAGAGGCAGACAACATTCAGCTCAGCAGTAACTTGAGAACACTGTTTCATCACCCACCTTCTCCAGCTGCTATTAGGTATAAGAGCTGCTTTCTTATTTATAGAAGATCTCTGTCTGTTAGCATGTTTTCAAACAGTTTCCTTTACTTGTAACAGTAACCGCTGCTTGCTGAGGTCAAAGGAAGTTCATGATGATTAATGTAGCAGAGCAGCTGATGCTCTTTGTGTCAGAATGTAAGTAAGAAGCAGGTGGCCAATGTATCTATCAAGCCTCACTGTCCTTTGTGTTTTTCCCTTTTCTTTCCTTCTCTTTATTGCAGGAATAAAAATGACAGAATGCACACGCACACAAATGGACATCCATTATAAGTGTCCGACAGGTCAGCAGCAGAGTGAAAGGATGAATGACTGAAAGCCATTTTAAAAGACACGCAAACACGCATGACCACTGTGGGGTAGCACTGATCTATAAAAAATCCCATACTGATTCTAAATCAGCTGGTTAAAAATACAATACGTAAGATAAACAATGTTTGTGAGCATATTTGTGTGACATCCACATTTGTTGGCTTTTCGTTTATGTCTCATGCTGCTCGAATGAGTGTTGGCCTCTTTTAAAAAATTTAACTACCCTATAAATTAATTGTCAAGCAACCAGATGGTACAACATTCAGCATATTTGAAGGAAATCATGCTGAACACTGAAGAAATGCCAATAGATCTGAATTAACCCAAGATGTGCTTAGTTTCTATGTATTCTAAATACAGCCACAGAAATTTCATTTATTTTTACATAGTTCATCCACAGTATCCAATTTATCATGACAAACAGAAAATTGCATATAGATTAAATAAATTAAAGCTGATGCAAGAGTTCAGATGTATGGCATAAATATACATCAACAGCCAAATAAGCATAGGCCTATTTGGCTTTTTTGAGCATGTGCCTCTTGTATGGGGCAGTAACTGGAAACAGAGTTCGTACTAAGAATGCATTACAGCAAATTTAAAGAGACCCCTTGTTATACTGCAGAACAATTATTTGCCTGTATTTGTTATAAATGAGTCAGCGTTTACAGCAGGATAAAATCCGGGAATTAGAGAATCTCATGTCCTATCATGTCTTGCTTGTATTTCTATGCATCCTTTCTGGCATAAATACTCTACCAGCAAATCATATACTAGCCCCACCCTTAAAAAAACAAAGAGTGAGAACCAGTGCATAAGTGTAAGTTTCAGTGTGAGCGAATGGATTAAGGAAAGGAGCTGAGCAAAAGATTAAAAAGATTAAAAAGAACAGTAGTCGACTCCAAAGGAGGCAAAAAAATATAAAAGCAGAATGAGGATAAAAACAGAAAGAAAGGAGTTGCTATTTTGGGTTCTTATTAACAGGTCCTACTGGTGCAGCAATTAATAATCTACTTCTGTGTTTAACATGGGACCTGGTCCCTGGTGGAGACGTTTTAGCTGGCTTTGATGCTGAAAGAGCTCCTTCCCCTCCAACCGCCCTCCCCCCCAGTTCCTCTCCTCTCCTTAAGTGCCTCCCTTGGTGTTATTTGCGTGTTGGTTTTCTCTAGTTAAGCTAGGAAACAGACCAAATCGTTATTCCCCAAACTGCAGGCCAATTTTCTATGAACAATCCAGCACGCTGTGGGAAATGCTTTTAATTCATCAGAGGAAATCTGGAGAAGGATCATCTCCCTTCAGGTTTTTTGAGGGTTTGAAGAAATGTAAATGTGTTTATTTTTGGTGGGGTTGTGTTGCAGAAACTTTAATGGTGTATATATACAACAAAATCACAAATATCTATATGTAAAGATACTTTAAATACACTAACAGAAACAGTAAGAGGATCATGAGATAGCTAGTCTAATTTGTTTTGATGAAATGTTGCTGCTCAATCTTCAGGTTCCGATCCGACCTAAATTTCCTCTCTTTTACGATTTAGCTCCAGCTTAAAAACGTATGTTTGCTTTTCATCTGACTGGACGACATTAAAAGGCTCTAACACATCCCAGACTATGTGAGCTACTGTAAGTTTACTTTAACTTTTTAGATTTATAGCTGTTCTATCCAAGTATTATATCCTATGAGAGGCTAAACTCAGAATCAGATGCATCTTGTGTCTCAGACCAACTAAAATGTCAGCATTACAAAATCTTAAAATATTATTTTGTTAAGTTTAATATTATTGTGTTTGGAAGGTGTTACTTCAAATTACTGGGTAATGTTCATACTGCAGTATGGATGCAGGTTAATGCACAGATGGTTTCTGACTAATTTAACTGCTCACACACCCTGCGTCCGTATGCTTCTGCCTCCAGACTCTCTGTCCAGCTATTATTCTGTCTACATCTATTCACACCAAGTGAGCTTTATGTCAAACCTGTACTCAAAAGGCATTTTTAAATCTGCATTTGTTATGCATCATATATAAATTTATGCTTCTGAAAGAAAATCACATTAAAAGATAAAGTGTTTGAATAAACAATACCAAAAAATGATCCTATGCTTATTTACTAAATTTATTTTCTGCTGGTTCTTTCCAACTTGGCCACAAACACTGACTACCGTTTCTACCATTTATCTTTTTTATTTGTGTATGTGTGAGTTTTCTTTTGCCATGGTATATTGCTTATTGTATTCTGTCCTGCTTTGACACCTCCCATGGGTCGACCTGGTTCCTTCTCTATTACAACCTTCCCATTTTGTTTTTAAGTTGCTCCACATTTTAGACACAACTGGCTGGAAACAAGCAAAATCTTTTGCCATAATGGTTTTATTTTTTTATCTAAAAAAAGTTAAACTAATTTAAATTGTTTTGTTTTTAAAAGTATGTTTAAAAGCCAGCATGTTCAGCTATTAAACATTTTTTTATGTTATTAAAAGAAATGGAGAAGGAAGTGAAACTAATGATGCTATTAAAAAAATAAAATGACATGAGTCACCACAGTGTCACTATAGAATGTAGCCTTACAGCCAATAAAAAAGAAGAAGAGGAAGCAGTTGCTGAATTCCCTGTTTTCTTGTCTTTCAGGTTTTTTTAAAGGACTCAGTGGAGAAACAACAAAGCTAATCAAAAATAAAATAAATCAAAGGATTGAAGCAACAGGAAACAAAAATACAGACGCATAAATACATTAGAGAGTAATAATTCTTTAACAAGAAGCGTAGCATACACAGCTTTCCACTGCCCAAGCACCAGCTCCTGGCTCTCAAAACTGCTTCTAACAGACACCAACTATTTCCTGGGCCAGAGCTAGAACCGCTTCACGTTCTTAGTTCTTAGCCCCGCCCCCAACCGCAGGGTTACCTGGCCAACAGAAAATAGTTGAACCACCATCTTCAAACCAGAGAAGTCATGGTTTATAAAAACGAACAATGTTGGTCCAAAGAGGAGACAGTGTTTCCTGGCTTTGTGGTTGTCTTCTGAAATTCAGCATAAACGACCTAGCACTGGTTCGTCTCTGGTGGGAAAGAGACTATATGTACACATAGTCAAAGGCACACAATACGACACACATCCATGAAAACCAAGAATAATGTGCTGGCATCCAACCAAAGGCAGCCATCCTTAAATGCAGTTTGATGCCAGCAGTGCCATCTGTTGCGGTCTTAAAATAATTCTTCTCACAAGAACAGTCAAGATTTTTCCAAGAGCTAAACTGCATTTTTCACTGATAACCACAATTCAGTTTAAGTGCATCTTTTGTTCAACAGTAGCCTCTCTGTTACAATTTTTGTCACTTATGACAATACTTTAAAAAACATATTCTCCAAATGGAACTTGTGTTTCAATATTATAACTTCTAGCATAATTTGCTCACACTTAATGTAAATGTAAATAACTTAATATATATTATGAGGTTATATACAGTCTGAAATATGTGTGGCATGAATTTTGTGGCAATGTGAGACATCTTTTCTACACATGCACTTTCCTACACACACACACACCACTGAATCCTCTCTTACTGCCCTCCTCTCCTCTCCACTTTCTCATTCCTTTTTCCTCTGCTCTCCATGCGAAAGTCCTTAGGAGGTTAATTAACAGACTTAGATAATGCCACACTAATGAAAACAAGACACCAATAAAGGGTGTTCAGGATCATTACAGCTTGTCATTTCTTATACTTATGGACGATTCTCACTGATGTCAAATTGTCCGTATATCCCACTACGTTGGGTGGCAAAAAGCTAGCTGGGACCTGCTCCTGCTATAGTGACCATTAACTGTTTTTCAGGGATGGAGCTAGCAGACTGAACACTTTCAAAACCAGTTCAGCAATTATGTGGTCAAGTCAGACAGCAATAATTAAAAAAAAAAAAAAAAAAAACGTTCTTGTTGGTGCTTACAATTCATATGATTTTCCAAATTCCGGGTTAAAGAAACTCCAAAACACCCAGCTGATTGAGATATTGCTTCCCGATTTACCTTAAATAGACAATCAACAGTTGCACTTCACAGGGACAGAATTAAAAGCACAAAAGTCAGATTGGAGACTTATAAGTATTTTGTGGCAGGATGGGAATCAGACCTTCAGCTGTAGAAAGTGCCCCAAACAAAGTATTTCCTCTTCATGTCAAAGCCGAGTAAGAAAACAGCAGTTGCAGATAACTTTAGCTCGATGTAAAAATTAGGGATTTCCCAGTGATATATCAAGGACTTAATCTTAGTAATAATTACTGTGAGAAAACATTGCTTTTTACAGACTGTTTTGTTTATTGAGACCACAAAGAAAAATCCATGTCCAACTTTTCATTCATCCACCATGGTGATCCGCGGTGGAGGCTGAATTAGTCGAATATCCAACCAGTTTCACCATGGCCGCATTTCCACTGTGAGAAGCTTGAGAATGTTTTGTTCATTTGCTGCTTCACATAAAACATGACTTACATATATAAAAATGTGTCACACTATTACCTAAAGGAAGACAAAATTAGCCTCAATTGCATGTCGGTGAACAACATACTAACCTGGAGTGTCTGGTCCTGGGGCACAATAACGTTAAACCACTGCAGTCTGCAGTTACAAAGTACTGGCTACACAGGTGAGGGCTGTCTGACAGCTTCCAGTTATCTTGTTTGACGGCAACACATTTAGCTGTCGTTCAGGGTCAGCAGGCAGTCTGTAAATTAAAATCCCATTAGGATGTCGACTGGACCATCAAAAGGCACAACATGGATGTACTATTATTTTTATTATTATTATTATTTTTACACAAAAATCATTTAGGAGAATAAAGAAAAATAAAAAATAACCACTTAAATCAATCTAACTGACACTGCATGATGGGAGTTATTCTTAACAGTGGCCACAAAATGATTAAGAAAAAAAGTTGAACACATGTGGCATGTGGTTATGGTCATGGTCGCCCATCAGTCAGAAGGTTGGTAGTTTAACACCAAGTGTCCTGGGTCAAATGACCGTGAGAAAGTCACTGCACAAGGTATGCATGCAATGCTCCAGATACAGTATGGCTTCGCAGCAGGAACATTGCATGCACAACATGAGTCTTATTTCAACTTCCATGTTAAAAGATATGCGAGCTGCAGCTGTGAGACATCTAGAATTTGGCTTCCTGTCTTCATTTTACAAGATGCTGAGCCATCAAGGAGTTCTTATCAAAACACACAATAAACACATTTGCTAGTCATCACATTGACTTCATATCAACATCGATACATCGTTTACCCCTTTTCTCTTTGTGTGGAAATATGTCACTTTAAAAATATAACTTCTCTGTTGAGATGATGATTAATTCCAGTGATGAATTTAAGTTCATTTTGGCATTTGAATGTGTTGTCCCAACATTACAGGTGGACAGCTTTCATGTCTTCACATGTTTAGTCATATCAACTATAGAGTACACAATACTGTGTATCTATGGACATTCAAAGAAATGTAGTTTGTAAAATCACACTCAGTTTTGACATTTAACATTCGGAATTCTAATCAGGAGCTGGTTGTTCGTGTCATAATGTCACAGCAAGAATGTTCCTTCAGTTTGTATATATATATATATATATATAATATATAAAAAAGTACACAAATTTAATTATGTACATCTTACAATTATATTTTTTGAAGTAAAAACTACTTATTAGATTTGAGTAACTTGGATAAACAGTTTCTCTTTTTCAGTGATGGAGTTTGCATGTTCTCCCTGTGTAGGGTCTCTCTGGGTACTCCGGCTTCCACCTTACAGTCTAAACCATGAATATTAGAATAATTGATGTTTCTAAATTCTTCTGTGTGATGTGTGAGGTTATTTGTCTCTCTGTGATTGACTGGCATCCTGTCCTTGCTTCTGGCCTAGTGGCAGCTGGAATAGACTAAAACGACCTTGCATTGGAATAAGGGGGTATAGGCAATGGAATTAATATTAGGTTACATTGCTAAGTTAAAGAGTTGTCCAAATATAATGCAACCTAGTCTCATTTACATTAAAGAAGCTGACATAAAATCACAAATAGCTTATCTAATCCCTGCACTGTGATCAGTTGTTCATGAGGACAGTGGTACTACATTGAAATAAACGTCCTTGATGTTCAACAGGTAACATTTCCATGTCATCACATACAAAAAGAATGACAAAAACTAGGTTTGTGCATTTTTTGTCTACAAAACAGCTTGATTTGTAACATTTTTATGTTTTGTTCACAATGTTAGCAGCATTATTTATTCTCCATTAGAAATAAAAGCAAGCCATTTCTTTAGATATTATTGACAAATTACAGAATTTTATTACTTCATTGCACAATGAAATTAAATTTTTAATACCATGAAGAATCTGCTCACTAGTAATTGTAAAGACCCACACTGACATTTTTCTCTTGGATTAATGCAGAAATCTCATAGACTCATGT
Organism: Melanotaenia duboulayi; assembly: GCA_026261665.1. Lineage (NCBI taxonomy): Eukaryota > Metazoa > Chordata > Actinopteri > Atheriniformes > Melanotaeniidae > Melanotaenia > Melanotaenia duboulayi. Next base: position 37,820,385 of record CM047975.1, on the reverse strand, counting down.
ACTGTAGGAATCACAGTAAAACCAGTCAACCAACCTAAAACTGCAAAATCAAGAGGTATGATTTATTTAACCCTCCTGTTGTGTTCACCTCTCGTAATGCATGGAGACAATGACTGTGGACCTGGAGTATATAAGAACTGATGAGTGAAAGGGAGACAGGTGTGGCTGATCTGGAACAGGTGTGGGCAATCAGAGGTGTGATCACAGAGGAAAGGCAGGAAAGGCTTGGGCAGACCAGGTGAGGGCTTGACAGTATCCCCCCTCTTCAGGGCTGGACTCCAGACGGCCTCAGAGGACAGCCAGGAGGCTGCAACGACAGGAGCTGGATCTCTGGTTGATGACCGGAGGGAGAAAACCGCAAACAGGACTCAGGCGGTTGTCCTGGAGGATGGCAAACCTGGACCAGAATTCTGGAGCACGACACTGAGGACGAGCAGACCAGGGTCTTTGGGGGACGACCCGGAGGACAAACAGACCA
>CM047975.1:37691181-37708880 GCA_026261665.1 Melanotaenia duboulayi | reverse complement strand
CAACGGTTTAGTCCCAGAATACATCTGTGTCATGTTCAGAGAATATAAACCTAGCAGAGCTCTTAGATCCAAAGACTCTGGTCAACTAGTCCAGACCAGAGTCCAGGCCAGAGTCCGAACCAGAGACCAGACCAGAGTCCAGGCCAGGGTCCAGAATGAACATGGAGAAGCAGCATTTAGCTGTTATGCTGCAAACAAGTGGAACAAACTGCCAGTGGAGATTAAACTTTCACCAAATGTAGACATTTTTTATACCATTTAGATAGAAAACAGACAAACACTGAGGTGGTCAACAAACCAAGGAACAGTATCCACCCCATCCCACCTCCCTCTTCACATGCAGGGGAGAAGGGAAAGAAAAAAAAAACAGACACAAATGAACAAACAGGCAAAGAAAGTGTACTAGACAAAGATCAGTGTGTATCCTCTCACATTGTATACATTGTTTAAGTGATACTCCAAAACAAGTATATAGCTGCACATTAAAGTCACTGAGGTGCCCTGGAGGTCCCACCCACACTGTAGTTTAGTCTAGAAAAAATTTCCATATCTGTTTAAACCTCTTTGCTTTCCCAGACAATTTTTATCAGAGTTTCTCCATATAAAGTATTAGAGAGTTCTATAAGCCAGGCCTCAAAGCGGGGAGATTTTTTTATTCCAAATATTCAATATAATTTTCTTTGCAATAACCATTCCATACTGGATTGACAAAGTTTTCCAGTGGCTTAGAGCTTCTAGCTGCTGTGACTAGCCTAGAACGGACATTTCTGGGTTGGGACGGAGATCAGGTCCATAGACATCTGAATAGCAACGGAAAGCACAGTGTTGAGTCTGAAACTTCCCCAGTGTCATTAAAGGCCACATATTCCTTAATAAAAACTGAACATTTTTTCCAAAAATATGTCATCATTCAGTAAGTTTGGATTGAACCACCAATTGTAATGGGCCTTTTTCCAACCAGCGTTGATGCCAATAGAAACAGGACTATGATCTGAGATTAGAATATTATGGTATTTTGATTACGCGATGGCTGCTACTAATTTGGAGTCAATTAGAAGTAATCAGTTCTTGTATAGGTGCTGTGAACTTGAGAAAAAAAAAAAGAATATTCTCTTTCAGTGGGGTGCTGAAATTTTCCAAATGTCAACAAGATTAAGAGATTTTGCCAAATTGTTGGGTACAACAGCAAAGTCGGAGGGACTGATCCATAAAAGCATCTAAATACAGTTAAAGTCTCCGCCAGCTATTAGGTTGGTCAAGGTTAGATCAGAAATGAGACTGAAGGCGCCATGGAAGAAGCCTGGGTTGTCAAAATTGAGTGTGTATATATTCAGCAAAGGGACATGAAGCGTCAGGACAGTGCCGGTCACCAGTATAAAGCGACCATTTTGGTCGCTCTTTGTGGATATGTGTTGAAAAGGAATATTCTTTTTAATTAATATGGCTACACTACATGTTTTAGTTAAGAAAGTTGACTAAAATGTTTGTCCTATCCAGCTACATGCTTCTGTGTGTTTAATATGCATCTCCTGTAAGAACATAATATCAGAGAGAAGGCCCTGCAAGTGACAGAACACTTTTGCTCTTCTAGCTGGGTTATTTAGACCTCTGACATTGTCAAGTTGTTTTAGTATTATTTCAATTTTCCCCAACTTGATAACAAATGACATCCACCGGGAGCTCTACATCGGATTTCACTCAAATACCCAAGCAGCAGTCAATTATTTCTTTTCCTCTTTCATCCTTTCTTTTCTTTATTTAGACTTTAGTAGGAAGAACAGTTGTGAAATTTGTTTCTTTTGCCATCTTTTTTGGTCTTTTATCAGATGAAAAACCTTCAAAAGAAACAAAAGGAATACACATAACTTATGGTTCAATTGACACACAATTCTTTGGAATAAAAAAAACAAATAAATGCATTTCATTATTTCTATATGCACAGTATAAATATCAAATTTGATTTACCAACTACTACATTTTTTTGTAAAGTTTTTTTTTTTTTACCCAACTGATGTCAATATATCTATTAAATTAAAAATCACCATTTAGCACAAGAGTAGCATTTGCCTACACATATTAACAACACTTAATCCTCCTCAAAAGTCCAGCACAGGAAGCTCTGTCATTCAAAAAGTTCACAGTGGCAGAGAGCCGTCATCCTCGTCGCAGTGCTACATTAAATCAGTCCGTCAACTGGCAGATCAGCGATCATTCTTAAAATCAGAAAGAATTCATTCTCTTACCAGCAACCTCTCCCACAGAATGTCTCTTAGTTTTTCCCCGACTACACAGTGTGACAGAAGTGTTTGGCGGCGTCTGCTTCCGACATTAGCGCTTCTCCACTGATCAGCTGTTAGTCCCAGCTGTGGCTGCATGACGTCACAGATAAGCTTTCTACCCGCTCGCTCTGATGACCTATTTTCCCTACACGAAGTTTGACTGAACAGACATTCCAAGAAGTTAAACTGATGACATTGCTCCCACTAGAACTATTGTTGGGACCACTCATGACACCCCTACAGTGCAAAAATATAGGATACCATAGTAAACAGATAATATATTGTAAATACAACAAAAAAATGAAAACAAAAATAATCACACCCTACCCTTCCTAATTCCTCTTCCCTAAACAAAGAGGAGTAGGTGGAACCCCCATCATAACGGAACCGCTGGGCAATGGACTTTCACATAAGTCCAGTAGATATTTCATAAAAGAGGAAATGAAAAGAAAATACCAGTACATGGCCAATTATTCCGTGACTCCGGGTGCAGCAGCTCAGACGTGTGCATCAACATACCTGCTCGCCTCCTAAGGTGAGTCAAAAACTTTGGTTACGTCTCCATTTGTGAAAATAAGCCGAGCGGGGAACAGGAAACAATGACGGATGCCAGCCCCTCTCAGTTTCTGCCTGGTGCTGTTGAATTTCTTGTGGTCTTTAATCACGTCAGCAGTGAGGCCCGGGAAGATGTAGACACGCTGTCCTTCGTAGCTTAGCAGGCTTGTGTTGCAGGCTATCCGCATTATTTTCTCTTTCACTGGGTCCTGATGTATTTTGCCAATCATGATGCGTGGTTTATTGCTCGGCAGACCGATGCGGTGAGCTCGGTCTACCTTGATCTCATGAGGGAAGTGGTCTGCACCAAGAAGCTTATGCAGCAAATCTGATACAAATGTTGTAGGTGAGCCCTTCTCGACTTTCTCGGGCAGACCAAAGATTTTAATGTTTTGCCTTCTAGGTCTGCCCTCAAGATTGCACAGTTTAGCTTTTAAGAGTTTGTCCTGGTCACGCAGCTCATCACAGTTCTTTTCCAACTTGGTGAGGCATGTGTCATGCTTTTCTCGTGCCTCCTCTAGGCTGGTTATATGAGACGAGTTCACAGCTAGGGTAGTTTTTACTCCAGCAAGAGATGTCTCCAGGCTGTCAAATCTTGTGTTTATGGAGCTTTCCATTCGTCTAATGGCCTCTAGAATGGGCGTTGAAGAGTTCTCCCTCACGAGCGAGTCTGCAGGGCCATCACAAGGGTTAGCTGGGCCGGGTAAGCTAGCGCTAGCACTAGCCAGCTCACTCGGCAAACTGCCACCTTCACTCCCTGAAAGGCTCTCCTGTATCTTTTGAGTCTGTCTCCTGTTCTTAACCATCACCAGGGTTTTTGTGAATTAGTTGGTAGCAAGAGTGAAGGAGCAGATGAAAAACACGACCCACTCCATAGCCTGCTCCCAAATGTAGACATTTTTAAATCTAGGTTAAAAACATTTCTTTTCTCATGCGCCTATGCATGAAATCTGCAGTGTAACTTTTTAACTTATGTTGCATTTAATCATTTTAATGTAATTTATGATTTTATTGTGATTCTTGCTTTTTGTTGCTGCCTTCTACTTTTTCTTAATATCTGTAATGCTTTCGTTTTATGTAAAGCACTTTGAATTGTCATGTACATGAAATGTGCTACACAAATAAACTGCTTTGCCTTCTCTTCTAAGCATACATAACCTGCTGTCCAACATTGTGAACAGAAATTAATTTAAGCCTCTCAAATTCAGCTTTTCAAGATTTTGTGTGTGACTGTGTGTGTGTAGGTCTGTTTGTGTGTGTGCGTGTGTAACTGACACGCTTCTTTTTCCGGGGAGGGGGGCAGAGAGGCTACCTTGTCCAGGTACTCTCTGTTAGTCTTTTTGTGTGAGCTTATTTATATAAATATTGTATTACACTAAAGCAACAGAAATTGTTTCATGAGATGAGAAAATGATGGTGGAAGAGCTGTAATCTGTAAATGTACAGACCAAGTTATACTATTTGTAGGCAAGCCAGTCAATGCTATACTGAAAAAATGGGACTATGAAGGGTTGAATTATGCAAGAAAAAATAATTAAAGAGATGCGTGCATGTGTTAAATCGGTTAAAAAAAGAGTAAAATCTGTCATATTTTCTGTGATTGGTTGTCTGTGAGACATGTTTTTAAATCCTTGACAAGTTATTAATAAAAGAAATTCTAATAGAAATATCATTGGACTTATTTTTCAATCAGGGCCAGCATCACTGCAATCTGCAAAGCGTGACATTAATTAAAGATTGATGGCAGGGGTGTTCCTCTTTGGCGCTGTTGATCCTATAATTAAAATGACTAAAAAAAAAAAAAAAAAAAAGTGTTTATAGAAATTTGCCCAAGTTGCTTCCCTTCCTTGTCTACTTTTCTATCTGTAAATGGAAGGATGTAGGATAGAAGAGAAGAGATCAGACTCCACACACACTAGTTTACCCTGTTCAATCAAACTTTTCAAAGGGATAAAAGCGAAAGTTTCATTGACCTTACTTCAGCACTTATTCACAAAGAAAAGCAAATACAAATGAAATAGCTTTGCATTTTTATTTTGGTATAGTAATTATGTAGTCTCTTGGAGTTTGACAAGGCTTCTAATGAGTTCTCTCAGGACCTCTCTTTTATTTGTTTGTTTGTTATTTTTAAGCTTGATTAAGTCCCCTTGTATTTAGTGAGCACAATCAAATCAACGGGGAGGAAGATAAACTCTGTACATTTCTCCAACATCTTTAAGGAGGTGCAGGCATACTGCTTTTTCTTTCTGTTGTATGTAGCCTGTTTTCCTTACTGTTGTTGTCAGTAGCCATCTGTTCTCCTGACATATCATACCACCGCTGTTGTGAGAGGATTAAAATTATAAACATTTATTTATAATATACAATTTGAGCCTTTCTTTAACAAATGATATGATTTTCAGTCTTTACAGACCAATTCTTTTTGTATGTATTTAGATTAAAAAAATCCCCCAAAAAACTTTGGGAGAAGGCACAGCTACCACTGTGGCTATAAAACAATGCTGTTGTGATTAGTGAATGACAAGGTCTGGCATTGTTGTGCTGAAATAGTACTTTACCTCCAAGAAAATGTGGTGCCGAGCATGTGGGTGTCTAAATTTTTAATAAACCTTGTATGCAAGAGATGAGCACCGATGCCGTCATCGTCACTTACACCACCAAACAACATCACATGTCTTTAACCATCAGGGTGTTTGATGTTTAGTTTGCCCCATTACTACTTTGTGCATCTAAAACGGCTCAGAAACATGGAGTTACTTACACAAGTAACAATAGTTGCTTTTCCCACTTGGCATTTACCAACCACAGCACACCGGGCTCTGAATTAACACCTGCCAATCTGCCAAATGCAGATTAGAAGAGAAACTTAGCAGCCACAGAGAGAGCCAAATCTTTAGTCTCTTCTGCATGGTTCTGTGTTCAGCTGTTTGTTTAAAGGATTGATGGAAGTGTTAACCGATAACAACGACAACAACAAGAACAAAAAGCACAAAAATAAGTTTTTTATTACAACAGTGAATGAACATTGTGGACCAAAACAAACAATTCAAACTTGCAAAAACTGCACTAAATAGAAGTCCAGAGCTATAGTAAAGGAAGAACTATTTGGAGTGACAGGACTTCTAAAGGCCCTTTTATGTTTCCTTTATGTAAGTAAACAGGAATGTCCTTTTCAAATGTCACTGCTTCCATTAGTCCTTTATGTCGGAATGGTTGTTAGGCTATACGTCTACCAGAGTGTGGTGCAGAATTTAGAGCTCACCTCTGAGTTTTAGTAGCAAACAGTGTTAGTAGAGGAGATCACGGACATTCTCGGAAAGGGACATAAAAAAGAGGCAGTGTAGTGACGTAGATGTACAGTTTCATTAAATACATTGCGGCTTCTTCTGCGTCTTTTTGTTCCTTGTGCTGGGTGGTCAGCTATACTGCTCAACACTGCCCCCGTGGTTTCCATTGGTACGACTATGTTTGCGCTGTCGTGGCATGGATCCAAAAGGGCCCCAAAAACTGATCAAATTACCCACAAAATGACACAGAAGACAGACAAAACACTCAGTATCTGTCTTTAGTGTCAAACAAAAATGGGCCTTTAGAGAGCCAAAAGCATGAAAAGAGCTGAATCTCCAGTTACTGTGATGAATTAAGTAAATCACTGCATTTCTTAATAACTCTGTTCAATGACGTATCACACATGGCTGTGTGTTTACTTTATCGTGTCTGGTGTCATTCATGAGCTCCTGCCTAAACAAAGTGCAGATGAATGAGGACAGAAATTTAAATTGAATAAGACAACTGAAAATCTGAATTATTTTCTCCAGAAAAAAAAATTTGGCTGGTGGAGATGCTGAATGGCCAGTAACTTTACAAATGAACCAGCCACACTGACTGGAGATCACAAAAGTTCATTAAGAGTGTGTCCACTCTGCCGCTGTTTGCTCTGCTTCCATTAATGGTACAATATGTTTGGAGTTGTGTGAATTTGCATTCTCAAGGCTCATTGATGCTCGACACAGAATATGGATAGACAGACGGACACACAGTTTCGTCCATCTTCGGCATCAGTTACACACTTAATTTGGTCCTTTTTCAAGGAACTTAGCTATCTGTCGCTTGGTGCAGAAGACGGAGCAGTACCACCAGAAATCGTTGGGCAGTGCTGAGGAGAATTGCTGAAATCGATCAGCAAAAGAAGAGGAGGATAGGGAAGGGAACAAAATAGTACAAGAAGAATTAAGACAATGACAGCAACTATAGAAACTGCACAAGCTTTTGAGTAAAAACTGTATGTAAATGTTTAGGGTGTGTTGGGGGATTGGAAAAAACTTCATAGCGATGCATTACTGCTACCAAACAGTGTCTGAAACTGACGTCGGCTCACAATAGTGAACTCTGAACTCAAAGCTGCCCACTAGTGGAAGAATTGACTCAACAAACATGGCAATGCAAAAGATGTAGTATGAGGACGGCGGCATATGACAACGTTTGAAACGTCCTTATTTATGCACATAAGAGAGCGTAAATGAGCTTTCACTCTGGTCCACTTAAAATGGTCTGAATTTTTAGGTAAACCTTGTTGCACATGGATAATCCAGTGAACCGAAGAGAGAGTGACATAACAAACATCACAGTCAGTGTTGGGGAAGTTACTTTTAAAAAGTAACTTTCACTTGTTACTCTTTACTGCTTTAAAAATAATCTGCTATCTTAGTTATTCTTTTTGGAAAGTAACTTTTTATGCTACTCATTACTTTTACATTACTTTCATGTAGCTCGACTTTGGGCAGAACCACATATCTAAACGTGTAGGCCTGCATAAAGTTGTCCTATGGAAGACACAACAGGTATTTATTTTGTGGTCTTTATTATAGAACAAATGTTACAAACATTGCCCCAGACTAGAAAATATTGGTCCTTATAAGAACAGGATAAAACTTCAAAATGGCTCATATATCTCAAAACAAAGCATACCTCTACTTCTTTTTTTTTCTTCTTCTTCTTGCTTGTTTGTTTTTTTAACCTGTCATGTCCAGCATCATGACAGCATGATCTGGCTGCTGTATTGTGCCAAACTAATNGATTGATTATCTGGCTGCTGTATTGTGCCAAACTAATGTAATCTGCCAAAAGGAGCCTTTTGGAAATGGGGCTCCCCTCTTCTTAAATTTTATCCTTTATTATTATTTTAAAATGTGTTTTTGCTTAAAAAGAAAACACACCATAACAACTGCAATCCAAGCTAAACAGAAAACCTAAACAGCTGCTACACCTGGAATAAAAACAGTAAACATCTTAAGTCTAAAAGCAACTAGCATTTGTGTGGTGGGCTGTGTTCTCATATGTGTGTATGTGTGTGCAGAGGTGTGGGTGTGTATGTAGGTGTGTGTACTAAACAATGTGGGTTAATTTTGTGTTGTGTTAACAATACAAATGCAACTGCACCCCCTTCAAGGATTAGGCACACCCCCAAACCTTGGGTAACCAGCAACCATTACAGAGAGCAAAAGAACAGAGAGCAGTGCATGAGCCAAGGACAGAAGTCCAAAGAGCCGCACATTTCCCCGTTGCACTCCTGTACACAAGTTTTGCATCGTTATTAAATAACAGCTATTTGCTGACATCATTGCACAAGACCAAACTGAGTGAATGTGAAGCACACCTAAAATGTTGGGGAATAGAAAACTGGCCTGTGGTCTAAAGCAACACTTCCACATCTGTGATAAAAACACCTTGCTCTTCATCCTCCTGGTCGGTGTGGTCAGGCTCTGGAAGTGTGTATATCTTTAAAACTTTAACAAAATTCGACCCATTTCTGTAACGGTAGCGGTGATCCAATGAGAAAAGCCAAACACCGAGTGACTATTTTCAAACCTATGACATCGTATGTATGCCTGGACTTTATTCTTTTGCATGCAAATGCAGCTTTCTCGCAATTCAAGTTTCATGGATTGATCCAGTGTACCCTGATTCCCAAAAAGCTTTTCTTTTCTTTTATTCACTCTCCACTTTTCAGTAGCTTTCATCCAGATAACCTGTGAAAGTTCTACAATCTGACCACGGGGGCCTGTTTACGGTATCGTGCGAAGTATCTTTCTGAAAGAGGGAGACTCCAGATTGTTGAAGGGCAACATTTCAGCAACAAGTTTGTCCAGCTCTTGTATAGTTATCTGGTGAAAATGAAGTTGTAGCTGCTTCTTTGGACTTGGATTCGACATTCCATCATTTCCTCTGGAATCTTGGGCTACAAGCTTCACATTAGCATGTTTTCCTTTCCAATGCTTGGTGAGGTTAGCAGCTGAGTTCATGGCAGTGGAAAACAGTTTCTTGCCAGAACACACTGTACACCTTACACTCACATTCCTCCCTTTAATTTCAACAAGCTGAAAGTAATGGGAATACCTCCACCCCTCAAAAGTTAATGTTGGGTGCTTCTCACTCACCATTCTATCACCAACCTCTGTTATATACCGTGTGCCGTGGCCTGAGAGCTTGTGAGTTGTAACTACTGCGCAAGTGTGCATGCAGCTGGGAAGATAGTGTTGCTGTCAGATCTATAGATGTAAAGCAGGGGTGTCCAAACCCAGTCCTCAAGATCTACCATCCTGCAACTTTTGGATGCAACCCTTCTCCAACTCACCTGAATCAAATGACTGGCTCGTTACCAGGCCTCTGCAGAGCTGAATGACATGCAGATGACATCTGATTCAAATGGGTTGGAGAAGGGTTGCATCTAAAAGTTGCAGGATGTTAGATCTCGAGGACTGAACTCAGGCACCCCTGATCTAAAGAATGTGTTCATTAGGTCTATGGTCAAATCTGTCCCTTAGAACAGTATGGTTGTGCTGAACTGAAAAAGGAACCCACGTTTCATTACCAAACTTATAGAAGTAACGCGTTACACTACTTTTTACCTTAAAAAGATAATAATAGCATAACAGAGTATTGTATGTTCACAACCCAACATTAGCTTCTCTGTGACACCCTGCAAGCTTTAAGGAGTTTGACTAGTCATATGAAACTTCTCCTAAATCCTCTCACTCAGGAGGATGCTTCCCCTAACGAGGAATCTCTCTCTGATTATAAAAAATATATTACAAGCTATTGAAGTTACACTGGGTCCCAAGTTAACCCAGAGGCACCTAATGTTAAGAATGAAATAACTTGAAATAATCATGCCATTACGTCTTTAGTCAGTTAAATATGTTATTAAAAAAATATGTATATATAGATTTTTTCTTAAATGGTTTGAAAATGTTATAAAATATCCTGAGCAGAGGGCATTGTAAACTGTATGCAGTGTTCAAACCAATGAATCAGAAGCAGGCACATCCATACAAAGTGAATTAATGATACACACTGCCACTTTGTAAGACGCCCTGCAAGATCTGTTCAAAGCCTTGCAGCACTCATATCTGGCCCCCATGGTTCCACATGGCAAGCGTCCCAATTTCACTGGCTACAGGTTAAATGTATTTCCAGGAAGAACTACTAGATACAGGATTTGGCAAAGGCTTAGGAACTGGAAGTAAGAGGATGAAGGGAAAGAGATGTATTAAATGATTATAATGACTGATGATATTACCTGTTTCTGTAAAAAAAAATGACTTCAGTACTGTAATGGTCAAATGGGGGGTAAAGATGACAGAATTATTAAAAGAGAAGGAATTGAGTAATTTCAGCACATTTATCAGTCTGCACATCACAGATTCACATTCGCTTAATTTATACTGTAAGTCTCACTGTTCCCAAGGAGGTGTCTTTTTATATGGCTTTATATTTTTATGCTATTAAGTCATGGGCTTGAAGACCAAGTTAATTCAGATCCAGGATTGCAACTAAAAAAAGAAGACACATACCATAGCTCAAAAGGCTGAGTGAAGGGATAGATATATCTTACAAGACCAATTCAGCAAGTTGATGCACCGTTTTGTTTCCACAAACGTAATGACTACGACAGGCTTATGTTAACTCACCGGTCTCTTACGAACACAACACGCGCACGAATGCCCAGATTCTCACTCACACAATATTTTGTCCTTCAGGTGGCACTGCATTCAAAAAAGGAATGATTCCATTTTTGAAAATCACTCTGTAGACTCAGGGGCACTTCCAGAAATCAGGATCTGTGAACACTTAGCAGTGCCATCCACACATGCAGGTTAAAGCTATATCATGCATGACAAAGAAATGCCTTCATTCTCTGGGATGCAACTCTTTTAAAAGTACTAGAGATGTGGAAAGAAATGGTCAGACAAATCCTAATTTTACATTCATATCTGGAAATTATAGATGTTTCCTGAATAGAATATCTGGGTGGTTAGCAGTACTCAGTTTTTAAGGGTGTGACAGAGGTGCCTGTGGAGCTGGCAGCTTCCACATCTGGAAAGGCACCACTGCTGTTTCATACCATAGCCAGGCTTTAGAGAAGACACTTGTAGACGGTGGTTAAAAGAAGAGGGAATGCTACACAGTGGTAAATTTAGCCCTCTCACAACTATTTTGAGATGCATTCAAGACGAGCTAATATTTTTTTGGGATATTTTTTATGTTTTGTTATAAATGTTGTAGGAGCCATTTGTTTCATAAGAATGTGTTGCTTAATGAAAACTGAAAGAAACGGAATTGTTAAAAAAATTAATGTTTTGATTTTAAACATCTGGAGGAATAGTGATGATTAGCCCAACTAAGTTCACGTAGGAACAACACAAAACAATCAACAACCAGTAGCGTCTTAGTGGGACTTAATCACTACAAATGTAATACTGGGTTAAAAGATCTACAAATTATTGCATTCTGCTTTTGTTTTTTACCTTTTAGATGTTGTTTTTGGGGGAATTATGGTTATAAATATAGATGCATTAGAAATGATTGACAGATCTTGGACTATTAATGACCAGAAGTGTGGTTAGAAACATTAATTAATATTCATTAAGTTTTATGGAAGAAACTGCATAGGTTTTTAATACAGATTTTTCATGACATTAACTCTCTTTGAGCACAGGGTGCTGCTGTTGGCTCCTTTCCTGTAATAATCTCACACAAGTTGTGCAAAATGTGGAACTTTAAGATCATTTTTTCATGTATGAGTAAATCAGGCACTGAAATTCAGTTTAAAACATAGTTACTATATTTAACAAAAATCAATCTCACATTTATTAAATTAAACACCGCAAACTCTGGTCTGTATGTTGTTCAGGCCAAACATAAAATCTTGGAGAATTTGAGGGTCCTCCAGTCAGGTTGGTAATTCAATCTTGCTTCCACTACCACAGCAGTCACCCTCTGGCTCCTTCAGACTACTGTTGGGATTTCTGCAAGTGGTTTCTAGAATAATAGTTCCTGTTGATCTATTAATGCTAGAAACAACACCACAATAGGGATTCCCTCTAGTTACAATGTTGCTGACGTTATTTTAGCTACTCCCACCATAACGGTCCAGTGACCTTTGTTATTTCCTGGTTTATATTTACATGTTTTAATTTTTAAATTTTTATTATTGACTGAAACAAATAGTCTTCTTCCAGAATGATGAAAGTTTTTGATTTGATCATCCCGATCTTCTTTTCAAATAAAAAAAGTATGAAGGCAGATTTAGGGTAGGGTGTATAGAGTCAGGTAGAAAACTTATTTATCTCAGTCTGCTGCTCTGGGTTGCACTTGCTATGCTGTCTAAACCTTTTATGGGTCCCAGGTAGATACTGGCAGATGTGTGCAGCAAATAAAAATATACCAGTATAAATCCTCACTGTGCACAGGCACACTCTGCACACTCCATCTCTCCCTTCTACACACACCAAGCTGGCCAATAGTTACAGATGTGTGCATGTCTCACCTGAGTCTCATAACATCACCTCATTCAGCTCCACCATACGGCGCAGTAGGCCCAGGCCTGCAAGGTTCAACTGCTTCTTTCACGTTTTCTTTCTCTCTCTGTCTCCCACAAAGTCTCTACCGTCTCCCTTGCACCTGGAACAGACTTCTACAGTCATGGTGCCATTCTTAGGTGCACCTGGGGTCTAATTTGCCATTCAAATGTCTCACAGTCAGCCATTAATGTATAGCCCCACCCCAGTAATATAGCACAGTTTCCACTGTGAGTTTTTGAGATATAGTAGCCTTGGGAGGGATAATGTACATCTTTTCAAGAGCTGTAAATCAAAAGCTTTGACATTTTGAACGCACTGTTTGGTTAAACCAATCAGCCTAAACCTCCCCGCTCAAAGTGCTTGAACAGGTACAAACATTCGCCGGACTAAGTTTTAACAGGTTAACAGAGATTGCAACAAGGTGAATTAATTGGTGTATTAGCCATTGTTATCTAAAACTCATTACATTTCTTACATAGTGTCTGCAATCACCATTAGTTAGTATAGTTATATAGTGAATAAGTATTCTATGTTATCTGAAAGTCATTGATGTCTGCCAAGCATTTAAGCAGCATTTAACTAGTATTTGTCCTCTATAACTGTCTTATGCTAAATGATTCTAACCTGTTTAATCTTTAACAGTACAATCAATAAAGCATGTTTATGCACAGCTTGCGAAACCATCAGTTTGGGACTTTTGGAAAAATATGCCAGTGGCTGCAGTTTGCTAAGTGCAGAGGGCTAGCACTAAATCCTGGGAGTTAAAGTTTTACTGGAGCATTATGAGTAAAAATGCCTTGTCAGCCATCTGCCATCTCCTCTCCTGGCAGCCATATTTCCAGGTCGACTCAACTCCTGAGAGAAAACACTGCATCGCCACCCCGGGCCGACTGCCACTATTACAGTCCATGGAGAAGGCAGAAGGAGAAGGCAGACAGCACACTGCTGCTGATTCAGACAGGTGAGGATGATATACACCATCATGTTATAAGCAGCAAGATGGTCAACAACAAAATATTGAACACTAGCATGATGGAAATTAAATGCTAAATGTTTAGCTGCGCTTATAGTTAAAGAGTTTGGTGTGTGGAGGATGAATATAGCAAATGAATGAACATTAGCAAGGATTACCATGACAGAAAAAGATTTGATTAATGTGGGAAGGACCTTTTTGAACCATATTTTGGAGCAAAGTCACCAACATTTCAAGGATTTCCCCTTAACCCTTCAACGCCTGGATTTTTTTTATATATATAGTGTAGATGAAAGCAAAATAAATGTACGTAAAAAATAAGGTAATACTTTACAAAAAGAAAACTGGAATAAAATAAGTGGCCCTGCGATGGACTGGTGGCCTGGTCCATGGTGTACCATGCCTCTCACTTGCTGAATGCTGGGTTAGGATGAAATAAGCTTTAATTAATATTGAATTAATTAATAACAATAAATTAATGATGAAAAATAAAAGAGTACAAGTCCTCAGGGTGGACAGGTATTATTTTTCTGATGTTATCCTGACCTTTAATAGAGCAAATGAGACAAGCATTATTCCCTGTTGTTGCCATTTTACACTACTTCAAATCACAGATATTAGTATCTAAACAGAAAAACAAAACCTGAAATGTTAATTATCAGCTGTTTAAAGATAAATATAAAGTTGAAAAAAAAAGTTGTCAGATGAAGCAAAGAACAGAAAAAGAGAGAAAAGGTGTATTATTTGTTAAGTCAAAGTTTAATGAACAGACTAAGTTGGCCTTCTGTTAACAGACTAGTAAGTAATACCATCAGACGCACCCTGATTCTTATGGTTGCTCTTCTTTAATGCTTTAGCTGGTTGACAGGGCTGCATAATTATTCAAATCTCTATTAATCTCCATCAGGCTTACAGTTAAATGAGCATGATCAACTGATACTGAAAATGCATGCCAAAGTAGAAGTGAATCAGGGGCTCCATGAGGCAGAGGTGGTGTTAGATATTCTGTGTGTCAAAATGATGTCATGGGTCGAGGAAGAAGTGGACCCAAATGCAGGACTCAGAGGCAGGGGGCAGACGGATTGTAGGAACAAAGTTTTAATTCTACTGGGCTTGACACATGGGGGGGCGACCAACGCTCAAACTCGCCATCCAGGTGAAATACAACACACAAGACACGCATCGTGCTCGAAAGATTTTGCTTGAATTGACAGAAATCTTGCTGTTGACTACTGTACAAAAAAAAAAAAAAAAAAAAAAAGACAGCCCTGGGTTCACCCTGTTTACAAACAAGGAAACAGCATGGTGAATATCAGCATTTGATGGTGACTTTCAAGGCTGATCCAGATGAATCCAGGACCTACGTTTAGACAAATTCACCCTGGCGCCATGCAGTGACAGCATAGGATTAACAATGCTAAGGCATCCAAGCCTTAAAAGGCAAATATGAACATTGCAATTTAACAAAAGTGCACAACTCAACTGAATTCAAACCTCCCTCCCAAACCAGCCACATGGACTCACTGGGCCAGTGGATTCTGGCTTGTCTGTGGCAAGTATCAAGACATTCAGCAGATGTGAATTGTCCTTTAATTAGCATGGCTGTAGCTCTGAAGGCTTAACCCTCACATTGCTGCCACACTGGGACCTGGAATTATTAGCAACACTTCAGGGCTTTATGTTATATCCTGAGTCTGCAAGAACTCACTGAGGAGATCCAGCAGCACATGCTCCTTCTGTTCCGAGTGCACTGTTCCATTGTGGTCGTAGGTCCTTCAGTCCATTGCTCTTCAAGCCTGATAGCAAGATGCTTTGAGTAGCCTTTGGTGTGGAGGTCAGCAATGAGCCTATAACGCTGTTACGTCATGTGGTGGTTCCACCACATGACCCAGGTGTGGTCATTCAGAGTGTTGCTGTTATAATTTGTGAACATCCTGATGAGCTACTTCACTTTGAGCCACCTTTTGAAATATATGAAAATAAACATACAAACATTTTATGTAATTTTGTCATTTTCATGCTAAATGATAAAATACTGTATGAGGAAATGGTAGGAAATCTGCTTACAGAGAAGAGTGGAGGGCTTGTACAGGCGTTGATTTCTTAATTTAATCATTCTTTGTATTTCAGGACTGATTTGCAGTCTGTGAAGTTGCTTAAAAGTTAGCGAATTCTGCTGTTTCATGTAGTCATCATCAAATCAACTGGTGGTTTGTCCAAAAAGATAATGGAAAATTTTCTTGGAATTCTTGGAGAATGATAACTGTCTGGTTAAGTAGTGGTGTAGATGGATTTTAATTGAGAAACACATTTTGGCTTTATGGTGAGCCTGAGAAATAAAGTTAAAAGAGGGCCCTTATTTGTCAAGCAAAGCCAACATTCACTGTTAGAGTGAAAACTTTTACATTGTGGTTAAGAGGACTGAGAGAAAAAGCATGAGAGACACAGCAGAGGGAGGTTGAGCATAAACATTGTGGCTTCCAGCAAGCTTTGAGCTCTCTGGCAGACCCATCTCGTCTCTTCCCCCAGGTTCCATAATGAACAGGGGCACTGACCCTGTCAGCCTGACGAGAGTGGCAGCTTAATGTGTTGGAGAAAAATGGAGGGCTTGCAAGTATATAAATAAATAACCTACATCACAGCCACGTTCCATGAAGCCCGGCTAAATGCTAATCATGGCTGATGAATCAGGTCGAAATTCCACTGAACCAAAAAGGTTTGCCAGTCAATTGTGTAAAAATAGCACTTTCTCACATTGCCTGTCACATTTAGTGATGGCAGGGCATCAAATTACACTGACTCAAGGCGGTAGATCAAAGTTTAGTCTTGGTGCGTACATCTGGGCTGAAACATAGTGACATCATTTTCTCTCCTACTGTAGTAAACAACTTACATGTTTCACAGAATAAAACAGCAAGGGCCTTTTTAATTTTTATTGTTGTTTTAAAGCTGCTAAAATGCTGCAGTGGAAGTTACATTATTTCTTAAGAGTTGTAATAAATTAACTATATGTGCTAAAAATGTTAAGACACACAACATTATTGAGTTTGTTTAGTCTTTTTATTGTTGAAGGAAAAAATCTAGAGGAAAGATGCATTTTGTAATTTGGATTTAATGTAATTTTCCATCTTGTATAAAATCACTGAAATCAATAAACTAAAATTATCATGTAATAATTATTGGTGTTAAAATTCTTATGGCATCCTCTTAAATACCAGCTGTGAAACTGTCGAAATGTGATTAACATCAATGAGATGTCAGCATATGAAGATGTAAAAATTGTAACAGGTGTGTGAAAAAAAAATGGCAAAAGTGCAAATGGTGTTTTCTTTTTTTTCTTACAATTTTTCATTGTCACGCGGTGACATAGCCAGTTTTAGATTAAATTGGAAAAGGGTTTTACATCCTACCAAGTGTTCTCAGATTTATTTAACTTTGGCAGTTCAACAGTACCCCGACTTTTGCACATTAAAGCAATCATTACTAGTTATTGTTCAAAGGGATTTTTATTCAAGTAAATTAAATCAATTATAATTTTTAATGGGATTTGAGCATCTCCTACAACACAAACCTGAAATATTTGATAGTGGTTTAAGTAGAAGCTGTAGTGTGGATTCTTGTGGTACAACACACAGATTTTCAGTTAAAAAATGTAACAAAGCAGCAAAGTGATGCACATTTAACTTATTCCAAGTAAAGTTTCTATAACTTGTTTTCACCAGGACACCATTTTCTCTGTCATCTCCATGCTGTCTTCTGTGAGGTACAAAGTCATTCAAAAGATTACAGAAAATAAAAATACTGCAGGTGCTTCATGAAATGATAGCCAACAGCTCCCTTTATGTTATTTTTCAAACCTCAAAAGGCCTCAAAAGCATCATGATGCTTACAGACACAAGGCCCATACATTCAGCTGCCATCAGATTAATGAATGCATGTCTGAAAGAAGTTTTACGGACTTAAAGATCAGCTGTCCCAAGGATCTTATCTGGAGACAGCCTGACTTACAGGACTGTCTCAGAAAATTAG
>CM047975.1:37583786-37595753 GCA_026261665.1 Melanotaenia duboulayi | reverse complement strand
TGTCTGCAGATGTGCATGCCCATTGTAAAGACTGTGTATGCAGGTGAGTGTGATTGAAACACTGACTCCTCTAATATTAAAATTACCTCTGAAAAGGAGAGTGCTGACCTTTACAAGAAGCTGTATAAAGTTCAATTTAACAAGCTTCTCCTCTCTAAGATTTATTAACCTGAAATCTGAAGTGGGGCCCATTTCTTTTACTGCTGTTCCTGGTGGTGTGCTGCAGACAGTATCACCTGTAGAGGACTTTGTCACACTATCCAAGTTTTCAGCAGTGTGTGTTACAAGCTCTCTTTTTGTTTCATCCCAGCCATTTCACAAGTGAGCATTAGCTCTTGTGTTAGCTCGAGTGACAGGACAAAAATGACTCAGGCATTGAAAAGCAATCATGACCAGTGACTCTTCTCTGTTGTACGTGTCAGTTAATTTTCCTTTCTAAGGTCTTTGGTTGTCTTGGCTGTTTGTGTCATTTCACATTTCACCCCTTTACTTCTTTTGCCCACTCCTCTGTTGTTGGAAAAATGAAAAAAATCCTATCCGCCTTCTTACTGTACGTCTTGAGTTCAAAAGAGATTTATTTTGCTAAGACAGGAAGAAAGGAGGGGCACTTGTAGAATCAAGCACAGAAGGATCCAGAAAGACCTAAAAGACAGAGGTAAACAATTGAGATGAGTGGATGAATGACAGAGCGCGAGAGACAAAGATGGAGAAAAAAGCTGGATGGGCGGAGGGAGATCTTCACAGAGCAGCCAGGCAGTGTTTGAAGCAGGAAGCTGGCTAGACAACAGAGGCAGCTTTATTCCACAGACACAATGAGTGAACACCACAATGGGAGTCATGCTGAGAGCAGGCCTGCACTACACTGAGCTTCACACACAGGATTAAAGCGAGCACACACTTAAATACCCACGCCATGAAAGGAAAGGGAGGGGATGTGTCTTCCACGCAGACACCACCAGAGAAAACAGAACACATAATGCTTTTTGCTGTGCTTTTTTGATGAAGACATTTTATAAAAGTCTAATGTTTGCCTACTCTTTTATAATAGGTGTAGGTGGATTGTGCCTACTGAACACCTTGTCTTTTATTATTTTTTTTGCCATTTTGAAAGATGATCCCTGCATTAGAATGAATGACAGGAGCTTGGGGCTGGGGCGGTCAACAGTAATGGAGAGCAAACACCACAGGTACAGTGCTACTTTAACAAGCCTCTTGTCCAAACTGTCAGTCTTTCATTGTGGTTTATTTTTTATCCTCCTTCCCTCAGCACACCTGGGCCTTGAAGCCTCTCCCCTACTCTCTGTGTCTAAAGCTGTCAAGACAAATTTACATAGAAAAGCCGTTTGCATATCAAACAGCTGGGCTGCAGAGCTCACATCATCTTTCATTGATTTACAGGGAGATGCATGTTGCTCTGACACGCCGGAGTGCATGTCCCCTTTACCTCCATCTGCCCTTTTGTGGGCATATCTTAAAGCGTCACCAGCGGCTGTGTTGGGAGTGTATGTTTCTGCTTACGGGTGACAGTGTAATGTGTATTTGAATTTGTGCTCTGCTCTTGTGTGAGAATGGACACCACATATTTTCACTACCTCTCTGTCTCCCTCTCTCTCTTACACACACACACACAGACACACACACACACACTCCTGGTCAGCCCGGTTCTTGACAGGGTGCAGTGTGGCTGCTAATAAGGGTATTCGTCACGCCAGCAGCTCTCTGTGACAGCGCTCTTTGACCAACCGACTCACAATTGTCCCTCAAATATGAACTTATCATTTAATTACACTTGGAGGGGTGGAAGGGGGGCGTTGATTGCCTTGTCAAGATGCACGTTAGTTAAGAGGAGAGAGATCTTGGCGACGACCTTAATGTCCTGACAAGTATTCAGTTCATCACAGGATAATCTACGTTTCGAGCCCACACTGAAACAAGCTCTGACCCACCTTCCTCTTCATCCCAGTCTCAGTTTTCAAAGGCAAATTTTGTACAAATCCAGAATAGTGCAGTTTGGTGGGCGCATGTATGATGTTTTTTATGTTGAAATTCCATTTCTTCATTTTGGCCTAAATTTGTCCACTGTCTGAGGCAATGAAATCATTCATGGAATTAGGAAGTACCTTGGCTTTGCCTTTTATTTCTTGTGCTCTAAAACAGTTCTCCTGGGGGAAAGCAGCTCTTGCCACTGAAGGCTGAACCCTGGCACAAGTTGAGCCTTCACAAATGAAGACATATGAGAGCACAATCCAGCACATACCTCTCAGTTAAACAAAAGAAGAAAAGAAAAGAGAAAGGCCTCATAAACTGGGTTTTTTCAGCTAGACACAAGTATAATAAGGAGTGTGCAGTTTTGGCATTTCTTGGATGAATAGAGGGTAGTAAAAGTTTAATGACCTTTTATGTGTGTGTCTGTTTAACTTGCCTGGCTACCTGGACTCTACTTCTGTCTGTCTCTCACTTACTTAGAGTTTTCAATATTTTTCCAGGGCTTACAAACATTTGTTAAAATTCAAATATGCTGTTTTCATTTGACATTTTGTACCTTCAAGGTAATATTTGTGTAATTTAGGAAGGTTGAGTTTGTAGCCCATAATGTGTCCCACAAAAGTGCAAATAAAGCAGCGTCTCCAGCTAAGCTATTAATTGGGAAATATTACACATTAAGTGACAGAATGCATAAAATTATTTATAAATTACATAAAAAAGGGAACATCATGATGCATCTTCCAGGACCAGCAGCGTAATAGCAATAATTTCTAACTGTACACCAATTTTAAAAACAATGTAATAAAGGATAAATGTTTTCCAAGTACAAACCACACATGCACAAGCACACATTCAAAAACACACAAATATATAGGAAAGGTCTTTGCATCAGTGTGTTTTTGTCTTCCAAATGGGTCACTCAATGGTAAACAAATGCATGTTGGATTAAATGCTTACAGTATACATCCACCAACAGGTTTGATTGTCTTTAGTAAGGGTTTATCATATAAGTTCCACCATTAAAGCAAAATTCTCTATTAAACTGATATGGAACAAGCTGATTCCTCTCATTTCCTGTGTGAAAAACAATCCAAAGAGGACAGGATTGACTGGATTGTGGAAACTGGCCTTTGTTTAGGTGTGGTTCCAGTATGTCCAGCAGGTTGTTAAACAGGACCACTAACCTTCACACATACTCCCGTGAGCTCTTTTATCAGATGATGGTGAATCTTTTCTTGCTCTTGATTTGATTGACTCGCTGTGAGAGTTGAAAGGACAAAGTGATCCTTGATGCTTGATAATCAGATTTATTTAATTTATTAGGATAAAACAAGAACCACTAAGAGCTTTTATCCCAGATCAGATTGCTGGACGGAGTTTTTATAACTTTGTTTGTAGTTTTTAATATATTGTTTTAGATTTGTGCTACTTGTGTTTCAAACGTTTACGTGTGATGGAGATCTTCCATCTTTTCTTTTTTCTTTTCTTAATTTATTAAACTGTACAGACATGTCGTAAATATGATCTGTAGGTCATTATTACACTTTGTTAAATTGCTGTTTTTCTGTTGCTTTTTTTTTAACCTGAATGTTTATTGGTTTTAATCTGTTACCTCGTCTGCACCAGTTTTTCTTTTTTTTATTATATGTATATATAATGACAGATAAATCTGACTAACAGCTTCATTTATTCTCATATTGGCAGTGTGTACAACAAGTAGACTGTTCAAACATTTCAGACTAATTTTGCCAGTAACTTTTTGTGCCAGGTAAAAGATTTTACAAACACGTAAAAATGCAAAGGCCTTACAAATTATATATGCACAGATAATAAGGATGCTAGCAGTAAAGTTTTGCTCAATCACTATCTAAAGTTGAAAAGATTATTTATAATAATGTTTCTTTTATTTGAATTTAATGTAAGAAAGTAGAGTAATAAATTAACTTCTAAGAAAGGAGAATCTCGTGGTTACTGTTTTCTGGTGGAGAGAGAAAGTAACGCTTTAGTTACCTTGAACATCTTGAGTGTGGTAAGAAGTGTAAACTGCTTTACTTTCCTAAATCAACCTGAGGCTGAGGCGATGCGTCGAGTATACCTGAGTCTGCAACTTGTTGCAAACTTGTTTAGTTTTGATTTGTATTTGGACAAAATAACTAAAGATGCAAAAATAGAAAAAATAAACATAAACAAATAAAATAATAAACCTCTCAGAACTTTGTGAAGTCTTATACTGGACTTGTTAATGAATAAATTCTAAATAAATAAAGCTAATAAATAAAGTTTTGTTGGTTTTTTTCTGTTTTAATAAAGGATTAGTAAATGACTAACACATTTTTATAAAATGAATTACTGTAGTTACCACTTATAATTCAATTAAAATGGAGTGTTATAAGTAAATGACACCAGAAAATCGAATTAAAACACATCAGATCAAATAAAATTGAATAAAAAGGTCCTGTAATGTGTGACCATGCTGAGGTGTAGTATGTGACTCGTGGTTTCTGTGCATGTGGATTGACTGACACATTGATGCTGTGACAGTGGAGAGACACGAAAACAACATTTTTACCCCATCAGAACTGAACTGGTTTTATTATAGTAAATAAATTTATATTTACAACTGCACAAATGACTTTAGTAAAATTCCTATAAATTTGTCTTATAAAGAAAAACTTTAAAGCATGTTTCACTGCATTTAAATCAGTAAGCATGTAACTGGATGACTGACATAATGTCTGCATGTGTTTGTGGACACGTAATACCATGGTGACTGCAGTGCATGTGAACACATCTAATCATGTGCAGCCTCAGTCCTCGCTGACCTGCTTCTTATATATTTCCTTTCTAACACAGTTATATGCTGTTGAAGCTGCACTTTATGAATCAGCATGACATGGACCATACCAATCATTTAACCAATGGAGTGACAGACAAAAGAATTTGGGATGTGATCACAAGTTCCCAAAAAACCCAAATACTGTTGCTGTATATTTCTTTAACTGTCTTTCTTTTTTTTTTTTAAACCTGGGTGCTTATCCCATTCCCCACCATGACTGTGATAAACCTGCTAATATGCTGAATGTACCGTACACACATTCCACATCGGCATCACATTCGGATGTGACAAGCATGGAGGAGTAATTGATTACATTAATAGCTAATTGCTGGCTCATAATTGGATCTGACTCAATTAAAAAAGCTCTGGGTGATAGTAATGAAACAAGGTGCTGTGGCTGAGCGGCTGGTGGTGCGACCACGCTTGTTGCTGAGCCTCTAGCAGAATAAGAGAGAGAGAGAGCGGGAGAGTGGGCTGATCCTGATACACCTGCAATGCTAAATCATAAGTGCTTCACTAGATAGAGGCCGGCCTGGGAATGCTTTGTGCTGTTTTTGCAGTTCCTCAATGCGGATTTATATCTTTTGCATTGGGAAAGGTTGTAATATTTCACAGGGTGTGCGGCAGTGGGAGTGCACACTGGAGGATTCGGAGGGGGGGTTGTGAAAGGGTTGGGGTTGTGGAAATATGGTATCAGCATATATTGTAATTTCATTTTGATAAGGCTATGCTTATAGCCTGGTATGGCTCATCTTGAGTAGAGTGGAGCGAGTGTTATTTTACATATTCCCCCAGCTCAGGGACGCTGAAGTGCCATCATTAGTGAGGCTGCGCTAAAAGTGGATAGGATCTGCAAATTAGAACAGGTGCTCTGCTAGCATTGCTAATGCAACACGCTGGAAGGCTGTGATAACACAAACCTGGATTGCATTGCAGTTTATTTCCTGAAATGCAGATTTGATGTGTGGTGATATTTATCTCCATATGTATGTTTATTTGAGTCTGTATGCAAATAGGAATACGTTAATATCCCTGCACACAAATATATCTTGTGTCTTAATCTGCACTTGTGTTTAAATGTGTGTACTACTGCATTTTTATTTTTTCCTCTCTCTCTACATGATTGTGTGTATGTGTGTGATACATTCCCTACCTCCACAGTCCTGTCAAAATTTCCTCTCAAAGCCGCCTGATCGGGTCGAGCCTCGTCAGCCTGTCACAGAGGCCGGCGTTTCATTAGGGCTGCCGCTCTCCGTCCATCCGCCCCGCCGAGCACAAGAGCTCAAACACATGCGCAAATTAAATCGACATCCAAACTCACTCCCATACACAAAGCAATTTAAATGATATTCATTAGAGCGATGACAAGTCCTGATGAGCCTTTCAGTACTGCAGAGAGGCAGCAGAGAGACTGAGAGACAGAAAGAAAGAATGGAGGACTCCCCCCCCATCAGCCTTTTGCCAACTCTGTTTCATAGGCACTCAGGCGAAGCGCCCATCACCGTAACTCCTCTTGGATAAAGAAGAGATAAAAGAATACAGAAAATGTAAGTAGCTTCCTTGTAGATGTAAGATGTGCTCACCTGTCCTGTTCAGTTCTCTGCCTCTGAACCTCTCAGTTCATTCTGTCAGTAGATTCTGTTTTCGGTGTTTCTCTGGAAATTTAGTCCATCTCCAGTGATGATAGTTGTTGATCTCCATACATTATTAGAGGCAGTGAGTTTCAAGTGAGGTCATAAACATTTAAATGAGCTGTGTTGCCAAGATTGAGTATTTAAGCATTTTCCTGGTTTAAAAAGAATCTTACATGCCTTAAAACTTCAATAGTTCTTTCACACTGGCTGGGTTGGCAACCTACTTTTCAACCAGCTGGCGCATTCAGACCAAAAAAAGTTGGTTCAAAACCTGAAAACTTGGTTCTTAAACACAGCTAAAAAGTAGTGGTCTGTCTTTGTGAACCACGAAGTCATCAATGGCCCGTGGCTGGTTTCATATAAATGCCAGGCCGCTGAATTACTGATGTCCATAAAGAAAACAATAATTCGGATGCTTGGTCATCTGAATATATTATTGTAGGAAACCCTGGGTTATAATGGAACCTGATTACTGGAATTTCAGGACCAAATCTCCAAGCTATTTAGTTTTACTTCTGTGTAACCCCATTGGTTATGATTAAACTGGTATAAAAATGGGCAGGTTCACCAAAAGCAACAAGGTTCTGAGACTCAAGAACAGAGCCAGAGTCAGAACTGTTTCTATGTGAAAGAGCACACTGATGTCAGTCACATGACAATCAACCAGACATACAAACATATCAGCTGTCTACCTAAACATGGAAACTTAAGTAAAAGTAAGATATAGTTATATTTTGCTAACTGCTTTGATGCAACACGTAAAATATCACATCTGCAGTGATTAAAGAACAACGTTTTACATAGATGTATATAAACAGATATGGATGTTTACACAGATTATATTATTTATTTGAAGAATTGTAACATGGCAGTTATGCCGCAAGAAGAACTACCTGAATCCAATAAAAGCATTAAATTAAAATGCAAAACATCCCAGGCACTAAAAAGTGTTCATCAATCAAGCAGCATTAACGTGTTTCCTCAGAAATAAGTATGGTCTTACGAGCTAACAAGCCATGTGTATAATTACTGAAAGCTTGGAAGCTCCCAAGCAGTAAATTTAAGAACTGTTATTTCTGTAAACAACTCCTTAAATAAATAATGCTGTTTTTGCTGTTGTTCAGTCTTGCCATTAGTTGATGGTGCTGATCATAACAGAAACATACTGGTCACCGCGTGTATTCTACTCACATTTTCAAGTAGCTTTCTGGTCCTACATGTGATGAATATGTAATGATTCTTCCTCTCAGCTCAGTTGTTTTCTAGTTGTTAAAATGGCCGTAAATGAGGACACCAACAGAGTTGGTTAAAAGAAAACGAGGGTCTGATGTCGTTTGGGGAAAAAATGGTTACAGTTAGCAGGATGGTTTATGTGGTAAACAAAGGGCATTGCTAGTAGGAGTTATGTGGCACCAATGAATTAGATTAATCAAACAGCAGAAAGGATTCAGTACTTGTTACATGGATCACTCCACTGTTGGTCTGGTTCTTCCATAAAATTTACAGAAATATAATCATACTGAATATCATTCATTTCATCTGGAACACAAATTGTCTTAAATACTCTAAATCCAGGCGCTGTCAACACTGTCATATAGTTCACATATATGAAAAAACCCCATCCATCTTTGCTCTCTTTCTATTACTCCCTGCATTGTGAGACAGAAGCCAATTAATGCAGGTCTCTCCTCACAGCTCCTAATTAACCCCTTCAGGACTGGAATTATGCTTAAAACTGGTTATTGAGGCCAAGCCTGAGATTACCCATCCTACTCTTCCATATTGACAAGGTTCCCATCCTCATTTTAAGGAATGTGGATGTGTGTATGTGGGTGTTACCACAGAGGCATTTTTTCATGCTTGTTGCTCTTTTGTTGTTACTTCCCTTCTGTCATCAACATTTGTACTAAAAATGTGTTATAAGTATTATGTTTCTCCTGCAATTACAGCCTGCAGTCACTGCTGAGGACCAACTGACTTTTGTTCCTGCACAGGCCACAACTACACACACACACACACACACACACCCTGCTCTGATGTTGTAATCAATTTGTGTGGCCAGACATAGTCTGGACATGTGTGTTAATTAACGTTCTTGTGGGAGGAAATAATTTAACTGCGATAATGAGCTTGAAGAGACACGATGGAGGGGTGTGATCTCTGGAATATCAGGCAAACAGAAGCAGGAGAATCCTATTCCTCCTTCTGCCAACTTAAACTGATCATTAAGAGTGCAGAAGACATTAACTCTGAGGAATGAATGTGAATGTGTCAATAGATCATGTCTAAAAGAAGAGGATTTTGCAACTTGCACTGATTTGGTGCTAGAACAGAGCTCACTTCAAATACTCAAACAACAACTCGTTCCTTTAATTTTACAGCTTCTTATGGGCCGTGTACCTCTCTATCGCTAATGTTCATCTTACTGTTGGAAATTACACTGACTGATTTTAGATGGTTCTTTTATTACCTGAACATTAATGTGAAGTTTTATCATTTGAAAAGATTTTGGTTTGTGTAATATTTTTTCCTCCTCCCACAAACGAGCTGCAGCACTACTCTCTAATGACTAAAGTCCTAATAATTCGCTGAGCACACTGTTAACATCATGCTTACTGACTAACAGGGTGATCACCAACCAATCAATAGCCACATAAATCTCTCAGCACCTACAAATGTTACACCTGAAACAGCATTTGCAATATGCATCTCCTACATTCATATTAATATATGGATTTCCTTAAATGCCAAATTTTAAAACTAGTAATTAGATTTTGAAATTAGAGGAAATTTAATTAGCTCAAACCTGCCAATATCATGGGTGGACACTGAGCAGTGAGGAAACGGGACTCTATTGTGTTTATTAAAGGGAAAAAGCTAATTTGTTTGAATTGGGTCACTCATTCGACCTCATAATTTAACTTCATTATAAGTGCAGAAAACGCAGCTTGTGCAGGTTGAGGTACTTAAGGTGTCGCATTTTCACCAACATGTGCTCAAACGTTCAAACATAAAACAGAAACACTTTTTTTTTTTTTTTTTTAAAAAAGGGTTTTTAAATTCAGAGTTATAAGATATGTTGTCCTAGAAGTAGAAATAATGTCAACATCACTGGGTAAAATTAAGTAAAGTAACAGTTTTCTTTTAACTTGATATTGAAATGAACTGACATTTATGTAAATTGTATATTTTTATGATTTACTTTTTTCCTGAGCTTCTTTTCTGCCCTTTATATTTTAGTTGTTTAATTTAATTAGCTGTTCCACTGAGGTTTAATCTGTAAAGCTAAAATGTGGAGAACGCATTAATGTCAAGAAGATTTAACAAGATGCAACAAGTAACATCTTCATCAAAGAAAGGAAAAAAAGCAAAACAATTATTCCACTGAGGTTTACATCTGTATTTAAAACAGCATCCTTTCTCCAGTTAGCTAGTAA
Organism: Melanotaenia duboulayi; assembly: GCA_026261665.1. Classification (NCBI taxonomy): domain Eukaryota; kingdom Metazoa; phylum Chordata; class Actinopteri; order Atheriniformes; family Melanotaeniidae; genus Melanotaenia; species Melanotaenia duboulayi. Next base: position 37,585,860 of record CM047975.1, on the reverse strand, counting down.
ACAACCTGTTTGCCTATGGCTTGACTCTTCACAGTTACCCGAGTATAAACAATATTTCCAGTCTATTGCTAAAGCTCCTGTGCTTCACAGACCCTGTCCTCCTTTAAATGTGCCCATGTGGCATACGTGGATGCAGACAGATACGGAATGAATTTAAGGACAACGCAACCTGTAGAAATCATGAAAGTAACTAGAAATGAAGGGTAAGTGGAAGTGTTGTGTGAATCGATGCCAAAATATCGATAATACGATACAAGCTTTCTATGTTCTAGAATAGATTCTCATGTAAGAATATCAATATTTTAGGGGTTGGGGTAAAAATGCAGTCTATCATGAACTAGAATTGGAATACAGTAGAAAGTAACCATGATTTCAGGATCTTCTNCTGGAATACAGAAGAAAGTAACCATGATTTCAGGATCTTCTCTAAATTATACCCATGTCAATCACTCACTTAGGCCGTAGCATCATGTGTGGAGCTGAACAGCAATGCTCCACTGTATGATGTGTGTGGGAAGACATAGAGGTGTTGTAGCAACACCACAATCCTCCTTAAACATCTGAGAATCAATCATAAGACAGTATATAATTAAATCATGATGATGAAGAAGGAAAGGAGAAGGACGGAGCTATAAGGGTGAGGCACATCACTCTTGGAGTCCTTTGATGCTGTAGGCAGGTTCCATCGGGTACTATCAAGTACGATCAGGTACTATCAGGTACTAACCACCATTCAGAGGGAGAAAATGTGGAGCTGTGTACTGATGCTAGATTTTGAGAAAGTGATTTTCATCTGCCTGCTAGTTTTAGGTTTTTGTGAAGATGTTCAAACAGGATTTTCCTCCTCCTTAAGACAATTACATCCTGTTGTGTTATGTACAGTATGAAACATGGTTGTAAAATAAGAAAACTGCGAAAAACTACCTGTTTGAAATGAAATCAGCTTACATCAATTCAAGAGGCCTGCATTCATTCAGTAAGGAAGCTACAGAGGCTGGTGTCATTAAATATTCAGTAAAAAAGCCATTGTAGGGTTTTTAAAAGTAAAAATATGAATGAAAAATATTTAATAGGATAGAAAAACAACAACATCAATCCTTCTCATTTGTTTAGACTAATGGTTAACTAAATATTTTAATGTATAGGTGTTGGCAGTTGTAACATTTATATATTTATTGATGCATTTTACTGGTAATTACAGTTTAATTTACACAGTTTTCTATGTAAATGTAACTCCGTTTCCTTTTTAGGCTGCTATGGAAGTGATTTTCCAAACATTAGGTATCTGTACTGGATCGGTATCGCCAATACTGGCTTTTACTTGGTATTGAATTGGAAAAAAATKWGTGGTATCCATGGCTGTGGTGGTCATGTTGTAAAATTATTTTATTTTAGCTCTGACCAGGATCCATTTTTCATGCCTCATTTTCACTTTTATGCATATTCGTATACAGATAATGTCCCTTGGTGTGTATTTCAGCTCTAGACAAGTGTGCACGCCCTTATTTGTCTGTAACTCCCACATTGTTACTTATAACATGACGTGCTTGGAGGTTGGTAAATGCAAACTGGTATACGTGACATGTTTCTGAGGTTTGTAGAAGCAATAGATCATTTTGGCTGTCCAATGAAAAACTAAATTAACTCAAAGTTAGCCGCCTAACCATTCAATCCATGTTTGCACTGACATATGTTTGTATGTCTAAAGCCAACACAGCACAGACATTTTAAACAGTTTCATTTACTGCTTGAGGTTAAAAATGTTATGCTGACTTTGTAAAGCTATGCCAGCTTAAAAAAATTATGCCGACTTTTTATATGTGCCAGCAGAGGGAATATCATCTTGGACCATTGTTACACACAATTCAAAGAGGGCTACAAAGTGGTGACTTTGCCTCCTCTGGGAAAATTGGACCACAATGTCATTTTCCTCATGCCAAGGTACAAACAAAGGAAGGCACAGGAGGGGGTCTCCACGAGGCGGGTGAGGTGCTGGGATGACCAGGTGGAGGCTGCACTGCGGGACGCTCTGTGGGACAACGACTCGGATATGTTTTGTCCAGCTCGCGGGATG
>CM047975.1:37561878-37574784 GCA_026261665.1 Melanotaenia duboulayi | reverse complement strand
TCTCCACAGGGCCATGCTGTTTTTTTAAGAGTTGGGATATACGTGCTGTAAGCACTGCATCTGACTACATATTATGGCTGCCATGCGTTCCTAGCATTAGTTTGGCACGTAGGTCGGTCGCGTTGAGATGAAGTAACGTGTTGCAATATTGACTTGGACACTAGAGACACTCGTGCTCACAACCACAGCATAAAAATAACAGGTTAGAGGTAAACACAACGGTGGATAGTTGTCCGCATCTACTGGCATCTGTAAGGTTTTTCCTACCGGCTGCACATTGATAAACACTTGTGCTTTAACAGCTGGCAACCAATTGGAAGCCTTTTGGGAGCTGATGACCTGGAAATACAATGTGACTAGTAGGTTGACCTTTTTACTATTTCAAAGTTCAAGTGCTATGTGCTCCTCCTTGTGGTGACCTACAGTATTGAGCATTTTTGCCGCGCGGTGCTTGTTTGCAACAAGTATATACACAAGTGTAAGGGATCGTTGACATGTACGCCTGTGTTCACAACAAGTATATTTCAGCCCATACACAGTGCTGTAAACAGCATCATGTCTCTGTGACTTGAGAAATAACACTTGCATTCTTTTTTTTTTTTTTTTTTGCTTTTCTTGCTGCCCAGATATTGTTGGCGGTGAACCAGTTTTGGCCCATGGGCCGCCAGTTGCTGTCCACTGACCTACGGATTCTGATTGTGAGTGTTTATTGAAACAAATCACACTGATACAAGCTGGAATATGCTATCTATGCCTGCACAAGATGACAGATCCAAGTAGCTTGGTAGCCCTTGGCATGTTGCATGTCAAAGGTTAAAGAGGTAGATAAAAAAAATAAAATAAGCAGAAACATCACTGAATAGATAAAATCATAAATTCAACATCTAGTCTTTATTATCTTTCTCACTGACATTGATACCATGACCACGTGGTGAATTGGCTCTAANGACCAGACATTGACACCATGACCACGTGGTGAATTGGCTCTAAAAACAAGAGTGCGAGACAAATATTCAGCGATGGCCCAAATGTTTCTGGAAACAGATCGCTGGCTGGTTGTGCCATGACTTTTAATCTAATTTTGGAAAAAGAAAGTTTAAAAGGAAAAAAAGAAAGAAAGAAACTGTCATGTCCAAGGGCCCTCAATGAATCTTTTAACATGCAAATATCTCTTGGGATTAGACAAACTAAATACATTTGTTTTTCTATTTGTCACTTAGTAAAATAGTTGTAACATGATGTGAATTCATCTTCCCTGTCTTTCAATGCATTTTCAGCACAATTTGGTAGTTTTCTGAAATGCAGCAAAACCTTAAATCTGTAATTTGTTCACTGATTTAACCTTTAATACATGCTTTCATTGTCCTCATAGAACATTGTGACTACAGGAAGAATATTTAAGCAAATCTAGAATTTGATGCCCATCACCACACACAATTTGCATAAATAAATAATAAAAAAAATATATTATTCTGCTGATTAAAATGGTTACAGGTGAGGGCGTCAGGATTTGGTATAAAAGGAGCATTCTTCCCTTTGGGCCCTGATTGGTGGTAAAATTGTAAAGAACTTTGGTCTTTTACATCTATAGTGCTTGACATTGTGACGTGATTGAGCAGGCCTAATAATATTCTGTACATAAAGGGCAACACCTGAAATCTTGTTGGATGCCCTTGACCTTGGGCGGTGGTAATGAATAAAACTATGGGCTCAGGTGTCACTCAAAACTGTCACTTCATTCATAAATGTAACCTGAAACTGTAACACGCAAGGAGGAAGCCATTTATTATATGTGCACCATATGTGCAGAATTATGAGGTCTAATTTTTTTATTCTATTCTATTTTTATTCTATTTTATAAATATTTAGCTTATTCTTCTATTCTTAAAGGATGCAGGTACAGAATACACATTTCACTGTACAATTGTGCTATGTATAACTGTGCATGTGACAAATAAACCGCTTTGATTTGATTTGATTGAATTTTGAGGTCTATGGTTATTTCAACAGGACAGAGGCATGGTATAGACACAGAGTGTGTGTGCTGGACTGTCCTGCCTGCAGTCCAGATCTGTCTGCTGTTGAAAATGTATGGAGCATTCTGAAGAGCAGGATCAGAAAGTAACAACCATGGGCTGTTGAGCAGCTGAAATGTTGTATTCAGTAAATCCACTCGGGGTTGGTGGATAAATATATAAATGCCTCAGTATCTGAACGTCTGCATTTACTCATTTTATTCATCATTTTCACTGGCTTGCAACTGAGGGGATTTAGCCCACATTGTCAGTGTCAGTAATCACTCTTTGTCTGAGGGCTTGTGTGTAAGCACAGCCCAGTAGTGGTAACCACTGTCTCCTGAATAAAGGTTTAAAACCTTAATAAGCCCTTGCCTCTGCTCTCCTGATGTGAGGACAGGAACAGAGAAAATGGCTTTTTTACACTTCAGTTTCATGCATATTTTCTTTAAGGCTAATGAGGGCCTTAAATACAGTGCCAGCCTTCAAGCTGCACGTTGAAGGCTGACATTTTCACACACAGTGGCACCTTGTCATTGTGGATGAAGTCCCTCTACCTGGCTGTTGTGAAGTGCATGTGTGTGTGTGTGTGTGTGTGTGTGTGTGTGTGCACGCCTTTGCATTGTGAGGAGGAAAAAAATGCAGCTCTCTAGAACTTTAGGTAATTTGTGTTGTATGCATCAATGTAACACATGTACTCCCCTTTTTTCCCCCAGTATAGTGTTTTAAATAGCAGAACAGAGCAGAAAATGAGAAGTGGTTTTAGGTTGCAAGTTAAATCTCTTGTTATCTTTTGTTTGCATTTGTTTCTCCTTGTTTCTACCTTTAAATTCTACTGTTTTATTTAATCTGTCTTTCTTGAAATGTTAAAGTTCTTACTCCATCTATTTCTGTTTGATTCATATTAAATCACAATCCCAACCAGAAGAAAAAAAAAGAAGAAAAAAAAATCAACCTCAGAATAAACACTTAAAAGAACCTCATTTTGTCAAGATTGCCGTCATTATTCCTGAAGACTATATATGTGTGTGTTAAAAGATTTTCAAAGCAGAGTTCACTTTTATTTATTTACCTAATTAACAGCAGCTTTTTGCTAAATTATCATACAAAGAAAAAAAAAGAGATTTTATTGTTTATAAGACCGCACACTACCAGCTCAGTGGTGAATATGCAGTATATAACTTAGTCCAAAGCACTAACACAGCAGAAGAGGCTACAGGAAAGCCGAACAATGATGATTGTTTGCATGTCTGAAAATGAGTGTGTGAGGGTGTGTGTGTTTGTCTTCCACGCGGCCCTGCTTCTGCCACTCACTGTAAACTAGTCTGCAGCTCGTCACAGACAGACGTTGACACACTCTCAGTCTAATGTGCTCATTAGGGACTGCACAGCACACACATAATTGATAGCCATGACACACAGAATGCACACACACACATAACTGCAAAAAAAAACGGTTTCCTTTTTTTAATGCTGCAGTAGAAAACAAGGTTATACGAAGTCATATAATGGGGATTCATTGTCAAGAACAACAACAACAGAAAACCAAAGAACCAAATGAAAAAAGACTAACGGCAAAGAATGCATAACAGTATCTGTGCTGTTTACATGCCGATATTTTACACGTAAGGTTCTTTTATTATTATTATTATTATTATTATTTCTCTACACTGGCAGATGTCAGTTACTTCAGCAAATTAACTGCCAAAAATGTAGCAGAACTTGTCACTCATGAGGTTAGTGTAACCATGGTTACCTTTCATATCCAAAAGATAAAGCTGCAGTGTGGAATCATGGCAGAGTAATTAGAACAAAAAGAAAAAAAGTATCAATCAAAAAGGCATTCAACAATATGAAACAACCAAGAGTGCTTATAAATAACAGTTTATACATGAAATATCTTCATAAAGTAACATCTTTTTGTACAGCCTTTAATATCTTTTTAGTGTTCATACAGGGGCACATGTAGAGAAGCTTTTAATAAAAAAAAAAGAGTTTTTAACCCTTTGAGCACGAGTTGGGAATAAAAAGATTCACCTGTTGTCACTAATTTGTTAACTCCCCTTTCTTGTAATATCTTTAGGTTACATAACACACTTATAAAACTATTGTGCAAAACAAGTTTTTCTTCATATACTGTGCACCAGCAAATAGTCTTAATCATTTTAAATTAAAAATATAAAAATGATGCATAATTTAGACAGGAATTAATTAGTATGTTACTATATACATATTTTACACAGACCTGATTTAATATAGGTCCCTGATCAACCAAAGTAAAATATTTTTCTTTTTTTTTTTTTTTCCCCAACTTCCAGTGCTTATGTCAAGCCCTGTGAGCATTAGCCAGACAAATGTGAAGCTCAAGATTAAAATCTTGCATTGAATGTAGAATATCCTTTTTAAAAAATGTTTTCATGTCTAGGATTAGACTTGACGTGCTAAATGTCTGAGAAACAAGCACTCCAGACCAAGTGCACATCTAATTCTCACAATACCTTGAGTAATTCCCGATCTTAAATCTTGCGTCAGTGAAGTTTGGATATGAGGTGTAGAAAGGCTTTGACGTACTCAGAGGGTTAAATTTTAAATGCTGACTTCAGCATAAAAAACATTATCGAAAAAAATAAAGCAAAACAAAACAATAGATCAGTCAGGAGGAAAGAAACCATAATCATGAAAAGTGCACCAGATTTTGTTATAAAATGTTTTAACTAAACTGTTTCATTTCTGCATGCAGCTTATAACACCTCAATGGTGCCAAAATATAAATGAACCTATTTCCATTAATGCAAAAAATACCCACCTCATCATTTAAAATCTTTTTTAAACCTTCATATATTGTATAGTCCCAATGACAACAGCCTCAATTTAAACCTTTCGAGAAAAAGTCTGGTCCAGTCAAAGGAGATCACTAAAACAAAGTGTGTTGAGCTAGATGAATCTACTTCACACATGAGTAAATTAGAAAAACAAAAAAACAAACAAAAAAAAAACTGCATTAATTCAAAATGAAAAACCATGTGCAGACACTCATAGCAGTAGTTTTATGGCATCTTTGTGCAGTTCCTTCACGTTTTATAATCCTTTTTTTAAAGTCTGTGAAAGGCTAAAGAGAGACAGAGCAAGAAAAAGTGAACCGTAATTAAAAAGTGCTGCGTTGTCCTCAGCCAGTGCTACGGTTTTTCTAACTCACACACATACATAAGATGATCCTCTGGGGATTTCCCATGTGTCTTGCTCAGGTGAAGCTTTACTGCATGCTTGCTCGCAAAAGTCCGATTGCAGAGCTTGCACTGGTAGATGGCCCCGCTATCGTCATCATCAGGGGATGGTGGAGATTCAGTCAAGGGCAAAGATCTGGTTAAGGACGAGGACATGGACATGGGTAAGGACGAAGGTATAGATGTTGCTAGAGAGGAGGCTAAAGGGTGGCTGGATGGATGAAGATTAGAGAACAGTTTTTCAGATAGTCCCTTGTGACGTTGATGATGATGGTGCTGTGATATCTGGCTGAGCAGCTGCTCCCCAGAAAGCTTTGCCAGGTCTCGAAGACGAAAACCTAAGTGAGATTCCAGGTGGCTGACATAGGTGGATGGTGAGCGAATCTGTGAGGCGCAATCACTGCAAAAGAACACAGGGTGACCCGAGTCTAAGTTTTTCAAAAACTTGGTGCCCCCCGTTCTTCTCAGCTGGTACTTGACATTAGCCAGCCAATGGGATATTGTTGTCATTGAAAGGCCAGTGAAACGGGAGATGTGCATCCTCTCCTGTGGGCTCAGATCAGACATCATGTATTTGCCGTCATTCGTTTGTCTTAAACTGGAAGCAAACTGGGCTTGGAGTATGAGGAGGTGCTGAGGGTTCCAGTTGGACTGGCGGCCTTTACGCTTCTGGGCCGGTGAAACTTCTTCTGTCTCCTCTTGTGTGGCACCTTCAATGTCAGAACGTTCAGACTGGCTGGTAGGGGTGGAGGACTTGGACACAGCCTGACTTTCTGTCAGGTTCCTCAGCATATCAGAAATATCTGAGAGGGCATTTTCTCTCAAAGGGGACGAAGACATAAAGGAAGCTACTGCTGCTGAGGCCTTTGTCATAGTGACAGCAGAAGAGGGAGAAATTGATGGTGTGGAGGTGGTGGAAGAGAGAGCTGTTGAACCCAAAGAGCCCCCATTACTGCTTTTGTCAGCATGTTTTCCTTTGGTGAGATCCATAGGTTGGTCATTGTTTAGATGTTGCTGGTAGAAGTAGCGGTCTAAGTGGTCATTATTGGCCTTTTTGGCGTGTGCTGGTGGGGTGGAGGATGCTACAGCTGCTTTTTCTGCCAGGCTGTTGCTCATCTTGAACAACATGCTCATGGGGTCAAGGGAGGGCAGAGCGGGCTTGGCAGCCTTTCCCAGGTGAACGTTCATTACTGACTGCAGTGCACTCAGAGGGTTGACAAATGGCTGTTCTGGAGGTGGATGGTCTGTGATGATGGCTGTGCTGCCACACAGAGAGGCAGGCAATGGGGATGCAACATTAGTTGGCTCCACTCCATTCTCCACAGATTCCTTAATGGAAAGATTACCATTTGAATCTTTGTGATGGGTTCCATTTCCATCTCCTATTTCTTTTTCCTTTTCATCCTCAGGAGTTTTACAGTCTCCTGCTCCATTTTCTTTAGGTGAGTGTTCTCGAGCTGAGTCCTCAGCCTCGCTGTTGCAGGGTGAGGGTGTGGCTTGTCGCAAAGGAGAATTCCTCACAACAACACTGGGATCTCTCATTTTCTCCTCAACCTTGGCCACTTTCTCTGTAACTTTTTTGACTAGCTCCTCCATTGCGTGAAAGTTGTTTTTGGGTAGAGGAGAAGTTTGGCGGCTGGGAGGCGAGATCAGCGGTTGGCTCTTACCAGTGGGTGAGAGAATCTCCCCTCCAGGAAACATATATTTAAGGGGAGAACTCTTTCCAGAGTTACCGAGAGAGAGCTTCATTATGTTTGGGAGCTGGTAGGCAGCATGGATACTGGGATATCCACCCCAGCTTGGAGCTCCATTCTGGGCTTTGTTGATGGCTGAGGTCACTGTGTTCTCCAGTGACTTGAGAATATCAAGACCCCCCTTTGGACTTTCATCCAGATCTTCTTCAGTCAGATACGTGTATTTTGAAGAAATATCAAACTTCTCCTCAGCCTCATCCTCCCCCTCTGCCCTTTTATCTTTGTTCAGAACCGACTCTTTAGTGCATTCCTCTTCCCTCTCCTCTTTCTTAATTTCTACAACCATTGCAGTGGGTGAGATGCTAGTTGGTGGAGGCACTGGAGCAGGTGGAGGGGAGAAGGTTGTGGCAGCCAGGGGAACAGACTGCACCTTTTCTTCAGCTACTGAATTAGATATTGGGACTTGAGCTGATGACTCAATAATTGGTTTGCCTTTCTTAATGGCGGAGTTGGTAACTTTTATAAAGTGCCCTGTTACCATCATGTGAGCAGTTAACTCTTGCAGTGTATCATGAGAGCTTCCACACTCCATACATTTGAGGATCTGCGACTTCCTGGATTCAAACTGCCAGGCATAGCTGGCACCATTTTGGTGTCCATAGCGATTGTTAGGTGTAATATAGGGATTGGCGACCTTTTGGAGTATGTCATTTGTTTCACTGAGGGAAGTGGGCTTGGGTGTGGTGCCTCCAGCAGAGTCAGGTGAGCTAGGGATGTCGAGGTCAATGGGGGCTCTCTTGCGAGCTGAGGAGATAATCTTAGCTGCCACTGGTGTAACAGGTTCTTTCAGAGGCACTTTTTGGTAGTGTTTTGTCTTGATCATGTGGACACTTAGGTCCTGAAGGGATTCAAAGGAGTGTCCACAGTACATGCACTTAAGAACTTTTTGTGCATCCTCCTTCCCCTCCATCTCTAGTAAGGAACGTTTTCTGGGTTTTGACCAGCGTTTAGCACCCTCACCATCTGTTTCGTGGTTATCGTCACGGTAATGGCCTGTTTCATTCATGTGTACAGTGAGCTCCACTAGAGTGTCATATGCAGCACTACAGTCCTTACAACGGAATTTGCTGGCACCAGTGAATATAGAGCCATAGAGCTTGGAGCTCTGCCGGTAAAGCTGGACAGTACTGAAGAGGTTGGGCTCTGTCGAAGCTGTGGACACAGCCACTGTGGGATGCTGAACCAGGTTCAGTCTGTTGTGGTGGTTCTGTGATGCCTGCTGGAGAGTTTTAGCCATAGCCGTCTGATGCCAATCAAAACCTCCACTTCCACAGCTACTGCTGCTGCTACTACTACTGCTGCTATGACTGCGNGTCAAAACCTCCACTTCCACAGCTACTGCTACTGCTACTACTACTGCTGCTATGACTGCGAGGGGGTTTTTCTGTTGGGGGCTGACTCAGGTTCAGATTCAGCGTAGACCAATAGGAATTGGTCAGGAAAGAGGTGTAAATGGCCTTCATTTTTTCAAGGCTATCAGCCACAGAACCTGTTGCAGCCAGTATGGCCTCGTCTCCACTAACTGAGGCAGTGGCATTGACTGCAGCCATCATGGCTGAAGAAGATGGAGACAGTGCGTTGGAAGGATCTTTTGAAAGGAGGACATCATCTTCATTTTTAAGTGAGGAGCTCTCAAAATCAGACAGTCTGTCACTGGATTCACTCAGGTGAGACTCGCTGTCCATATCCTGACCTGAAAAGTCAGCAGCATTGGGGGAGTCACGGACACCAGTGCATCCTGGCCCGTCCTTGAGAAGGAAGTCCTTGTCCTGACACAGGAGCTTGGCAGAAGGCTCCTCCCCTTCCTGAGCTGAGTCCTCTCCATCCAGGTCCTCATCCAAAAGGGCTGCTTCCTTTTCATCCTCAGGGACATATGCTGCTCAGACAGAAAAAAACAAAAAACACAAATAGAGATTTATTAGACTCATGCTGACAACATATTTCATGACATCCTCAAATTATTTACTATCCTAAACAGTAGCTGAGTAGTTCTGCTCTAACTTTTCTCTTTTACACTGACATTGTCTTATAATGTCCTCCCACAACTCTCCATTTCCACCCCCAGGTCTTTGTTCTGTACTGCAGAAAATCAGACAGCCAGAGAGAGAGCGAGAGAGAGCGGGGAGGGGGGGGCAAAGTGAGAGAGAGGGAAAAATGTCTCCTCAAACAGAACTTGCCACCTTATTCTTCTCAAGGGGCAACAGCTTGAAATTAAAACTAAATTTGAAATTAATGAAGCACATTCTGGCGGTGGCATTCGTTTCTGAAGTAATAAATTACTTGTATCAACCTCGGAGACAGCGGTTCCTGTCTGTCAATTAATATGTCTTACGCTTCTTCTGCAGACTCTAATGCATTCCCTAACAGACACACTCGCCATTTAAATTAAGCATGCATTTTCACTCATTACACTGCTCAGCCCTCGCCTCCTCGTAAATAAAAAAATGTATGTATGTTTGCCTGCGACAAATCTCCCCCCGCAAAACCCATTTGCTTCAATTACCAAAGATTAGAAAAAAGTTTAGAGTTATTATTTACAGTTTAGCTTCGGGGAAAGGGCTTGCGGCTTTCAATTTATATTCAAATCCCTCTAGTTTAAGAATAATACAAAGGAAATCATAGAGAGAGAAGATGCATCAAGACAAATCACTATCTTGCGTCTTTGTGAATCTCTAAACGTTTCTTTTGTTAATACGTCTATAAAAGGGATAAAACAACATCAAGTGAAAAATGATTTATGTTCTCTTTGAGAACAGGGTTGGGTTTTTGAATTACAACCACAACACACACAATGTATGCGTACACAAATGTCTGCGTGCTTTAGTAACTACACTGGCAAAGAATTAGAGCGAGTGTAGACGAGAGCGGCCTTGTGCCGAGCATTCCTCTCTGGTACAGGGTGTCACTCATCTAATCTGGTATGTAAACGCAGAATGAACTGGTCAGCTGAATGGGTGTGACACACAAGCACATGTGCAACCACAATCTATCATTTTCAAAGATACCATAAGATTTAATAAAGGAGAATAGCTGCCTAATGTTTGACAAACAGAAAGACAACATACTTTTGCATGCGGTAATTAGGTTGGAAATTTAACTCCACTTACTGCCTTAAGTTTTATGAAAACAGAGTAAAATTGGGCTGCAAATAAAACCTGCAGCATGGCAGCTCTGTCATACAACACACTTCATTTGTTGCCAACTCCAATTTCTCACTGAGCACTGCTAGTTGTGTGTGAATTTGTGCATGTGTTGGTACTGCATCAGCAGTAAAACGGAGAAGAGTCTTTGTCATTGTCAGAGGCCCTTCATTGCCACTGGCGATGATACAACTCTGCCGTGGGATAAACAGATGCATACGGAAACAGTTATCCCAGAGTCCCCTACACATTAGACACATACACACACACACACACACAAATTGTACAGTAAGTATTGTAGTGTAACATCTCTGTCTTGAGGCAAAGTCCTTTAGTTTCCTCTGTTTCTAGCATTTAATATAACAAAAGGATCTTTCTGAAACAATTGGGTCTAATGACACTTATCAACACTGCATGAATTGATGTAATTTTTCTTTTATCGTCTTAAAATATGGCCATCAGAAAAACAATGATATTCCATTTCTGCAGCATATTCTGACATAGGAGGAAACAATACACACACTGACAGACTAACACATTACTGTGCTCTACCCTCTTTCAGAATTCCCTCATCTCTCCTCGTCTCCCTCCGACTCTCTCCCTCTCTCTCTCCTTCTGTCTCAGAGACACATCTACCGCCTGCACATACGTGCAGCCGAGGAGACCCGCATGTACATGCCATCTGTTCTGCATCAGCCAAAACAACAGCTGTTTAAGAGAACAATGCTCTGACTGAGGAAACAGTCGAACACAGCAGCCTGGAGCTCACATCAAGGCCAAACATTAATGTGAAATCACCTTTTAAAGCTCAACCTACACTTCAAATTAGCAACATTTTTTGAGAGAAGAATAAAGCCTGTATTTGTTTGTGTTTGTATTCCCATCTGTGTATTTGTAAGCGATATGTAAAGAGATACAAGGTACCAGTAAAACCACTGTGCTAAATAAAATCTTTGTCTGCTGATTTCACCTAATAATGGTGAAATTTGGATGAATTTTTAGAGGAACAATGTTACAATGAATCTATGGTCTAAACTGAATAAACTGCATTGACAGGCTGAGCTTAACCACAGCTACAGTCATTGATTTGATAAATAAATTATACAGAGTCAATTCTACAATTTCTACATTGATGTAATATTTTCTACGTGCAAATCCAGCATTTTAAAGAGGATTTTTTTTATTTGCTTTTCTAATCAGCTGATTGTATTCATTTATTTATACATCTATTTATTTTTCTTTTGAAAAATAGTCGCACTTTCATTGTTGATGGTAAAATTTCTGACTAGTCATATTAGTCAAGTTAACATTTATATAACTGCAGACTTCTCTTTCAGCTTATAGATTTTAATTTTCAGATATCCTTTGGTATGACCTTAGCATAGCAGATGGTCTACCTCATGCAAATATCTGTCACATTTTATCTTTATATTTTTTGTAAATCGTAATTACTGGCAGATTATTCATTTTGCCACAACAGAATGTCACTGTTATTGGCTGTTTGTGGCCCCAACCTTGTTAAAAAATGGTTTCACTATCTTTACAGCATGTATAAGCAGCGCAAGATGAGGAAGGGTCACTCTATTTCTTTTCCAATATTGTATTTATTGTTGCAGTAACTGCAGCCAAATAAATCCGCAACAAAATTTATAGCGAAAATCAAAGGAAGAAGGCGAAAGGAGACATGGATAAATGTGATACAGGGTGAAGACACTGAGGGAGGAGGAGGAGGAGAGAACCAGATCTTGGAAAGAAGTCAAGAATGAGGCCACACACATATGTGGACATGGAGAGAAGCTCCCCAAGGCCACTGGCTTTGGCCCAGACTGAGAGGTTCACAACACTATGACCCAAAATACTGAGATAAATATGGAGAAACACATTCGTGCACAAACACACACAGAACTGCTGGAGTGGCAACCTGGGCCAAAAACACCAGGTATGCAGGTGCTTTTTAATTAGAGGAGAGAGAGATAGAAAGAGTTCTTGATGAATTGTTGGCAGGGTGAAAGAGGAGGTTTGAGCTCGTGCTCAGGAGGATCAGGCTGGGCAAGACTACAGATTTTTAAACAAGGTGCAGAAAGCGAACTTCATTCTTGTTTCTTAGAAAGGTAAAGGAGCTCTTAAAATATTCTATACATCTGAACATTTTAAATCCCTCATCATACAGCTCTATAATATGTGAAAAAATTTTAATCTCAACCGGAACAAAAATACTTAGGAGATCCTTCTGCAGTCTGCAGACGTTGTGGTTATATAACCACTGTAAAGACACACACTTCCACTTAGATCATGCAGTTTTTTTCTGTGTGATGGGACAGATGAAAAAAGACATTCAGTTCACATCAGTCTCATGTGGGGCAGCATTGTTTTTTTCTTAAATGAACAATGCAGAGGGCACGTCTGTAGGGCGCAGATAAAAGCAACCCTCAGCCAACTTTACTGAGATGTTCCCTTGGTGCTAGTGTTTCTACATATTTACGTGTTACACTCATCCAATCTTCTGCCCTTTCCCTCTTGATTAGAGCCTATAATCTCCAGCATCACCTCTCTCCCTCATTTCTATCCTTCTCCAATCAGCAGTGCAACCCACATTAATGAAGTTAATTGAATCTGAGATCAATAATGCTTAATTATTGTGATTTGACATGCACAGACAAATTGGTTAGATGAATTCTGTGTGTGCATATCTGTGAGTGTGTGTGTGTATGTATGTGTGCGTGTGTGGATGTGTGTGTGTGTGGATGTGTATGCGTGTGTGTGTGTGTGTGTG
>CM047975.1:37529527-37544189 GCA_026261665.1 Melanotaenia duboulayi | reverse complement strand
TAATTACAGGCTTTGTATATTTGCAAAAATTTGTAATTTAAATGGATTTTAGTGAACAAAATCCATTTGGGGGGGGGGTAGAAGTGCTGCTCATTGAGAAGAATTAAACTATATGCTTTCATGTCAGCTCCCAAAAGTCTCCAATATCAGGAGTAAAAATCTCTCGAGCTGCTGCTAGTTGCTTCTTTGGAATACAGTCACTAGACGGATGTGAAAACTGGCTAATGTGGCTTCCATTCTCTGACGTGTGCGTTGCTGTTATTGGTGTGCCGGAACTGACAAACGTTACGCATTGTTTGGACACAAACTGCGATTAAATATTCTTTAAAACAGGTTGACAAAATACACGAGAGAAAATGAACTGTACTGTAAAATAAATAAAATAAATAAATCAATTACAAGTTGTTGGGGCTCAGATTTCCTATCCCTGGACCAAGGAAAACTAAGTTTGGTAAATGGTTTTTTTTTTGCAGGTGTTTTGGCAAAAAGAGCACAAGCTGGATTCTGACTCGGCCAGAATCTTGCAACATGGCAGGTACCTGCATGTGCTCTGCAGGAAGGATGCTTCACGTGAATTAACAATATATATATATACATAATCGAAATACAATGGTGCAGGGTGATGAGGGATTTGAACAGTTTTTTTTTTCTTTTCTTTAAATATAGGTATTAAATAACCGTAAATGTTGTATTTTGGCTATTTAAATAAAAGTATTCCAAAGTAACAGACGCCAGAGTTTCCTTAGTAGAAGCTGAACTTGCAGCAGCAGCATTTCAGAGAGATAATATGACTCTGAGCAATGTGATGCAAGTTATATGTTCACTTCAGCTGGTAATACACCTCCAAAGATCAAAATTATGTTATATGTGTATCACAGTTCAGGTGGCTGGTTATATTTCACCGGGTTGGGTTCAGATTTGGCTGGGAGAAAACAGCAGGTAAAGGGCTGTTTCGTAATTATAACGGGTGCATGAGATGAGGGTTTGGGTTGAAAAAATTTGATCCGTGCACGAGTCTGCTCAAAGATAAAGATTTAATTCATTCCGCTTTTCGGCTACGTGGCTGAGGTGAGTCAGTTTAACATCATTCACAATCTCTTCTAGTTCAGGGCAAATTTGTCTTTGTATTTGGCTGCATTTCCTGCTCATGGTAACCAAGCAAGTTTTCATCTTTCAACTTAAAAGTTTTATCTTAAAAACTGGAGTGTCTTACTGACGTGAAGGGATGTAATAACAAACACATTTACTGTTAAACCAGGAGCAAAGTACCTGCCCTCTATCATCCCTGTTACCTGTTTCTCCATATCGCTCTCTTACTGTTCTCCCTTGGATGCGGCTTGGTTATCTCTGTGAACCTCCAGT
Source organism: Melanotaenia duboulayi (assembly GCA_026261665.1). NCBI lineage: Eukaryota > Metazoa > Chordata > Actinopteri > Atheriniformes > Melanotaeniidae > Melanotaenia > Melanotaenia duboulayi. Next base: position 37,542,827 of record CM047975.1, on the reverse strand, counting down.
TTTTCTTCTTNGTTCTCCCTTGGATGCGGCTTGGTTCATTAAACTGTGATCTCTGTGAACCTCCAGTTTTTCTTCTTTATGTTTTTGACAGTTGGTAAAAACGAATTGGTGCATTACTGCCACCAAGTGGTCCGGAGTGTGGACTAGAACGTTTCCATGAACCCAAGTTGTCAAAACACTAGTTTGTCTGCTGCATTTTCCCAATCCCGTGCAGTCCCCCTGTCATGTTGCCATGCTTCTGCTTACTGTACCAATATTATTGCAGCAAAGCAATTTCCCCATTGGAGGGCCCAATAAAGGACAGTAAATCACAGACTGTAACTCTTCCTCTAAGTAACAAAGCAGATTAATTGATTAATAAAATATAACCGAGGATATCCTCAAACAGCCAAAAGCTATCAGTATCCCACTGTTTGAATAAAACGTTTTTCCAATAGGTGGTCATTTTTCTTACCTACACCTGAACCAGGATCAACCTGAGCATTTCATAACATGCTTTAAAGATTTCTTTTTTTCATTAAGGGGATTTTTTCCCTGATCCTCATTTTTATTATCATCATTCTTTACTGTTTCAAGCTTTCCCTTGGCAGTTCACAATCGATTAACAAGTATAAGTCTATTATAAGTATTATAAAGTATTATAAAAAAATAAGCTCAACGGTGTTGGAAGAAGTGAGCGTTTAAGTGTAATAATGTCAAAGATTTTAATGTGAACTTAAGTTAGCAGCCCTGTAGGTCTTATCTTGAACCACATTGCTGAGTTACTGTCATGTCCCGGCTGCCCTCAGGTCCACTGTGAGAGGAGAGGAAGACGACTGCTGGTCTCAGACTCTTTTGCCTCTATACAGTTTGTTAGTCTAATCTTTTGTCAATTTTCTTAAAGAGCAACTCTTAGTGTAATAAATGGTGTGAATTTTCAATGCTAGTATATTTTCATTTTCATGTTAACCTGTTAATTTTAAGTTCTGTTTGGCTTTTGTTCTTTTTTCTTTTTGTACAGGTTATTTCTTTAGTTTTAGGCTTTAAAACCGCAGGAATTGATCTGGTTCACATATTTTAACACTTATTCTATTCACTGCAGGATTGACCTGGAGAGCCTGCTAGGAGGACGTGAAGGTTTTTTCCTCATATCTATCTATAAAAAGGGATACGATGTGATAACATCCATTCAAAGTTCTGATAACATTCAGATGAAGATGTATGACCGCTGAAGAACAGGATGATGGGAAGAGCAAGCTTAAAACCCTCCTGCTCTGCTCCCACTTCCTCACACACTGCTTGGGATATCCTCCTTCCAGGCACTGGTTTGGGACCAGAGGCCTCTGCATCCTTATTTGAACTTATCTGTCAATTCATCAAACGCATGATTTCTACAAATCATTGTCAGGTAAATTATAGAGGTGAATACTTCTTTCTCTAAAGTCTATGCACCATAATAAAGAAGGTTAAAAAACAGAAATACATTTTTGTACCATTCATGTGTTTCTCTGGTTAATTTTTGTCTTTTTTTAATTTTTTTGTGGTTGGTGACTCTCAGGTGAAACTGTATGGACCCAGTTTTGGCCCTAGTTCATAAATCTGTTATCTAGAATACTGTAAGATTTATACACAGTTATTTAAGTACCTCTGAGTCCATATTGAAAAACATTGTTTCAATATCACAACACAGAGCAAAATAAAAGCTGACACTTGCGTCTCTTTTTGGAAACTACATTTTTCTCGTGCATAAGAGATACTGACAGAAAAAATATAAAATAAAAATAAATAAAATAAATACACGTTTAATCGTATCTGATACCTGCTGTTGAAGGCATAAAACCTAAGAAAAAGTCTTTGCATTCACCTGCTCCAGACACAATGCATAGCTCTCTCCTAAAAAAAATCATCTTTGGGGAGGAAGAGGAGACTGGGGAGGAGAGAAAGAGGAGAGAGGGAGCAGAATTGGGGTGGAGGAGTGGGGGCCGGGACTGAGAAAAAAAAAAAAAAGATGCAGCCTTGTGAGCCAATTTAAGAAATAACTGCTGATGCATCAGCTATTGACTGTTTGAGCGCTCGTGATAACGCTCAAGGCAAAACTGGGAGCGAAATGACAGCATCAACTGCCTGCAATAAAGTGCAGTGCGCCAGACCAAGGGGGCTCTAATTGACAGCTGTCAACCTAATGGGAGCCATGACGGAAGATTCTGGGAGAGAGAGGAAAAGAAACAGTGTTTATAAAGCATCAGCCACTTATCCTCAAGGAATGGAGGGGCGGGGGAAGATATGAGGGAGCTCAAGAGCCTCTGCCTCCATCCCTCCCTCGTCTCGCTCTCTCTCTCTCTCTTTCTCGATGATTGTCGTTTGTCTACTTGCTTGCGTTTTCATTCACTCCTACTTTTTCTTACCCATGCACATAATCTTTTTTACAATCTCATTCCCCTTCTGTCTTTCCATATGATAGAATATTTAACCATACTACAGCTCTCCCACTTTATATCTTCTCTCTCCCTCTCTTGGTTCATTGTGGTGTAGGGGGGCAGGAGCACTGAAAGAAGCAGAAGAGGGCCATAACAAATCACAATGTCAGTTAGCTGCCTGGGAAAAACTCACTCCCTGCAAAGTAATGCAGGGAGAAGGACAGATACTGGCACGCTGAGAGTGAGTGGAACAGAGGGTGTTTTTAGCTCAGCGTATATGTAAAAGTTTTATTAAATGAGGTAAGTTTCAGTCAGAGACTGGCGCGGGAAGGAAGATTTGGGATTTAATTGCACATTTATTAGATCTGCAGGCAGGACTTCTGTTTTCAGCTGAGTAAAAACTTTGAAACTGGCCAAGCTTGATGTGACACAGTCATGTTTCCCAACACACTGAGAGCAAGTATCGGGACGGAAATGCTGTTTTACACTTCCACAGGTTATGTAGCTATATGCAGTACCCAGGATAATTTATTTTAATTAGTTATTTCTAAGTTCACAACAAATAAAACTATACAGCATCAACTGAGAGCCGTGAGTTGAAGTATATGTTCATGCTTTTTTGTGTTTTTATTCCCAACCCCCAGACCTGTCTGGTGGTGTGTCCTCAGCAGGCTTTGCTGGTAGCTAGTGGAAACATTCTCTCTGGATTGAAAATAAAAACGAATGAGCTCAGATTTGGGGGTTACAACCCTTCAGCTCCCAGTCTCAGACTCTATCTGATGATCAGACCACTCAGTAAACAGCAAACACACCGTTACAACATCTGAGCATCAGCCTGTAGCTAACGAAGTTAGCTGAGCTGTTACTGCTGCTTCCTCAAAGACCCAAAGAGACTCAAGTTTAAGGCGATGACCTTTTTCCTACTTTCGGAGCAGTTTTGCTTTTGAGTCTCTTCAAATGTATCCACTTCATTAGAAACTGAAGAACATGACTTTTACTTCAAGGATGAGTAACCTCTGAATTTCATTCCTCTGCACAGGACTCCTTCTGACATGTCTTAAAGGTCATTTCTGGGCGACAAGCTTTAAAAGTTGAGGAGTGCTAGCAGAGCACAAAAGAAACAAATCAGAGCTGGTAAACATTTTCAGACTAAGAAACATAAGGCGCCATATTTTATCCCCCCATGGGCAGAATAGTAACAATTACATCTGAACTCATTAAAAGCATTAGTGACATTACATCATGGATATTAGCTTAACCTCATTTGCATGTTTTATGAGGTCATATTGCCTTCTGTATGAGAAAACCGGCTCAGATGCAGAGAACTAACATCTTAAGCAACATTGAAGTCACACAGGATCTTTTTTTTTTGCAAAAACCTCTATTCCCTCTGCTAGATCTCTGTTAGGAATGTCCTATTCTCTGCTGAACAAGGTGAAAACACGCCTGTCTGAATATCTGCAAGTGCACCCGCTCCCTCCTGCGAATCTGTGTGAGTGAGTATATTTAAATGGGCCACTGCATCTCGACTTAGATCCACCGCGAGTGCAACGTTAACACACATCAAGCATGATTAATCTCCTGCTCTCATCTACAATCAATCACACACACACTTGCAAATGTACACACACACATAAATGCGAGCTCAGAGGCAGAGAAATCACAGAAATCAGCTGCTTTCCCCCCTCAGCTGCCATCTATCTCCTGTTGGACAGAAGCAGATCTGTCTTGATGTTAATATTTACATAAATCATGCTTAGCCTTTTTGGACACCATGCTGATGATAGGTGTTTCTGAAAAATCAACGTGGGTGAAAAATCCTCTCACTCTGGGAAAGTGTCATTGAGTAGCTAATAATGGCCCATGTCAACGTTATCAATCTGCAATGAGCTGGAGGAAGGGCCATACACATTCACACCATTACTAAAACCCTTCCTTTTAAAAAGCTTTTACAGCTCTGACATGATGCATTTGTAGTTTCATAAATATAAGGATATCAGTCAAGTTAAATTTGGAGCTTACAGGTAAAACAAAATGTACTCTGTGTTTGATGTTCAGGCTTCCTCTCCTCTAACAATGATCTGTTTGGTCTAGTGTGGCTTTGAAGCCCACGGACAAAAGCCCAGTCGTTGACTGAGCTTTGTCTTTTCTGTCAGGACCACTGAAACAATAAATACTCCCTCTCATGAAGCAGTGTGTGAAGGCACACATGTTCATGAACGAGCCAGAGTAACTTGCACAGAAAGAGCTTTTTAACCCTGATCAACACATTAACAAGCAGCAACCGAATCTAACCCCCTTCCTCACACCACCAGTAGCCAAACCTCACCTGTGGTGGGGTGGGAAAGGGAAGAGGGGCTGGAGCAAGGGCTAAATGAGGACGGTGTAAGATCAAGTTGATTACATCCAGCTATGCAGCAGACCTAATTGGCGAGCGTGACAGTGTGTGGCGCTTGTCATCTCCAATCATTAGGTCTGTCAGAGATCCATCAGATGCTCGGCTAATTAGGAGAACGCTAATGAAGCTGGCAAAACAACTCCTCTTTTTAGTTGGCTGAGTGCGCTCCGACACCAGGGTGGGAAGTGGTGGTGGTGCGGAGAAGGTGGGCAGCTTTTTCTGGAAAAAGATGAGAAGAGTGCACGAGATCCTGGAAAAGATACTGATACATAGCCTACAGATGTGTGTTATTTCTTGATCTGGATCATGCGGATCTATATTTAGTCTAACAGAGACAAACAAACAACATACAACAACATCCAAATCTGTAAACTGTTTCTTTAGTTTTAACATAGACTCAATTGTATAAAAGAGCAAATTAAGAGAGAGAAAGGTGAGGATTTTGTTCTTAGAAAACAAAAAGTTTGGGGGTACCCTTCCCCCCCAGTTCCTCCACTCCCACTTTCCAAATTCTTAATCAAGACCTATCATTTGCAGTCCTTCCATGACTCTTGCCATTACTGCAGCGCAATCAGCTTGTCATCGCTCCTTTGTGTGCCACACAGTTCTTCTAAACCTTACAACTAGCAGCTGGATTGAAGGAGGGAGAAGGGAGGGAGGGAAGGATGGGGGAGGAGAAGTGAAGGGTAAAAAATAGGCAGTTGCCAATAGTTTAAAATGAAACTCCTCCCTTGCCTCGTGTTTGTTCTCGTCCGCTCATCAAAGAAATAAATGCCTCATTTTCCTTCCCGCTCTCACTGCCGCCAAACTCACTCCCTCATTCCAGCTGAATGAAAAGGCTTTCAGTCATCACACATCCGTCCATCCATCCGTCCATCCATTCCTTCATCCCCACACCCACTGTGTCCATTAGAGCTAAAACATTTTGATCAAGTAAGGCTCTGGGTTGAGAACACATAAGACTCTCAGTGTGTCTTTCTGTGCCAACCTCTGATTGACCATTAGTGCCACTGATGAATGTGGCTGTCAGAGGGCAGACAATTAAATCAAATATGAAACAAAGTCTCTCTGACGGCCTCTCTGATGGAACAAACCAGTCTCCTGCCTCCCAATGAAGCTAACAGTTACATTTTTAATACCAGTCTGGGTGCTGGTGCATGCACAAAGAGCACTGCATTCAGCCTCCTCGAAGCGTGGGTGGTGGTGGGTTGGGGGGAGTGAGCTAATAAAAGTGGAAAAATAGACACAAATATGATACAAGGACGCAATAAAACAATGGTGTTAATGGCGAGATGTTTGCGAGGCCAGACATTACTTCAGCAGGGCTTCTTTTCTCACTGGTGGGAAGGAGGGAGACTTGATTTATTGACACTTATTGGGAATGAACAGATCAAAGGCACGGCTGGATGACAGGTGATCAATCAGGCATCAAATCAAAGATGGCAATTGTCCATTAAAGCTCTCTTCCAGTATACACTCCCACCCTGGGCTGTGAAATAATCTTTACTCTATAGTAGGAACGTCTTTGCCAGAACTAAAGTGAAAGGTAGACAGAAAACTGGAGAAAGCATTAATGAAAGCAAAAATGTGACACCCCCAACAAATTTTTGAGAGGTCATTCAAGTCCAAAGGGGAAGAGAAGTGAAGACAAATCTTTAGAAATATAAAAAAAAGTTCACTAAAAGTACTTAAGAAACAAACACACACACAAATACCCTTGAGAACCAGGCCAGACACTATTTTACCAACATTACCGTTACGCTAAAATATTGCTTCACCAAAAGACATCATCAAATACCAAATGTGTCTCTGACTGTGAGCTGACCCAAGAGATCCAGCAAGCCTCTCCAGTATAGATCCTTAATCCCATAGTCAATCTCGACAAGCAGAGAAGGAGAAGGAGGGGCATTAAGGGGTAGAAAATAAATTGACTTTAACCTTCAAAAGAATTTAAATCTCCATAAGAGTGAAGAAAACAGAGAGAAAAGAATGACCATAAAAACTATCACTGAGATTTTTTAAAGGACGTGATCACGGCTGACCTGTGACCTTTGAGTGAAGCAGTGGGACCGTCTCTGATTACAAAACCACTGTTTGGAATAAGTACGAAAAATAACCAGCATACACTGTTTTCAAGGATCGTTCAACCTGAGCATTATTTACTTTGTTAATATTTTTGTCTTGAAAACATCAGAAAAATCTGGAAAATTTCAATAAAATTTCAATAAGAGTTTCAAAAAGCCCTCAGGAGACATTTTGGGATGTCCTGTTTTGTCCAAAGAGGTCGAAAACAAGCAGAAAATCAAGTTGAAGTCATGACAAATAATAAATAAATAATTAATAATAATAACGATAATAATAAATTTGTACATATAGATATTTAATCAAAGTAGTTTCTGTTAAATTTTCTGCCAGTTTAATTATAGAGGACAAAAACAAACAGCAGGAATGAACTTCCTCGCGTTTAGCCTACTAATTGTTCTAGGAGAAGAGAATGAAATTAGATTTCCAGGGTCGTTGGACCATCAACGCTGAGCTGCTCTGACAGAGGTGTGTGGTGTGATCAGACGCATCAGCTGATTATAAAACATAATTCTGACAAATAAAGGAAAGTGTCTTGTAAGACAAGGGCATTCTGGACTAAGAGAAGTAGGCTACTGCTGCATTTTTGTCTTTGTGTTTGGTTGTTTTGTGTGTGGGGGGATGAGAAATTCAAATAAAAAGTAAGTGGAGTGAGAGAAGGGGGGAGAGATGTGGAGAAGGCATGCAAAACCAGAAAGCAGTGCGTACCTGCGGCGCGCCGGGGCGCTTGCTGCTTCCTCCGTGGCATGTCGGCTTTGGGGGCCCGGCAATGAGTTCGTCTTTGGCCACGGTGATCCGAGGCTGCGTGGGGGATCCGCGAAGCTTTGATACACAGTCTCCCCCCCCCTGGGTGCGCTCTCAGGGCTCCCACATAGATCGAGATGGGGGTGTGTAAACAGGGGAGGGTGTGCAGTTTTCGAATAGAAAAAAAGAAGAAGAAGAAGAAGAAAGCCAGCTGAAGCGAAGATGAGAGCAGAGAAAAACCAGCGTGGAGTCCCGCTGCTAGTTGCGTCTCTGTCGGCTGCTCGATCGCTCACTCCGCCCGCTCCGGCTTGGATGGACGTGACAGGAGCTGGAACAGCGAGCTCCGCGGCAGAAAACACGGAAGGCAGAAAAGCGCTTTTTGTCTTCGTGTGATCCTCTAGGCTACTTGGTTTCGGTGGCTGCAACAGGCAAGCTTGAGGGGATAAAAACCAAATGATTGCGTCAGTCAAAAGTCCGCAAACAAGGGGACACACATCAAGAGCTGACACAACTGAAACCCTGCGTCTCTTCTACGGTTCAACCTCTCCGCCGCTGATAGGCGTCACGTAGCTCCCCGTCTCTCTCTCTCTCGCTCCCTCTGTCTCTCCCCCCTCGCTGTCTTTAGTACCCCCCTCACTCTCCTTCTGACATCCACTGTCTTATTCGTGCTCCGTTTATTTCAAACGAGCAGGCTTATCAGGAGCCTCCGGACATGGTTTGGAAATGTTCGTAATATCAGGCACATTGCGGGAAAGAGATGAGCAGACACGCACACATGGTAGTCAGACAAAAACACAGTACCATTCACAAAACACACAGGTTGACAGCGGGATAACGGACAGGCATACTTACTTTACGGGCTGATCTTCTGCCTCGCTATCCATGGGCTTTTCGCGTTTACCACCTGGTAATCACGCGCAATTCAAAGCCAGGAAGTGAGGCAGCTGACACTGAAACCATCTCAGAAACATCCATTCGCTTCTTGCTGGTCGGTGGTCGGAGTAAAAAAAAGCCACATGCGGCTTTTTTTCAGTTTGCTAATTCTCTGGACCGACAGCGGAAGAAAAAGGGGAGGCGGAGGAGGAGGACGAGAGAAAGAAGGAGGTGACGGTGGAGGCTGGTTGTCCACACACTGCCCTGCCTGGCACGGCTACCTTATTTTGTCCAAGAGCGCTTTGAAAAATCCGCTGAGGGGCAAGTCATTCAATCAGTACGTACGTGTACGCACATGTGCGCGTGCACGCATGGGAGCTTTTTCTTGAGGCATTGAACTGTGTGTGTCTGTGTGTGCGTGAATCGATGAGATACGTGCTTGATTGGGTCTCCTTGTTGTAATAATGTACATGAGGAGGAGGAGGAGGAAGAGGTGACGGGATCAGGCTGCTCCTGTGCAGGCAGACTCCTCAGGCTGGAGCGCGCGCGTCAGCCGAGCTTTAGCACCCACTGCCAAACAGCGTCTTGGCCACTGATAGTATTTTGCTCCGTTTTGTGTGTGTGTGTGTGTGTGGGTGGGTGTGTGTGTGTGTGTTTTCTATGTTTTCTCTCTTTTTTTTCCTTGCTCAATAGGCGCTATTTAAATCAGCCTCGCAGCTAATCAGACGTGTTCCCTAAAGCTGCGCTCCCTTATTCTCCCTGCGCCTCAAGTGACCGAAGTGGCGCAAAATCTCCTGAACACTAAACGGAATAAAGTTTTTTTTTTTCTTTCTTTTTTAAACAGGTAAGCTAAAAGTCCTCCTTAATCCAGGTTATGATATTGAAATGTTTTCTGGGGTCCCCCTCCTCTTTCACTTTAGTGAGGGAGAAAAGTTTTTGGACTCAACTTGAGTTTGTAAAACGAATTTTAAAAAACAAAAAATCTCTTGCACTTCTCAGGAAATCCTCAGAGTGTAACGTTTGCTTCACGTCGGTGAAACAATGGATGGAAGATTCTTTTGATGGGGACTGAAGAACAACGGATGCAAGGGTGAGTTGCCAAAGGCTCTCTCTCTCTCTCTCTCTCTCTCTCTCTCTCTCTCTCTCTCTCTCTCTCTCTCTCTCGCTCTCTCTCTCCTCCTGTCTTCCTCTGAGCCAGATGTGCTGCTGCGCCTCGCCTCTTGCGCCCGTCAATAACCACAGAAACACTTCTCTTTCCGTGGGATCAGTCGGAGGAATCAAAGATGCTCAGTCTTTCTGCTGGTGTCGAGTCGGGAACCGCGTAAACCGAGGAGTGTGTCCGTTCCTTGTGCTCTCGCCGGGCTCGTTGGGGAGATTGCCGCTCGGTGTCTCCTCCCGCAGATTGAGGACGTTTTTGCCCTAATCTCGTCGCGACTGTGTGAACCGCTCCACCACCGCCTGCCGTTAGATCCGCCCAAGCATCTGTCCGTCTTTCCATTGGTGCATCCATCAGTGTCACACACACACACACACACACACACACACACACACACACACACACACACACACACACACACACACACACACACACACAACTGTCGTCCGCATATTTCCTGCGATACTACAGCACTCCTCCCACAGTGTACACTCAAACATGTCGCTCACGCATAGCACACACAACTGGCACGCGCTCACGGGCGATGGAGCGCTCTCATCATCTCCGTTTAACAGTCTGCCTTTATGAAAACTCCACAACGAAATTAAAAAGTCTATTTTCACGTGTAGAAACATTTCGGATATTTTTGCTAATTGCGCCGCAAACACAAGAAAGAAGAGAAAAACAAACGACTGGAACTGCGGCAGATTGGTGGTAGTTTGATGTGGAAACGGTTTAGTTTCAGAAGATAAAATCAAAATCTTTCGAATAAATCTGTCACACAGGCTGATGCTGTTAACGAGAAAAAGATGGAAACCAGGTTTTTCCAGCAGTAAGCATTTAGGCTACCTAAAAAGCTGTCCAGGTAAATGGAAAGCAGATAATTTCCTTAATAAGATAATAATAAAATTTCTCTTTCAGGCTTAAACATGACTTTTTCAACTGCTCATAAGTTAAAGTTTAATTTAACAGAATTATATCTAATTTACACACACACACACATATATATATATAATATATATATGTGTGTGTGTGTGTGTATGTGTGTGTGTATTAAACATCCCAAACCGTTAAAATTCAACCCCCCAAAATGTTTTACTCGTAGTTTATGGACGTAAAAACACACATTTGTGTAAATAAAAATACCACAACTTTGTTTTAGTTTTGCTGAACACGTAAAAATGATAATAAAACAATCATAGAATTTTTTCTTAAATATATAAAAATCTGACTTCATCAACGGCTCCTAAATCTTGACTGAAATCCCCCGAGCTGCGTGGGCATGTTGGATCCATTAATGGGGATGTACAGAGACAGCAGCTCGTGCTGTGCCGGATTATGTCTGGAGAGGATAAGGCGGAGAAGATGTGGGTTGACAAAAATAATAAAATAATAATAATAAACTGCAAAGTACATAAACACGAACTGATTATTTCCCATTTGTTTAAAATCTGTAAATGGTCTGTATCTCTGAAGAGGGAGTGAAAACTTAGCAGATGTTTCTCTCCTGCTTGCAAATCTGAGCTCTGATGGTAAACATAAAACCCTGGTAGCTGACGACTGTAGAAGTTGTCTTTTATCCGTCAGCCACCGATGTGCGACCTCAAATCACTGCGTTTAAGTGCGGCTCAGACCGGTGTCAGCAGAGTGAACATGAGCTGCTGGCTGTTTGCTCTGTTGACCTTCTGCCATCTTCAGGTTTCAAACTGCAGGTTTTAAAATTGGTCATTTTCAGCCATCGACTAAATAAAAACAGCATGAACATTCTCTTTGAATCAGTGTATTAAAGCTGATTCAGTCCATGTGTGTGTCTGTGTGTGTGTGTGTGTGTGTGTGTGTGAGAAAGAGAGAGAGAGAGAGGCACAGAAATAGAGTGAGATGGCGAGAGCACAAATATTCTGTCTAATTTCAATCATATTAAATCGTTAACATAAAACTTTAAAAAGTAATTAAAAAACAAAGTGTGAAACTAAAAGTGATGCAGATATTCGGTAGAGGTAAAATAAGTAAATACCTTCTCCATAAATAAATACTTCCCAAACGCATCTAACTGGGTCAAAGTTAATCATTTAAAGACTTTGGACATCTTCACTTGTCTTCTGTTAATCCCACTGATTTCTTCTTTCACGTGACTTTTTTCTGTAACTGTTAGAGACATTTTTATTTTTTTACTTTTTTATTAATTCAGTTTTTACTGAGTTTTATTCCTAATAAACGAGACGAACATAAAACGGACTGGTTGGTGTTTGCTGGTTGATCGTCCAGTTCGGATGCTGCGACTCAGGAGGCCTGTGCGCAAAACATCCCGGAGCATTTCCGTGTTCTTGACCGCTGCTCTTTTCTGTGTGATATTAAAATAATATTTGGTGCTTTTGTTGCTTTCAGTTCACACTGATGTGTCAACAGATTTACTCCTCCCGTCCACAGCAGCCAGCTTCACGCAGCTAAAGACAATCAGATTTAGTTAAACTCGTAACTTCATGTAACTCGAATGTGTGTTTGAGTGTTTGGACCATGACGTGCAGTTAAGAATGTGAGGAAGAGTTTGGACTATTGATGGAGATGAACATGAACAGTTAGAAGACTGAGTCCACCGTTAACTGCAGAGGGAACCGGAGATTCAGCGCAACAGTGTGAGAATGCGACCACACTCCCGAATGCTTTCCACCGTGTGTGTATGTGTGTGTAGGCTATGCGTGTGTGGTGGAGGGGCAGACTGCAGTGAGGGAATCGGGACTTCGTCTCCTCGTCTTCCTCTCTCTCTTACCCACAACTGGAACTCCACAAGTGGACAAGGTACAGCGAAGAGAAGTCAAATCTAAACACGCGCACGTTGTTGAGGCAGGTTTACATAAAACAAGATAACCAGTTATTTCCACCGTTTCTATCTTGCAATAGTTGGTAGAGATTTTTTAGGGGAGTTGCTTCATTTCTGATCTGATCTCAGTCACAGTTCAAGATTCTTCTTTCCAAATGTTTCTTTGTCTTCCTCCTTCTCCACAGCTGAGACCCACAATAATTAATAGAGCCAAGAGAAGCAGAAAAAAAAACAAACACAATAAATGTGTAAATAAACTGTTTTACAAATACCAGCCCGTGCCTCCTCATTTCAGGACAAAACGAAGAAACTGCAACTTTCTCACAAAACAGATGTGCTGGTCAGAAAACTCACATAATTTTTTACACATAATATTAACGTAGTGATACTACGTGTAAAAATCAAATATTTACTTCCTCAACTACCTGGCCCATCATAACACATGCTGCTAAAATTCTCCATGGAAAACCTCAGTTTGTGGTAAATAAATAATGGCAGAAATTTATTTATTGGCCAAATTTTCTGTGGATCAAAGTAGACCCCCCCAACACACACACACACACACACACACACACACACACACACAACCTTCTTTCATTACCTTGATTCTGATTTTCTTCATGCGGCTCAGGGCCTTGCCTGTGGCTGTGGGGAAAACGCTGCCTACCCCCCCCCCCCNNAGACAGACTGTTTTATTATGAGGATCTAAGGTGTCACTGATATCCAAACTACCTCTAAAGCAAGTCTTCCTGTGCTCAGACTAGTGGTGGTGTTTACCAAAAGAAGTAAAAACAGATATTTGCATTGACAATGAAAGGGGGGGGGGGGGGGGG
>CM047975.1:37503520-37514222 GCA_026261665.1 Melanotaenia duboulayi | reverse complement strand
TTTTTGTAGGCCATGTAAACAATATGCATTAATTTGCATACATGCTTAATAAACAAACTAAATAAAAATAAATACCTACATTTTTATTAAGGATGTTTTGTTACAGAAGTAAATAGTCCAAAAATCTTTAAACTAAAAATAAAAAAGGCCTGTCCAATGAGTCGGCTGTAGTTGCATTCAAATATTTTATAATCCTCATAGTTAAAGTAAATCTCTCCAATTTTCCATTTTCCATTTTTCTTTTTGTTGTTATTAGTGAAAAACATTAAGATGCTAATCAACTACCAGCACAATCATAGGTGAACTTTGTAATTTTAAATTGTTTTTCTCCACTCAGACATGCAAAAGGAACACGACACACTCGTGTGTGTGCCTTTTATTCAGCTGTTTACACCCTCAGTATGAGTACAAATTATTTTCACACATTATGGCAAATGCGTATCTAATGTTTGTGTGCGTAGGTGTGTTTGCCATCATGTATAAACCTGCATGTAAATCATTAAACATGTGTAGAACATATTTGCACTGATCTTTTTTTAGTTTTTACTTAACATCAGACCAATCAACCAAGCAAGTGGAGGCGTTAGCTTGCACAGTACCAGTGACATATATGTAAAGTGAAAGAAAAAAGATAATAATAAAACTTTATTGTGTCTTCTTTTATTTGAAAGGGTAAAAGAAATCAATAAAAATGAAGATTTTATGTTAACTGTGTGATGTTTGTAATTTATTCACTATTATACAACACACCTCATGACCCTGAATGGGATAAAATGGGTTTGGAAAATGAATGAGTTCATGCATGTCTAATATACTCCATTCTCTGGTGTGCAGAAAGGTAGCTTCAGAAAACGCCTCTCCCTGTTTTCACCATAAAATAATCCCAAATTGATTAAGTAATTAGTAAAGTAAAGGGCAAAAAATGAGCACATATATAGCACCTGCAATGCACACTTAAAAAAATACATAAATTAGGACATGGCAGGTTTAAGACTACTGTACATTCAGGCCATAAGGTGAACCGCACATGCACCGTCAAGCTGGATAAAAGAAGGGGCAACATATACAGTATAGGCTTATGTATGTTTTATAGGCATANGCATATATAGGCTTATGTATGTTTTATAGGCATATCAACACTCTCTGGCTATTTTAGTAGAGAGAAAGAAAGAGATATGGGAAGCACGGACTTCATTATTCTCCACAACAGATTGAGCTTACAGCCATGAAAATGCTGGTATTGCCATCCAGTAGTTCAGAGAAAAGTATTACTTCAAATAAACATTCTGTTTCCCTCTGCTGGGCTTTGTGAATAAATGAAATGGAGAAGGAACAGAGGGGTTTTCTCCTGTGATTAGGTGCAGATGTGAGCTGCAGTCTGGGTTTGGTTAAAGTCCCGCTGCCAGAAATATTTGCAACAATTCAATAAATAGAGCTGTTAGGAGCAAGGCATTTCCTTGTCACCATGTCAAGGTTTTAGAGCGGATGTTTCACATGCAGTGTTTTCACTCTGCCTTTAGTCTATTCGGCGCTGAGCATATACACTCAACTGAAAACAAAACTCTGTAACCCGAGAATGCTGACTGAAAAGCTGGAGGGGGAACGTTAAACGATTCCTTTAAACTCAACGTTAGACCTGATTTACACCACTGTGTTTATCAGCTTGACTGTCATTTGCATATATACTCAAGTGAAGCTATATAAAGATCTATAAAGGCTTGATTTCAGGTGTGCTTATGTTTTAAACTTGTCTTTCAGTTTCCAATCCATCTCTTGAAAATGGCATAGAAGATGTCTCCGCCGCACAAATAAAAATAATAGATACAGTCCAAAGTCTTCGAAATAAAGTCTGCAAAATGTAAAAAAATAAGCACACTTGGGGAGGCTGGAGTAGTTAAGAATGACCTCATCATCCATATCAGCCTCAAATCAGCACATGTGCATGTTTAGCACACTCATGTCCTCATTTCCTCCACTTCCCTCACAACTCCCTTTCACCACTCTGTCTTCTCTTCCCTCTCTTTCTCCTTCTCCACCCCCACTTCTCTCTCCTCCTATGTGCCCATCTGTGATCAAATCATCCTATGGAGAAATCCTGGTGATCCAACAGGGCCAGGCAGAAAGGTCATGCAGAGGGTCCGTAAAATGGATGAAGCCTAATGATTAGCTCAACCTTTACCTAATCAATAATCATTTATCCAACAATATCACCGGCAGCCATAGCCCCATTTGCCATTAACCTCAGCGATGAGGCGAGAGGCAGTATTGTTTCCTCTGGCAGCTTTATGGCACTCAGATGAGTGGTAGGGCTGGGCGGGAGCTCAGGGTTGGATCTTGATGGCTCAGATCCTATTAAGGGACTGTAGGTATTTTAGCTTAGCGCTGTCACATAATTACCCTTTTGAATGACTGCTGTGACACTGACCACACTGTTGAACAGGATGGATTTTTATATTTGGAAAGATGTTATAAAAATATTCTGATGTATATTTGTTCATAAACACAGATAGAAACTATGTTAAGGAAATAAATTATGATAAATATATGTTAGTGCTAAACTTAAAATCCAACATCTGGCATTGCGCAACTTTGTTAATTTTGTTTTACAGAATTTAAGAAGACAATCTGTTAAAATGAGCTTATATCACTTTTTACAGCCAAACTGTGAAAATGCTGCCAGATTTGCTGCAACATGGAGAATATCTCTCCCTCCGTCTGCCTTTCAGCAGCAGCAGCAGCAGCGTTGCCTGTCTCCTCTGTGTCTCTCCATGATGCCATCTTCATCATAACCTCTCCTTTTTTATTGCCTTTAATGACTCCTTCTCTCATTTCATTAATACTTTATCGATTCTTCGTGACATTGCCTGAATTATTTTCCAATTACAGCAAATAAAGAAATGGAAAAATCCATTGCATATGCATGCCTGCATGTGTTTGTGTTGAAACTATCTGTTCACATAAAGCAGATACTTACATGTTTCAGGCGTTGGGACGAGTTCATGCATGAACATGTTTTTTTTTTTTATCTTTACAGTCAAACACACACTTTCACAGCAATTTTCGCACATATGCAAACTCACACTGCAGAATTAGAATAGGATGGCAGAGAGAGAGTGGTAAAGGTCACATGAAGCTAATGGCTGCAGCTATCTTACATGTAATAAGTTCAGACTTTTTGGACAAGCAGGTGTGTGTTGCACGGAGGAGTGGGGACAGGCGTGAGTGGAAACCACACCAACAGACTCCATTTTCATGGAGTGCTGTATTGCCATACAATTTTCAAGGGGAAAACACACACACACACACACAGATACATGTTGTGAATAAAATGTGTGGTAAGAGAAACAACTGGATCGTTTAATCTGACGTTTTAAGACAGTGAAGGATGGTCTCGATAGCAGATTCAGTTACAAAATTAGCCTCAGAGGTCCATCAGATGGTTCTTGTTAATACCCACAGGTCATTAATTACAACAATTATTCAAACCCATATCAGAGACACATATTGACTCTTTTTTTCAGCATCTATTTGGGTTGTCTGATGACACACTGAAAAGACACATTAGCTATGTGTGTGCTTTAGCGACTGCCAAATGCAGCGCAATGTTTAACCTGAACTGGAATCTTCAGTTGTTTATGATGTACCACACGGTGCATAAATGCTGTTTAATTACATCATATTACTATGAATTTGTGTCAGGAAAAGCTGTAAAACATCACGCTGATGAGTCTGACGCAAATGCACAAACCCATCCAGCATCTTTGTCATCATCCCAGCTTCCAAATCATCCTGGGATGGAAATCAAACTAAACTCTCTGATTACCTGTAAAGTTTTGGCTGTTTTGTTTTTGTCTCTGGAAATTAGATCCACATGTTGTCTGATCAGTGGACGTTTTGTTTCTGTGTGCATGCGCAGCACCGTATGTTCTGACCTCATACTTTAAAGAATTGTATTTACAGTATGTCCACCACCTTGAATGCCTGCCTTCTTGTTTTAAGTGTGTGCATTGCTGAGTGTGTGTATGTGCCTGTGCATGTCCTGACCTCTACTGGCCCTCTCTCTGTCATCCCTCCTTTAAGAGTCAGTGTGATATACAGAGCTCTAATTGTCAGGTCTGGCCCCCACATTCCTTGCCCTGAACAGCCTACCAACAGTGTGTCACTTTAACAACCGCAAATTATCACCACGATGGAGATCTCGGCTTCACACTGGCTCTATGAGAATATAGATACATTTCCTTCAATAAATTACCCCTTCCATCCACCAGCACTCTACAAGCACACACACACACACACACACACATATGCTCTAACACACTCAACTCATTACCTGTCCACTATCCTACTCTCTCTCATATTCGCTGCTCTTTGACTGACATTTTTACCACAACATTATTGTGTCTGCCTAAAGATGGGGGAGAATCTGCCTAAAAGGGAATGAGATGAATCTAACCCTTTGTGTCATTAGACCAGGTTGCTTGATTCTCAGAGATATGAGGAGCTGCAGAGTACGTACAGTTGGTGGCTACAGACCGAGGAAGAGGACGTCCTGCTGACTGGGTTCTTCATTTCTGCACAGCCTGCTTCATGTTGCACAAATGCTTCAAATCTTTATTTAGTTTGTGTATTCAAAGAGTGTGCACTTAATACACTACTTTTTTTTTGCTTTTTTAGTGAAAGCAAGATCAAAGGTTTCTTCTGAGGGATTTCAGTGTATTCTCTGTCACATTAACCATCCACTGAAGCAGATTACGACTGACATGCTAAAGCTCACTTTAAGAAAACCCTCAAAAACGGCAGGAAAGTGCACAAGTGGTGAGCAATGTCATTATCAGACTGGACCATTAGAGCCCCTCCTGCCATGTGGTTCATTTTTATATCAGCACAAAACAAAAATAATTCCAACCACCCAATCGGATGCAGCCTAAGTACTTCAACATGGTCATGCAAAGCAAAGCAGTCTTCTTCTCCAGCGACGGGATGCCACGTAAGTGTTTCAGTCTGTCTTTATAGAAGTCTAGGCCAGCTCCGCTACAGGCTCAGCCAGGACCGGGGGTTCTGTGTAATGAAACACAGATTGAAAAAGGCTCTTGATTGATTTCCTACATCTTGATTTGATATCCTGAATTAATTACTTGAACTTGAATAATATATAAAGGAAAAATAAATGTAGAACACTCGGGGGAAACAAGGAGAGCAATTCAGTGCTGTGGCTACAGCTGCGACTGCTGCACAGATTCTGCAGCTCTCAGTCAATCTCATCCCCAATTACTCTGGAAGAGTGTGCATACGTATGTGTAAGTGTGTTGGCATGTTGGGTAGTTGTGCATGACTTTTTAAGTTGGAGGGTGTGTGGGTTTCTTCGTAGGTTTCATTTGAGAGGCAGTGAAAAAAAGAAACACTTCTTGTTGTTGATTCATTTCAATATTGCTTACTTTTCTCAATCTCTCTCTCACACACACACACCCACACAGACAATATAAATATGTGTGATAACACTTAAATTAAGGCTTTTTTTTCTGATTTTAATCCTTGTTTTCACTGTCATAGAAGTACAGGAAGTACATTTTTGTATTTTTTTCTTCATTCTTTTACAACAACCTTTATCACAAACTTTCAACATCATATAAATAAATATATGTATGAAAGTATGTGTATCATAAAAAAGGTAATGGATTGAAATTTAATGGAAAGTGGAAATGAATCTATGCAATGCATATGAAAAAGACAACTTGATAACATATTATTGTTTTTATATTGAAATATTACATTTCTGATGCCTCGTCAAGATCAGAGAGTATTTATGAGGCAAAACAGCAGTTAAAGGTTCAGTCATTTATATTTTCGAGGGGCAAACGTTAACTAACCACAGCATCTACATCATAAAAGGGTCAATTTAAACTCTGTTGTTCTGCTGAGTTTTATATATTCTTGAATCTTCAAGTTCATTGTTTAATGCAGTTTTAGTGTTTTTAGTCTTACTGCTCTCATTTCTGGAGTTTAGGAATCCCCCCAACACTGTGCAACAGCCCAGCCAGGTCTTACCAGAAAACATTTGTCTGCATCTGTAAAGTAAAGCAATATAATCAATTGTTAGAAACTGTAAAAAGGCCACATTTTTCTTGCACCTTTTTTTTGTACAAGGCGTTTGAAAGTGTGTGTAGGAAAACATCAAATAATGTTGATGTGGTAGCAGATGCAGTGATACATAAATCCAAATTTAAAAGTCAACGTAATACACTGATGGGAATTAACCAAATTCGTAAAGCAACACAAATGAAATTTGGCAGCCTTGCACCCTGTTTCTTTTCTGAAATCTCTTATCTTGATTTTTCTGAAATCTCTTGCTTTGTCCCTTTCTCTCTTTATTTTCCCCGCATCCTCTGAAAATGTCCTCTTGCATATCTTTACTGAATCCGCCATGGTGCATGTCAAAAATGACTAGTATTGTTTTCCAGCTGGTGGTGTGTGATGTGGTGCCATAAAGCAAACGTTGCTGTCATGTGATGCCCTGGGCAGGAAATAAAAGTTATGAAGTGTGGTTTCTCATCCCTGGGATTTTGCAGGGCAATGGTAGCGAATGTACATAACAAATGTCAGTGTGTCTTAAAAATGTACAGAGGGTTGCTTAAATAGTTGTATTCATGTTACGTTAATTCAGAAATTAGTTTGACTCAATCTCCCATCCTGATCATGGAACTGCCACTTCATCAGGAAGAGATCTACAGCAGAAAGGCTGGACATCTGCCTCAGCAAGGTCTTTACTGCAGGCTACAACAAGCAAACTAAGTCTGCATTAACAGCAAGAGCCAACCCTTCCTCTTCTGTGAACCACTTGCAAAAGATCTAATAACCAACTGCTCTTCCACTTTGCAAACCTCTTAAAACACAACATGCTATTTGTGTGGATGATTTTATGAGAGGACAATGAGCAGATCCTTGTGTAAAATCACTGCTGCATTGTAGCGTGAGAAAATGATTAAATATCTCAGGCTTCTTTTCTAAGTGAAATATGGTGAAACTCAGCAAAAAAACTTAATATTTGAAAAGCAGTATACTCTTAGAAAAGCCTTAGAAACAAAAGGTAAAATTTAACATGTTTAGCTCTTGTTGTATCTCTTTGGTCCTCGCTTGTTCAGCATCTGTTTCTCTGCTACTGTTAACTATTTGAATCCAAATCAAGCTTTTTTTTTTTTTTTTATTTATTCTGTGTATGCACCAAACAGATGTTTTCACCTTATTGTACACAGACAACATGGGCCACAGATTTCTGTTTGCTAACGTGTACACCACAACCACTGAAGACGCAGCCGAGGCTTGAATATACAACACGTCTTCTTCCTCTACAGAAAGTTAATTTAAAAATGAATGTGCCTCAGTTATCAAAGAAAATATTCAAGACAGCTGATAAATCATGTTTGTTAGTTTCATCCTTAACGTAAAAATTAATCCTTCGTCAGATTTAGAAATGTTGTGCGTAGCTTTTTCTTGTACAAAACTACCTAGGAATCTAGTTTCCAGCAAAAGAATATTCTCTAGCAGTACTGCAGTGTAATCTGTGTACAGCTCATTTTTTAATACACACCCTGGGAGCCCACTTTATTCTGTTGTAGCATCAGAAGAAACATTAAACACTCTTCCTGTTCATCTCCTCCTTTCAGCCAGGACAAGAAGGATGAAGGGGAGTTGAAAGATGCCCATGGAAGACGGGTGTAGGGCTATCAGGTTCAATTGGATGACTATACTCTGCCTCCCCTCACTGCCACCTATTTCGTTCTCCCTCTTTCACTGCTGACACACACATTATTATAAAAGAGGACGACGGCCACACAGATGCTGATTTACAGGCAGCTGGAACAAATCAATCAAAAAAGTTCAGACTAATATTATAACCTACAAGCTACCCTTTCACTGTCCTGTGGCTGCCTTGCTTCTGCCTCCTATGAGCCGTACTCTCACTGTGTCGTCTAAGTTTTCCTCCCTCTATCTTTGCTTTTTGCTTCAGATTCTAATCTAGCTGAAAAGCAAAAAGAGAAAACCTTGAAATTCCACAAAACTTTGACAAGTATTCATTGTAGCTTAGATTTCACCCTCTCAGCTGGAGGCCTTAGCGAATGACATTTTTATATGATGAACTGTTCTCAAAATGCCACAAACATGCTTAGATGAGCTGCACTTTAATCTTGGAATATGAACATTCCCTTGACAGATTTTTCCTCACCACCACACTGAAAGCACCTAGACTGAATATATCTGAACTAAAAGGGAATCATTACCCATGGTTATTTTAGGATAATTGCTATAACTTATGATAAATACAGTTTTTTTTTTGTTTTTGTTTTTTTCGACCTGTTTTATGGCGAGGATTAGCAGTGTCATAAAGAACGAGGCACAGCTCTTAATCATTGGGACAAATACACCATTAACTTTTGAATTCATTTCCTGAATCTGCATCCACTATGGTAAACTCTCCCTCATTATGGAAGCAGATGCTTTAAAAGCCAGACTGGATGGGATCAAAGGCCAGTGAGGGAGAGAAGGACTGGCTCCCTTGCTCACCGCTTTAGCTCATTTTCATTATCATTCACTGACTAAAACATCTATCGCATTATGCATTAACAGTTTAAAAGCTCCCCTTTTCCCCGGCCTCTTGAACATCTTTTCGGTAAAAGAAAAAAAGGATGTCATCATGGCCGAATTATAGCAGAAAACCTCACATCAATTCCATCAAATCATTTGCACTAATGATGACAGCTCTGGTAGTGGGTTTTGTAAAAAGGTGAGACACACAAAAAAATAGGATAGTGTGTGCGTGTGCACATCTGCTAACACAGCATAAACTGTTAATTTTCTTCTTTTTTTTTCTAGAACTCACAAAGTCAAACCATTGCAGTGGATACAGTTTATATGTGTGCTTGTGTACTTGGCAAAGGCCAGCCAGCTGAGGAGGCTGATGGTAATGTATTTTTCTCCAAACAAGAAAGATTGCTGAACCCCTGCCTCCTGGAGTATGGGGGCCTGAGGCGGGGGGGCAGAGGAGTGCATAGTGATGCTGGGAATTCAGGTATATGGATGGCCTAAGGAGGTTTCCATCATTCATAAAGCACGGCCGCCGTACGCGTCCTGACGCCGAATTGATCTTGCAAAAGAAGCAGGGTGGCAGAGCGACCACTTCATTAGTCTCCCAGAGATACAAATCACCTGCTAGCGCTGCAGCACTCAGAGGGGCCAGTGTTACCAAGGCTATATTACTAGACTACAGCCTCACCAGTCTAAAGTGACCGGCCATTCATGCACCCATTATGAGTGAGTTATGTAGCTATGCAAAAGTACTCTATACATGCAGTATGACCGTTTGTAGAAAACAAACACTCACATATGAGGTGTAAGTGCAGCATATTTCACTAAGTAAAAACCAGACAGAAGCTTATTTACTTCTTTTCCTGCATCAGCTTTTATTTTCTGTGCCAAAGCAATGTTCACATAGGAAATTAAACTTTTTTATTATTATTAAAGTAAATACATACATTGGAACATAGCATGGGCAAGGTATCATTCAATTCTATTGTTTTCCTGTTTTTGAATTTCCTACCACATAAGAAAACAAATGATGATCAACACATGGATTATAAGGTACAGATGTGCCTAATCTAATGAGACAGTTAAATGCATTGTTTTACATGTTAAAGGGGGAAACTGTGAAGCATAAGCTCAGCTTCCTTCTGATTAACCTACTGCTCTGATAGCTTCATGTCTTTGGTCCCACTGAATGACAAGTAAATGTGTATGTTTGAGATGTAGCAGTCACTAATTCCTACTGCTAATAGTTGTTAAACTTTGTGTATTTAAATCTCGAAACTTTCACATCTGTGCGTAATCTCTGTCTCTGAGGTGTTAAGGTTAAGATTTGTTGAAACTTTCTCAGCCTCTCTGGCACTCCAACTCACACAAACACACAGACTTACACATTGTAGTTGCGGTACTTTATTTAACAAATGTTGGTTCAGTATTTGACCTTTTTATGTCACAGTTCATGCAGAACTCAATTCTGATTTGTACAAATTAAAATAAATTCATTTCTGGAAGAGAGAAAGAGAGAAAAAACTAAGAAATGAAGATGAATTCACTCAATCTTAGGACTCTTGGGGTAACTAAAAATTTAATTTTGAGCTATGAACCAACATTCATTCATTGTAAGTCTATGCTACTCTTTGTGAAATGTGAACATGCTTAACTTGCACATAGCTGGCTGCATACCTGAGATCCCCAAACTCCCTCTTTACAAACAGTCTCAACAATATTACACTAAAGTTTTTCCTTTTGTGTTTTCTCATGGAGGTATGTGAGGTAGTGATGAGCAGTTAGTGTCTTACCAGCAGTAACAACAATAAACATGCTCTTAGCTGTGGAGAAGAAGAGATGAATTTTGACAGGGGACATCAAAGGAGTGAATTTTTCCTCTTTAAAATAATAAATCTAGAAAGAACTGAAGAAATGGTTATTTTTACAGGACTTTATGTATGACTTTTCATAGTGGGTGGATGTATGTATGTATGTGGATGGACAGACGGGTGGATGGATGGATGGATGGATGGATGGATGGATGGATGGATGGATGGATGGATGGATGGATGGATGATTATCACTACATTTTGCATTTGCCTGAATTTGCCTTGTTCTGAAAGTGGCTAGCTGACAAGCT
>CM047975.1:37451161-37467882 GCA_026261665.1 Melanotaenia duboulayi | reverse complement strand
CTCTTTACCTGAGTGTCCAGAACATGCGGTCACAAGTCCGACGACACGACTACAAAATTGATCATGGAACTGTGGCCTACTCTTATGTCTGAACAAGGTCCAACAACAAAACACCACTAAATTAGATTTGGGGGTTGGGGTTCCTCCCAATCACGCCCCTCCAGGACTTGCTGTCATTGCCCAGGAGTCCCCAGAAGGAGTGCTCTCCAACACCCCCTCCAAGGAATCCAAAAAGGGTGGGTACTCTTAACTGCTATTTGGTGCATAAGCACAAACAACAGTCAGGACCCGTCCCCCCACCCGAAGGCAGAAGGAGGCTACCCTTTCATCCACCAGGGTAAACCCCAACGTACAGGCGCCAAGTCGGGGGCAATGAGCCTGCCCACAGCAGCTCAGGCTCCTTCCCCGCCAGAGAGGTGACATTCCACGTCCCTAGAGCTAGCTTTTTCAGCCGAGGATCAGACCACCAGGGTCCCTGCCTCTGGCAGCCGCCCACCTCACACTGCACCCGACCCCCATGGCAATGGTGAGCCCACGAGAGGGGAGGCCCATGCCATCCTTTCGGGCTGAGCTTACCGGGCCCCATGGGCAAAGCCCCGCCACCAAGCGCTCACCTCCGTGCCCCACCTCCAGGCCTGGCTCCAGAGGGGGGCCCTGGTGACCCACGTCTGGGCAAGGGAAACCTTGGTCCTCGCTTTCTCCTCATCACCGCACTTCGTCTGGTCACTCCCCTAGACAACTGTTTGCCATGGGTGACCCTACCAGGGGCATGAGCCCCCAACAACATTGTCGCTAGGATTGTCAGGACGCACAAACTCCTCCACCACAATAAGGTGGCAGGTCAGGGAGGAGCAAATAAAATAAAATTATTTTATTTAAATTTAGTTTTAAACCCTAAAAGACAACATAATATTTATGTAATGCTGTCCGTCAGTGGTTGTAATTTGACCCCTGGTTATTTAATCCAGAAAAAGATTTAAATGTTTACTTCATCTCAAAGAGAACTAAACATTAAAATAAAAATAATTAACTTAAAAATGTATTTTTGTTGGCCATCTTTTTAAATTCTAAATAGAGATTTATCTGAAATGTAGACACTGAAGTTCAATGACCAAACAATTTTGATAATGAATGAAAAGCATGAATTTATAATTCATGTCATGTCTAAGAATCCTCATAAATGCATTAAGATGTGATGCACTTTGCTTTGTTTGTGTTCTACATTCTGTTGTTTGTGATGTCAAAATCCTATAAGATCAAACCATGCTCAGCTCTACTCAGCACTTAGCAAACTCATCTTCAAGTCTTATTAAGGACTGGCAAGACAAGACAGTTTAGAAAATGAGGGATTTTTTATGATTTTAGATTGACAATCAAGCCTGCTGCTTAGTTGTTCTAACAGATGTTTACTTTGGGTGATGCTGCTGTAGGACTTTTATCACTGCTGCACAAACACTTATACTTTAATGATTAAAGTCTTTTATCAAAATTATTAGTTTTATCAGTTTCTTCATCCATATTTACTGCTTAACTTCAATCGTCACAATTGGTGGTTTTATGACAGATATTAGGACCATGGAGATGGTTGGTGAGATGATGCTGTATGAATTCTGCATTATGATCTACAACATGGTAGAGATGATGCAGAACAACATATAGAAGTACATTACATACTGCATTTACTGACCCTTTGACATCTAACGTTTACCCAAGAGAAGAACTGTTAACATTAAATATTTGTAAATAATAGAATACTAGATAAATGCTGACCAAGCAAATAGTCCCCACCTTCTTCAGAGTGCGCTTGCAACCCAAGCACAGGAGATTTGAATTTGCAACACTAAACTTGAGAAGAGAAGACGAGTTTTGACAGAACAAAACAAAATATTTGAGAAAGGACTTTTTGATTGTGAAAGCAGAGTTTAAAGAGAGACCAATATGATATTTGAGTGTGAAAACAAGAATTCTTGCTTTCAAATCAAACAATCACACTCTTGATCAAAGATGGCGGTGTGTGTACATGCTGCAGCTTCTCTCTCTTTCTCCAAACAAGACAGTGTTTTTATGTTCTATGTTGTGTGAGACAGTGTTTTTGTATGTCTTTGCTGCGTCTGCCCATCTTCAAGCACACATACAGTTGTGAATTACTACTTAAAGTCAACAGAACCACTATTTGCAAGTTAAACTCCACACAAGTAGAAGCACTATGAGACTGCTTTAAGTCTGATACGGAGGCCTGCTCCATTACCGACCACAGCCCTGTACCTCGCCCACAGTGAAGGCGACATAAGGGGTGTGAGAGGAAGCAGAAATGGGGCTAGCACAAAGGTGTCTGAGCTAAGCTAGAGGCTAGCTTAGCACGGAGGTATCTGAGCTAAACTAGCGGTTAGCCCACACAGGACAGCTATTTCGACCATCGTGCTGGCCAATGCATGTTCTTTGCACAACTAACTGGACTATTTACGTCTTCTACGGACAACTCAGAAGGCTGTGACAGAGTCCTGTGTTTGTGTTCACAGAAACTTGGTTAAAAAACAAAGTCATGAACCATACCATTCAGTTCGAGCGACTAACCTGCTATCGGGCAGACTTTTTCAGGGAGGAAGGGAAGCGACAGGGCGGGGGACTCTCTGTTTACATCAATGACGCCTGGTGCCTTGACGCTGCTGTGGGCTGCGAACACTGTCCACTTTTAGTGGAGTTTATGGTCATTAAATGGTGACCATTCAACTTTCTGTGGGAGTTTAAAGCCATACTGCTCATTGCTGTTTACTTTCCTCCAAGCACCAGTGGAAACAACAGGAGAAAGGCATTGAATGATCTGTATCAACACACCAGTGGGCAGCAGACAGCCCACCCCGATGCCTTTCTAACCCTGGCTGGGGATTTCAACCATGCACACCCAAAGAGTGTATTTCCAAAACTACACAAATACACAGACTTGTACACAGACGTGGAAACAACACAATGGACCAGGTTTACACCGCCCACTGAGGAGCTTACAAGGCCCTTTCCCTTCCACACCTCGGTGCCTCTGACCACATCGATGTCATGCTAATGCCAGCATACAGACCACTGGTTAAAGTCACCAAACCAATTCTCAAAGAGGTACACGTATGAACAGAAGGATCCCTGGAGGTACCTAAGGACTGTTTAACATCACAGACTGGAGTGTGTTTAAACAGGTTGCCACCTACACCAACAAGACAGACCTCCATGAGTACACAGATGTCGCACTGCCTACATCACCAAGTGCACTGATCATGTAACAGTACTCAAGGCCATCACTGTTCGGCCCAATCAGAAGTCATGGCTGACAGGGAAAGTCCACAGGCTGCTGAAGGCTCATAATACTGCCTTCAGSGCTGCTCATTGCTTCAACAACAGACATACAGATCCTCTGACAAGGGATACAGACCATCACAGACTACAAGCCCCCACTGCAGACCTGTGGCCTGCTCCACCTCATTGCTAAATGAGCTWAATGACTTCTTTGCTCATTTTGAGGCACACCTGCACAGAAGTCTCCACCCCCTCCTAGCGAACAATTGTTGACGCTGTCCTCGGACAGTGTGAGGAGGACACTCAGCAGGATCAATGCTTGCAAAGCTTCTGGTCTTGATAACATACCTGGTAGTGTGCGGAGGGACTGTGCAGTGGAGCTCACAGATGTTTTCACGGACATCTTCAACAACTCCCTGAACCAGGCTGATGTCCCCACATGTCTCAGAACCACTATCATTATCTCTATCCTGAAAAGGTCATTGCCCTCTTTTTTCAACGAATACCTTCTAGTAGCCCTCACTCCCATTCTTTTGAAGTGCTTCCAACAGCTACTGTTGAAAAACATAAAGCCTGTCGTTCCATCCCCCCTGGACCCCTTCCAGTTTGCATAGCAGTTTCCAGCTGCTCGACCAACGGTGGCATCTCCACTGCCCCCCACACAGCCTTCAAAAATCTAGAAACAAAATAATATTATGTAAGAAGGCTGTTCATAGACTTCAGTTCGGCAGTCAACACAATCATCCACCAACAGCTCATTGTGAAACTGGACCAGCTGGGAATTAACACCTCACTGGGCTACTGGTTGCTGGACTTCTTGACCACAGGCATCCAGCATCACCACACTGAACACGGCCCCTCAGGGATGTGTGCTGAGCTCCCTTCTCTTCACCCTGCTGACCCACAACTGCACAGTGTCACACAGCTCCAACCTCCTCATCAAGTTTGCAGATGACACAACTGTGATGGGTCTCATCAGCAACGATGATGAGACAGACTGCCAGAGCGAGGTGAAGTGCCTGGCCTTGTTTGATGACTTTAATCTCTCGCTGAAGTTGGAGAAGATGTAGGAGATTGTTATGAGCTTCAGGAGAACGTGCCTCCAGCATGCACTTCTGAATATGAATGGTGCTACGGGAGTGAGCAGCACCAAGTTCCTGGTTCCTGAGCGTCTTGACCAGCAGCATCACCGTGTGGTACAGCACCTGCTCCACTTCCTACAGGAAGACCGTCCAATGCATTGTGAGAACAGCTGAAAAGATCATCTGTGCCTTTTTGGCTCTCTCGCCTTACCCGTAAAGCCCTCTGCATGGCGAGAGACCACTCCCACCTGTCACACAGTTTCTTCAGCCTGCTGCCATCAGGAAGGAGACTACAGAGCCTGCGGGCCAACACCAGCAAACTAAGGGACAGCTTCGTCCATCAGGCTGTCAGGATGCTGAACTATCTTTCCCCCACCTCCCCACCCCCTTTCACACACACACCTTGGACTCAGGAACACATAGCCACTTTCATCACTTTAACCACATGATAAGCTAACTCAGTCTTTTTCTTTAAATTGCACTTCAACCATAAACACGTATTGTACTGAATGTAATTTGCCTCATCTATATATTATCGTGTTGTATTTACGTAGTGATAGTGCTTGTTTTGTTTATTTTGTTCAGTCTTACATTTTTGTATTTCATGCACCAAGGTTTGAGAGTACCATAATTTCAATTCTCTGTTTGTCCTGTACATGCTGCAGAATTGACAATAAAGCTGACGCTGTAAGTTGAAAAAGAAAAAAAAAAGTTTGATATGTTTAATATAGAATAAGAACAAAAAATGCTATAAGAGCATAATAAAACCCTGCAACAATAACTGGTATACAATACTGGTCATAAGGTTTGGGAATGTTTCCCATTATATCCAATGGAAAAGTTTCCCGAAACTTATGACCAGTAGTGAATCTTTTAAAACATGGAACCAATTGAACATGTCAGATGAGAAACCTCTGCAAAGTTTCCAAATATGGTTTAGTTGACTTTAAATCTCAGATATGTAGTGTGCAGTCAGAGATGAAAACAAAGGTTGTGTACATTCCCAGTCCAAATGATCCAGTCTGAGTGAGGAAGCACTGGTGGTTTAAAAAGTCTTTCCAAATGGGCTTACATGATGTTCGTGTAAAGTTTGAAAGACGAGTCTGTCTGAGAAGCAGGTGTCCAACTGGTCCTCTTCCTGTTGTTCATCTGTTGTTATTGTCTCCCCAAACCAGATATGGTTCAGATTAGCATAACTGACAGGCTTGTTTACATCTGCTGTAATTAAACCAGCTACAGCCATGAGTCACGGCTCCATCTGCACCATGTCATCAAATGCCTACAGTGAAAAGAGCAGAAAGATATAGAGACAGAGGGTGGGAGTAAGCAAAACCAGAAGATAGGAGCACCATGGTCAGAACAATGAATTCAGACATTCAGATTAACTCTCCTCTTGCTTTTAATTTACTTCTACAATTTAAATTTTTATTTATTTGGTTTTTGTCCTAGAAAACCACAATTTGAAGAGGAAAAGTGACAAGTGGAATCAGTTATCAATGAATATAACTCCACAGATTAGAACCAATTGGAATTAAACATGGACCACTGAAAAGAAAAAGGGAGGAAAAAAGTACCATAAACCCGATTGTGCATTTAAAGCAGGTTGACAAAGGTTTAGTTGCTGATTCCTGAACACGATCAATCAAAAATGTCTGCGTCAAACTGTAACATCTGAGTATGTCTGCACCATCACTATCCCACCATATGTCAGCGATGTGGGGAGGGAGTGGTGACGACATGTCTGAACAGCACCTCACACACTAGGTGTCCTCAGATCTACGTGTGAAAACTCTGATAAAGGGCTGTTATCTTGGTATTTATAAAATAAAATCAATTGGCAAATGTAGCTGGCATGGTTTACCATCAAATAACAAAGAAGAAACATTGTAGAAAAAACTATAGGGCATTAAGTACAGCAGTAGCACCACAGATCTGATCACTAACATGGAATGTCACGGTGAATCTGTTAATGAAGATGCAGTTCGCATAAGTAAGAACAGGAAGACACAAGATGAAGCTAATTTGTTCTTCATATTGAGTACTTTTTGTAACTACAACTTACATTCAAGTCACTAAGGTCAACGGTAATTACAGCATCTGTTGCTTGATTTATGGCTGACGGTTTATAACCGTACTGTGGTCGACTGATTGACAATTACTGTGATATGATAAAGACTAATAAGAAGAAAAGCTTTATTAGTCCCTCAGTAGGGAAAATGCAAGACTACACACACACACGCACACACAATAAGTAATAATATGTACAGTATCTGGTCTGACAGGGTGGGTATGTACAGTATATAAATATGTACATAAACATGTATATAAATATGTAAACACAGTTTACATGTGTTCATTGTAAAGTCTGACAGCTGCAGAGAGGAAAGACCTGCAGTGTCTCACCTTCACACGAGGATGGATCAGTCTGTCCCTGAAGCTGCTCTCCAGAGCAGACATGGCATCCTGCAGGGGTGGGACTCATGGTCCAACATAGATGCCAGTTTTGCCAGGACCTTTTTATCACCTACCTCCTGCACTGAGTCCAGAGAACAGCCCAGAACAGAGCTGGACTTCTTGATGACACTCTCCATCTCTGTGATGCTGCTCCAGCAGACCACACTGTGCAGGATGGCTGATGCTATCACAGAGTCATAGAAGGTACAATAACCGAGCTACAAGATTCATACTGGACAGTTTTTCAAAAACGTTGTTTGTCACTATGCCTGAGTAAACTGCAATAAACGGACAAAAATGTGACATTACGTCTTTTCCTGTTTTATACAGCCAGGATAATATCATGCTAACAGCTTCAGGCACGCAGATGCTAACGATCACATTCTCCAACAAAGTATTTCTTAACATTAATGTTTTCACTGAAATACACTTTGTCTTATTTTGTAAACTATAGGGTCTAAACTTTGAACAACAGTTTAAAAAAAACAAAACAAAAACAAAATAAACACCATTGTCCTGTTTTCTTATTTTAACTGGGTATCAGCCTGTACAGGTATTTGCATGAGGCCAACCAAAATTATATGTATTTTTTTTTTTTTTCACTCATATGATATTTCTTTTTCTTGCCTTTACTTTACTGTAGCTAAGTCTTGCGTTATTGTGAGTGTTAAGTACATCAAAAAGTTGTTGTTAAAACATATATGATAGTGGAAACCCATTACTTGAACACTGATGAGTAACTTAGGTACAAAAAAAGACAAACTGACTTTTTAATCATATTAAATTAACCACATAATCACATTTTTGTTTTCAATCTCAATGAATGATCTGGCAGAACAATGTTGTCACAGAACAATTCTAAAAATATTCTTTTTGGGAGAATTAACAACATTTGGCCAACATTGCAAAAAATAAATAAATAAAATAATAAGGCTTCTTTCGTTCTTTTCTTTTATTCCTAAGGCATCTCTATACACCGGAAAAAGGAGGCAATATTAGAGGAGCAGCAAATGAGTCATGACGTAGGAGCAGGGAAAGGATGTTTGATCATGGAGTATAAAAAATCTGCATTCCTGTTTCCACCTGCCTCTGTTTTTCTCAGCATCCATGGGAGCCTGCAGGTTGGTTGTATGACAGTTGAACCAACTCAACTCCGTTCTTCACCTCCCTTGTTTCCTCCTGGGATTCTAAACCGTCCTCTTCCTCATCCTCTTCTTTACCTCTGCATTGCAAACTCCAACATTAAATTGTGATAGATGAAGAGCGGAGGGCATTCATACAAATCAATGACTTTAGTGTATGTGTCATTAGCCTGCACCACACAGCCAGCGGTCAGCGTCATAAATCACGCCATGATCGGCTGTCTGCTGTCCAGGCCACAGCTGCACAAACTGCATGCATTATCCCACACCCGAGTAGCAGCCCAGGCTGCTTACACTAACCTATATTAAGGCACGCAGGACGAAGAGTCTGCTGTGGAGATCTCAGTTCATCCAGCATAACGCAGCTTTCGGTGCCCCACTGAATTATCACTGACGACTCAGCTGCACTGCATAATTTGCACCACAGCGAAGATGTTTCCAAGACGTGAGTATTGATAACGTCTACATATTTATATATTCATTCATATCAAATAGAAGAGGTTTCAATTTAATACAAAATATAAAAACTGCTAATCCTCTATAAAACTTCTCTTGGGTCTAATGGGTTAAGTGCATGGGTGCAGAATTGGGTAAGGACATGTCACTACCAGTATCCAGCAACTCCTGAGTTGTCCTATTATTCTATATCACACTAATAGCTGAGAGATCCATGCTCTCTATCAGCAACATTGATGCTGTAAGTCCTTCCTCTCAGCGGATATGATTGGCTCTCTGTTTTCATTTCTTGCTAACAGGATTGGCTGTCCCTGTTATCCCTCTATCTGATGAACAAGCTAGCGTTAGCTAGGTCCATTAGCACCGTTAGAACTAGAGAGCAGTGCTAACAGTGCTTGTGTCTTCTGTCAGAACTCCAGGAGAAAAGACAAGAAAGGCGATCAGGAATTATTTCAAAGTGAGTGGGTGGTAACGATTATGCCACAAAAACATTATTTTCCAGCTGCTATTTATTCTTTAAGGGTCTCCTTATCCTGCATCAATGTGTCAGATGACAATCAAAGTTGTAGTTCAGAGCGAGGAGGACATGCTGAGGCAGGGGAGTTTTAGCTCTCAGTCGTGATTTTGGCTACATAATTCATGAAAATTAAATCAGTCATAAAATGGAAAACATAATACATAATATTGTAAAAAATTAAAAAGCCATTTTTGATAAATTGGTAAATTCACCTGCATTTTAACCTTCAAGATTAAAATTAGGATAATGATAAAAAAAACAATATTAACATCACAAATTGCAATGAGACAGTGTTCACATATAGACTTTCCTTTTTAAATTATTACAGCTATATGGATGATTATATACTTTATAACCATGGTTTGCTGTTTGCAAATTTTTCTATTAATGGACTTTCATCTGACTTTTTACTTCATAAAGTTTCATTAAGTTGATTAGTTTAAGTCATGATATCTTGTTCTAATTGGAGTACAACCTACTTTCTTGTCTCAACAATATTGTTGTGACATTTGACATTGGTGGACACACATTTATGTCCCTTCAAATGTAAAAACGAAACCAGCCCCTTGGTAAAGTGGTTAAAGCTTAGAGAAACACAAACTATTGTAAACTATTCCAGAGACATGATCATCCTCAATAACGCTTAATGATTAAGTTATGAAATATACTGTTTCAGTAATCCTTTATGAGGGATAGGAGCCAACATTTTACAACAGAAGAACATAATTTTAAATGATCATTATTATTAAATAGAAGAAGAAAAAGAAATAAGAATAGCTGTGTCATGCTCACTTCTCCCCAACACGTCTTCCCTATAGTGATGCTGGGTAAAAGTTTGAGTTCACTGCAGGAAGACTGTGGCTACGGCATAATTAATCAAGGCTAGTGCTCAATTAATCAAAAGAGGAGAGGCCTAGTCCTGCGACCCTGCTATCCAAACCAGAACCCGGGTGTCAATACTTGCTTCAGGGAAGCAGCCAGCCAGAACCACTGCTCCACTCCCAGTCAATACAGAAGCCTGAAGATCAAGCTGTCCTCCCACACTGGTGTCCAGAGGTAGCAGTCGTCATTGCCGTCCACAGGAGGACACCTCGTTGAGCTGAGGACACAGATTACCAGAACGAGAGCTGCTGAGAGATACTAACTGTAAAATAAATTCTGCCTAAAAGAAAAACTTTCTGACAGTTCTCTCTCTTTTTTTCTTTGCATACAGATATCAGGAAGTTGTCAAAAGTTAAAGTCAGAGGTATTAATTATCAGAAAATTACCTCATAGGGAACGTAGGACTGATACAGTGCAAGTGTCTTTTATTTGCTGCTTTAAGAGAAAACAAAATTACTCATTTAAGAGAAGAGGATGTGAAAACATACCTCTGTACTTACCTGCTGTCTGTGAATGTGGTTGATTATAGAGGGTGCGTGAGAGTGTGGGGCAATAGTCATCTGGCCTGTATTCATTTAGGAAGGGTTCATTTTTACACTACAAACAGATGCCTTCGCTGTTTTTTAAGTTAGTTTGTTAAGAAAAAAAGAAGTTTGTTTACTCAAGACTGAATAAAATACACAAACTCTGCAGAAAAACTCACCAAGTGCATCTCATGGGAGACACCATGCATTTCATCTAAAGAAATTAAAAATAATAATCTATTTATGAACAAAGAGAAGGCTTGGTCTTTTCATAGTTTGTTTTACAATTCACTGTCTTTTCCAGCTGTAAGAAAGTCAAGGAATCAATTATTTTCCTTCACCCTCTTTGTTAAATTAAGTTTAAGTCACTGAATTATTTGATATCCAGACATAATTTGATCTCCAAAGACTTGGGGAATGCTGCTGATGAGAATGTCTTGTTATAGCTCCAAACATCAAGGCATTTCAAACAAAAGCTCAGCTCCATCAAGAGCTCATTAATATCTGCCTTCATTTAGAGGCAATTGGTGACCATGGCCGTGTGATGACTAACCTTGTTAGGAACTTCAACTGCTGATTTATTTGCTCATGTTTACAGCTCCAAATTTATATATATATATATATATTTTTTTTTTTGTGCATGCCCCCATTGAAAACAAATCTCCATGTTCTGTATTATTGGCTGTTTTTAATTAATGGATATCGGGTCGTTGCTCTATTATGTTCCATCTTTGAGTGCCGTCACTTTAAGTTGTTCATTCAGAAACCAAATGTGAAATGACTATCACACTGTCATTGCCATTTTTGGTGAATATATTATTTGAATCCCCAGCTGTGTCAGAAAGTGTACATTTCCCTCAACCCCTCCCTCTTTTCAGTCCTTGGGTGATATATGGCCATTGACACCATTAGACTAAGGTATTATTAGTAGATTAGACTGAGTGAAAGAGCGGGGATAGGACAGAGACCGGGGGCCATGTTTCTAAAGATGCCAAGCTTATCGTTGGAATAACTCAGCAACCCCCTAACCACCGGCCCAATTACAGTGGCCCTGCACTTCACACCCTCTCTCTCACACACACATACACAGTGGGTCACAAAGGACAGTGAATAAATATTCCCACATTATCTCCACTTGTGAAAGAAAGAAGAGAACAAGAGGGCCCACAGGGAATATGCCCCCCACCGCCCCGGCCCCGACTGGAAGGGTCTTGGAAACAGAGGGGAAATTATGTGGTTATCAATGAGAGGGATATTGAAAAGCAGAGTAAATCTGGTCTATGAAGATGTCTACAAGTTTACAGTACAGGTTCATCAGGGTGAAATCTTAAACTGATGGAGCCTTTCTGGCATTGAATGATGTTTTATGTTATTATAAGTAACAAATGTGAAAGTAAATACCAGCAACGGCAAGTTAATACAAGGTGCTGGAGCACCGCCCCCACCCCTTAAACATAAATAAATCAGATCATCCAAAATTATTAGGTACATTATAATAAATGACTCATGCAGTGTTCTTTCTTGTGTTCGGTATGCAGTAAGCAGTCTATGGTATTGATTGATGATTTGTTGAATGTGGTTAATAACATTTTTTTTATTCATATGTCTGTTTTAACGGGTGTGTGTGTGTGTGTTGGGCGGTGGGGGTGGTACTGCCCACATAGGTGCATGTGAGGCATAAAGGCAAACATGACTCAGGGCTGGTCTCTCAATGGTTTTGTAAAGATCCTCCCTGGGACGCAGCTGTCTGCATCCCTGGCCAATCTGCATTGGTTTAGGGTTGCTGCCCGCAAAGTCAGCTGGAAGATATAACCCTGCAAATGAAAGCTGGATCAGCTTATCAGCACACATTGATCAACCTCAAGTGGCTCTTTGTAATGTGCTAAATAAAAAGTTTACTATTTCTCAGTGTCTCCCTGATCTGGGAGGTTAATCCTAAAAACCATGCAAAAACTAAATCTACTAATGTAGCCATGTGATTTTAGTGTCCAAATCTAACAAAAATTTAAATGAACTAAACTTGAGAAAAAAAAAAAAAAACTAAACCAGATCGTTTGTCCATAAATAAATGTCATTGGAGCCTTTGCTCTAGATGTCTAATCTTGCTGGGACCAGTGAGTCAGCACTGACGGCAAAGGACACCTTATCTTTCTCAGAGACGCCTCAGGCTTTGACAAAACTGCAGTATTTGAAGGCTGAAATAGTTTTTACACATAAACACATACAGAGGCTAATGTCCCAAGAATCGGGTGAAGATGTTGTCTAGTTCCTCATTTTGAACAAGACAACAGACAGAGGCTGCAGTCAGAGGTGTCTCCACCCCCAGAAAAACTTTAGAGCTCAGAAAACACAGTGTTTCCTCTTCAGCACGAAGGACAGCTGACAAAGTTGTTTTGGAGACTATCTACAAGAAAATACTCCAAGACTGACTAAAGACAGACATAATATGCAGGAAAACTTTATAATAGCGAGCAAAAGACATTAGCACACACTTGTGATATTTACCTTTCCATTTTTAAGCAAGTTGCTACGCGTGTAAATGAAGATGATATTCACTGAAAATCTGAAAAATGAAAAATGAAATATTCTGGGATTTTTACATTTTTTGCATTGAACCTAATGCTGTGCTGAACTACAGAATTCTACATTTTGTTTGTTTAGAAAAAACTGACATGGCATCATTAAGAAGTACATTTTTTTTTACCATGGTCCATAAAAAAGATGAACGAGTCATCTGGTGTCAGACATAAAGCTGACGTAGAAGTTCCTAAAAATGCACCTGCTGGAAAAAGCTAAGGCTCAGAGAGACTCGACCGTAAAGCATCACCTTCTCTCATGAAATGCAAAGCCCGTGTCATTAGGTGTACGTGTCATGAGGAAACATACTTTTGTTTTATGTGGCTCTACTCAAAGTAGCCTCGCTCTATTCACACAGCCCATGGTTACCACAATCAGTCCGAGAGAGAGCCAAAGCTCTGTGGCTGGAAACCGGCTGGAAACCAGCTGTTCTTCTGGGTGGTTGCATCTGTAACACCAGGAAGAATACAACAGCTTGAATTGTAAAAGATAAGAAATTCAAAAAACACAGTCTGTATGCTGAGTAAATCTTTCTTCTTTCCACAAAATAGAATTTCACTAATATGTGATTCTTGGAAGCCACTCTAGCCTCTAGTAGTTGCATTTGTTTTTAATTATTTCGAAGTGGCATTTTGTACATACAAGCTTTTCAGCTGACAGCAAGAGTGTGAAAGTCTCTATTTCTTTCTTCCTGGATCGCTCTTCTTCCTCTCTCCCTCCTTGTTTTCCTTTTATGCTTTTAGTCTTGCAGAAGCCTAATGAGCGTGTGCAGAGGGCCTCTCTCTCCCTGCCCTTAAATCAGTAATTGGTTTCAGCGCCGAAACTGTCAGGAAATTAACACATCACACGGTGACAGCTGTTCATTTTTTCAGCAGCAGCCTTCATCATTTGAATGGCTGCTGATTTGCCAGAGAACATCACAAATGAGTGGTTGCTAATCAAGAGGCCACTCTCAAGGGCACACTCCTGCCCCCTGCTTCCATTTTCTCTCTGAGGTAAGTAAGTGAATAAGTAACTAAAGAAATAAGTGTGGCATGCTGCTAGGTGCAGTGTGTGTGTCTGTAATCAGCTCGTGTCAGTTCCTTGGCGAGACAAGCTTTTCGATGGGTGATACTGTAGCCGAGGCTGTGAGAATCCCTGCAGAAGCTCTTTTGTTTTCTGAGCTGCGGCAAAATATTAGCTGTTTTCATTTTCAAATGCTCATGGTTGATTCTTTTCTTTTTCTACACTAATTTTTTAACTGCATTATCAAGAAGTGACAACTTCTGCAAACTTGAGACGCTCCAAACACTCTTTCAAAGAGTCCTTTCACTTTGTTGACTTTTGTTGACCATGAAAATAACATCAAATAACAGATCAAGGTAAAAAACTATTTGTCACATTTTTAGACAACTTAGAGTTTCATTTTCATGTTAGCTGTGCAGCGAAACCACATAAGGAAAATCTGGAAAAAATAGAAAAGATCTTCTATAGACCCAAAGTTAATGCACAATCATTGGTTGGGTTTTTGCACATGACAGTTGGATTTACTTGATATTATTCAGTTATTTTAGACCAGGAGTATTAAATTTATGTTGGTTCTGGGCACAGTTTGTGCTCCACAGGAGCAGTAAAAAGTAATAACCTATAATTAATAAAATTTTAATATGAATTTTTCTCCTTGTTTTAGTGCAAAGACGTACAAGAACATTATCAAGATGTTTAAGTTTAACCTTAAATTTCTTGAGAGAACAATATTTTACCAAAATCAATCATTTTGACATGCATTAAAAATGAAAAACAAAATCATAAAACATTTATTTACAGGTATCTCCATCCTAAAAAGAAAGTATTTCAGGATTAGAGGAAATTTTTAAGACCTAGAAGTTATTTTAAACATACATATGTGGACATTTCTACATGTGTGTTGTGATCCTGACCACCTGAATTCACTCATACAACCTGACGTATGATTTATTAAGTACATATTTATATAAAAGATGCAGCAAGAAATATGCATTGGAAATATTTTACATTTAAATAGAAAAAAATGTAAGTGTCAAATGTACAAATATGGAATTTCAGATCCTATGAAAAAATGTCATTTTTTTTCTTCTGTCATTTTCATATTTACCAAATTCATCTCTCAGGCCAGATTGGACCCAAGAGAAGGCCACTTTTAGCCCCAGGGCCATTTGTTTGGCGTCCATGTTTCAGACCATCAAAATATTTCTTCCTCTTTCCTCTTTGTTTATTTGTCAGGTACCACGTACACAAAACATTATACACAGTGTAAAGATGCTCTGTACCAGATTATAGAGTTCTTACTAATTTCCTTCTGTAGTCCCTGTGGCAGGCAGAAGAAAAATTACAAATCTAACATATACAATTAAAAAGAAAACTCTTTTTATAAAAGTCAGTTAAAAGCAAAAGTAAAACTAATGGAAATACATTAGTGCTGACAGACTTGACTCCTATAAATCCATTTCCGTCTCTTTTGAGTCTTGAAAGTTTCCACTCGTCTTCTGTCCAGCAGGGAGCTTGTTTCCCGTAATGGGATGCAACATGGCCAGTTAGAGGAGGACCTTGCTGTTCTAGCTGTTCGCTCAGAGTCAGACACACAAATGACTTAAGCAGTTAGGATGCAGTACCATAAATTATTTTAAAAACACAGCGTACATTTGCCTACATTATCATGTTACCAAAACTTAACATCTTATGTTTAGCAAGTATCTATATTGTAACGAAGAAAAGGAGAAAAGGTTTATTGAAATTCCATTTAAAGAATGTGTAAACTGAATAGACAGACTTATCAGTCCACTCTGCAGTTTTTTGTTTAGATTTTCTGGCTTGAAAATGCACATTTCAGTCTCAACAAGTCCTCTTGCCTACCGCTCTTACT
This sequence comes from Melanotaenia duboulayi, assembly GCA_026261665.1. Taxonomy (NCBI): domain Eukaryota; kingdom Metazoa; phylum Chordata; class Actinopteri; order Atheriniformes; family Melanotaeniidae; genus Melanotaenia; species Melanotaenia duboulayi. Next base: position 37,452,085 of record CM047975.1, on the reverse strand, counting down.
ACCATATTCTTATGCATGTATTCATTTGCTCATTCTCATTCCATCTCGTTGATAGAGAATCTCCTCATTGATCGGGTTTATTTGAAAGATCACTTAGACTCTGATAAGACCGGTTTTGTGATAGCATTGATGAAACACTTTCAAACCAAGGTTAAGTGTAAAAGGTGACTTTACTATTACATGTTCTATAGTACTATTAAATCAAACTAATTTGAGGAGAGAAAACTCAGTGGGCTTAGTGAGGACTTCACTGCCATATCCTCAACTTGTGCCTTTTGTTTTCACAAAATTATTTGACGTATTGGTATGTAAGGTGTTACATATATTATATACAGTATATTAATTTACATACAAACACTTTTACTCCACAAAGCTGAACCAAAATAATTGTTGAGTGTTGTTAATTATCACTGCTGTACATCGCCTTAAAAAGATGAGTGTAAAAGTTGTCATTCTGGGAAACTGTACTTTTAAATTAAATTTTAAATTACTTTTTCACCATCAATCTCATATCTGTTTACTAATGACCACTACTCAGACTGAAATAATTACTTTTGAGCTGCTTAAAAACTGCATAAAATTATCTTAAATCTAAATTAAATGGGATTAAAAAAAATCTTTCAGTGCTTGTTCATACCAATGCACTCACTTATGTTGCTAAATACAACCTGACCAAATATATAAATATTTGTCAGGTATAACAGGCACCATGGCACCAAAGAAATGCAGGAGGACAGTCTTGGGGGAATAAAGAAAACAAAGAGAAAGGGAAAGGGCATGGATAAGACAAGAGTCCACAGTGGACTGACCTGTACTGGGTGAAGAGATCTCAGAGAATACTACAAGATGGCGCCGCTATTGTCAGCAGCTGTCGTACCTGCTCCTACACTTTTTTTGTACATGGTACTCTTTTCCCTTATTTTA
>CM047975.1:37435167-37448089 GCA_026261665.1 Melanotaenia duboulayi | reverse complement strand
CCTCTTTGACTTGACTTGACTTTGACTTTGAGAAGAGAAAAGATGAAGAAGATGCTGAATTAACCGTAGCTGGAGGCCCTTCACTGAGAAAATGCGCCAAAGTTCATTACTGCTTCTTAAGATGTCATGATTACTGTATTTTTGTATTTTCTCCCTAGATGCACATGAGAGTGTGTGTCCTTCATTCAGCAGGCGATCTATCCGTGCTTTTACACTAACACAGTCCCGGTTCTGGCTCCGTTCTGGAGTCTCAGAACCTCAGTGCTTTCTTGCAAATCGGCCTATATTTACACCAGTTTACCCAGGACCCAGGTGGGAGAACCTAAGTAAACATAAACATCTTGGAGATTTGGTTTTAAAAGTTGATTGTTGTCAGGCTCAATTATATAACTGAAACAATATAATCAGACAACTGAGTAAATTTCATAAGATGCTGCAATGTGAACACAGGTTTACGTTAAATCTCCTTCTGAAATTTAAATCAGTCACCAGGCAATGTAGCAACGCAGTCACATCCAGGTCTTACTCTAAATGAATGATTCCAGTGTTAGTCTGGCTGAAGTTTATTTTTAACGGATGGTCAGGACTCATCCGATCGTCTTTCCCTGTGGAAGACCCAGGTGGGGGAGGTGAAACCCGGTGGGGTGGCTGTCCAGCAGCTGGAAAGGTTAAATGCAGCATTTCCCACCTGGGATTAATGGAGTATGGAGTTGTTGTTTCTTTGTTGGTTTTTTTATTAAAACAGCGTGCAGTGCAGCATTTGTGTGAACATTAATAGCCAGATGTTGGGGCATTCGGCTGATTTATGTTCATATGAACTTTTTTTTAGACATAACCAACACAGCGGCCTGGTGTTCAGGTCAATCCCTTTCTTGCCCTCCTTTCATCCTCCTCCTGGAAATACTGATGAAAACTGTGGCAGCACATGTGGACAAGTGTGAGGTTGAGTGCACATGTACGAGCATGAGCACGTCTTCAACCAAATGAGAGAAAGTGAGAGCGAGTCCAGGACTTCTTATAAATCCTTCAAAATCTACAGCTGGGAAATAGCCCAATTAACCTTTTCATTCTTCTTCACTTGTAATGAAATCCTCTTTCTCTTTTTATAACAATAAGAACTTCTCTTTCTCTCCTCTCATCCTCCACCTTTCAGAAAGATCAGAACAAAATGAAAGGTACTTGGCCCTTCACAGAATCAGGATTCCTTGGACTGTACAAAAATATCCAAGTTTAATTCCTTTAATGAGATTTTCTACCCAACATCACCTCTCTTTGTCTGTGCTGACCTTATTTATGAGGGTGACTTAACCAAGGACCAGGGCATGGATTAGAGTATGGAACATGGCGGGGTACAATGCAAGGTTAGATGGGTCAGGGAGAAAGGATCCAAATGTGGGGACACTTTTGGAAGGGTGGACAGTGTTGTTTGGGTGGGGGCAGAGTCTTTTGCTGCAGCTTGGACTTTAGATCACATGTATTAAGGAATCTAAACTTTCAATTCCAGATATTTTGTATCTTTTCAATTTTCGTCTCAACAACATTGCCATTTTTTCATTTTGAGACTAGGCAAGAAATAGAAACCTGATGTCCAGAAAATTAGTAAATATTCAAAAAAAAAAAAAAAAAAAAAACTGTCTTTTTTAATAACTCTAACCATTATTTAATAAGCTCAAGTAGAAAGAGATTCATTTTCAGTGTACACAGACTATCTTTATTAGAGAAAATGCCAGTAACGCATTCATAAGTAGTTGAAGATGTTTTACATCACACTTTGTTTTATTGGTACATTTTAATTGTTTGGGAATTTTATGCTCAACATTGTTTAATTCTGCATATTCAATAAGACAAAGATCTGTATGGCAGGCAGACCAGTCAAAAACACAAACTGTTTCTATGAAGATTTACTGCTGTGAATCATACAGAACAACATCTGGAATCTTCCTGCTTGAAGTCTTTTATCTTAATTAATACTTCTATATTGGAATTTTTCATCTATCTTAATAGATGAAGGCTCCACCTTTAAAAAATAATAATAAAACTACATGAAGTGTAAGTGTCTACGGCAAGAAAACTGGACGAGAAATAATTTTTCTACAACTAATTAAGGACAAAACTTATTTTGTGGTAGCAAATAGAAAAGGGTCAGTATTGGTACACATGCTGAGATTCAGGCTCCTAAAATCGCTGAGCAACTTTATGACCTTAATATGCTGCCAGACTCAGATCTGACTTCACAGCCACATCAAAGCTGTCAGCAAGACAGCTTTTCACCAACTCAAAAACACCAACAGAATCAAAAGTTCTGTCTCCCAGTGAGACCAGGAGAAACTCATCCATGCATTCATCTCCAGCAGACTGGATTACTGTAACGCTCTTTAACAGGACTTCCTAAAAAAAGCATTAAACGTCTGCAGCTCAGCCAGAACGCTGCTGCTGGAGTTTTCCAAGTCCAGAATAAACACGGAGAAGCAGCATTTAGCTGTTATTCTGCTAACTAGTGGTACAAACTGCCACTTTAAAATCCAGATTAAACATTTCTCTTTCATGTGTCTGCATGAAATCTGCACCGTTTCATTTCAGTGATCTAGACTCTGCCTTTCAAACCAGACCTCTGGTAGTCTGGGAAAGGGCGATTTATGGAAATGGTAGTAGAGGAAAAGGTACTGTTGAGGCATGGGTAAGCCACATGCAGGTTGATTGTCCATGATCAGCTTATTGACCCACTAGACACACGATAAACCCTATAAGAACTACCACAGGGCAAGTTCGTCACAGCATATTTCCACATTTTTGCATGCTGTAGTGTCATTTTTTGAAACATTTTAATTTGCTATACATCAATAAAACCCTTATATTCCATAATTTGATAACTTGTATGAATTAATTCCATACTAACTAAATAAATGCGAGCAGTAAACGACAAAAAAAAGGAAAGTCACAAGTTTATTTTACATATAATCTTCTAAAAAGAGAGGTGCTAAAGTTTTATCCCTCAAAATTGTGAATGTAAAAAAGTTTATTGTAAAATAATTAAAGCTTCTGAAAACATCCTCATTTATATTTTCACATCTGTGAAAGTGCCTTTCTTTTTTGTTTTCTTTCTTTATTTTTTTGCATTTTGGTTTATAGTTTGGTTGTACAACATGGTAAATGTTAGAAAACATGTTATTAAGTTTCTTTTAACCTTCTAATTTACACACAGTCACTCACACATGATGACAGAGGAGCACATAAGTGAAAAACACATTTTCGCCAATCAGTGTGCATCAATCTATGTTTCCCAGGACTTCATTGTTTCCGTTTTCATCATTTTATATGTATATTGACAAAATGAATGCAGTGATGCAAACATCAAATGATTTATTTGCTATATCACACAATTAGGCTACGTTCACACTGCTGCTCGATTCCAGTTTTTTGCCTGTATTGAATCAAGTTTGATTTTTTAATGACAGTCTGAATGGCACAAATCCGATATTTTTATATCTGACCTAGGCCACTTTCATATTTGGTCCTTAATCAGATATATATGTGATCTGTGCAGAAGCAACCTCAGTCTGAATGGTCATGTCACATTTTCTCTGACTTTTATGCCACTGAAGTGAGACAGACATCACAAATCTGCGCCGGAGGAAGCAGGACATGGTAGGAGTGAAAGTAAACAATGATTGAAACAATCCTAAATCATAATTCTTTTCATCTCTGACTGTATAACATCTCTGAAACTGATACACATGCTTCAGAGTGCAGCATCTATATTTATCTTTGTAAACACAATGTGCTGCATGTGACATGTGTCCCTTTAAGGCCATGAACCACTCACACTTAAGTGTGATGAAGGTTGCAAATGATAATATAAAAGACCTCAAAAATTTTTTAATTTCTGTAAAAAATCGGATGTGAGCATTAAGACCTGCAGTGTGAACGCAGCCTTTGGACACGTCTGACGTTCTGGTCCACTCTCCTAACCACTCGGTGGCGATAATGCTGCAAATCATTGTGCCGATCTGCAGGAAAACAAGAATGGCTGTAACGGGTGATTGTAACCGGAGCAGGATGGTAGGACCTAAAAATCCTGTTGGCCCTTTGGATGTGAAGTTTGAGAGTTAAAAAAGGCAAAGAATAAACAGTCAATGTGCAAAAATGAGCTTATTTTCCACAGAAGCACCTCTAGCTTGAAGAAACACCTCAACGCTCAACAAGCATTTTTTGAAGATTTGACTTCAGGTAATGTTGATTAAACATAAATAATTCACAGCTGATTCATCAGATTAAACTTGTCTATAACATGACAGTCCTAACATGCACACATATTTAAATTGTACCACTATTCTGTATCACCGTGACGTCGTTGTGACTGAAATTACCATGCGAAAGCTCAAGTGAGAGAGAAGCTTTGTTTGAAGCAGATGTGCACCATGTTTGGGGAGGTCAAACGGTGTCAGTGTAACGTTGATCTTTATAAGGACTGCAATAAAAAGGACAGAGGAAAGACTGACATCTCAGATATTTTACACCAATCCTCCAAAACCTTTGTGTTGGTGTGTTTGTTTCATCTGAAAACTGTCACCTCATACATAGAAGCCTATTTGGGCGGTGTGTGTTTGTGTGTGTGTGTGTTCCATTCATATGAAAATGTGTTTGCATGTCTGAGTGACACCTTGAGAGAAGAAAATACAGTTAGAGGAAAAAAAGAGGAAACATAGGGCGAGACAAAGAAGCAAACTGTGATATTTCTAGCTTTTGACAAGCGCCCTGCCAAGGTGAAATTGCGTCTGATGCTCGTCTGTGGCACGACTCTGCCTCTCCCCATGTCCCCCTGTACATGAACTTAGTGTTGTTTTCAATCTCATCTCTTTTCAAATGTGGCGCAGGGGTTGTGGAGAGAGGTGGCTGCCGTGCCTGGCGTGTTGGGTGAAATTGGACTGCCTCTCCCCATTATTGTAAACATCATCCCACCAGACAGGCGAGCGGGTCGCAGGAACGCAGGATGAGGGGGCTTTGCCTGGGAGAGATCTACTAAAACACATCCATTAAGGCCCAAACTATTTTTGATTTACATGTTCAGACTCTTTAAAACTGTCACATCCACTGCTTAAATCCCCGTCATCCCCACTCCTCTCCCAGCCACCTCTTTGCACTCCATCTCAACACACAAACACCAACATGACTGCCTTCATGTGATGTTTGCAAGAGAGAAAGCAATGTTTCATGTCTTTCCATTTTCCTCCTGCTCACTCGCTCCCAAGTGAGGAAAAATCCCCTCTTTCGGCATCAAGGGCAAAATAGCCCAAGCCAACCTCAGTAGAGTGGTAAATAATAGGCAGCCAATCGCATGTGTTGGTGTCTACCTCATTACAGTATATGTAGAACATAATGACCTTAAAGTCAGCACAGCCTGTAATCATCTGTCATGGCAGCAATTAATTTCATACAAGGCCCAAGATGGTGGCCGACAAATTTCAAGTTTCTGGAGTCATACTGTAATTTACATCAGCGATGGGAGAAAAAAATGTTAAATGACAAATATTGTACAAAGCTAAGAGAACAACAAAAAGCATTCATTAGAGTCAAGGACGAAAAGAGAGGGATGTAAAAAGAGAAATGTAGAGAGCAAAGCAAGGTTGAATCATAATTAGGGGGATAATGTGGCCTAAAAGCTAGAATATATTAACCTGAACTCTATCTGGCAAAACAGTACGGGGACAATATGGACTTGAGATATGAACAATAATTATCATATTCTTTTTGCATCATGAGTTTAAACAAAGATTTCTTGTGGCTAAAAGTTACAAATCAGATATTGTGCTTCACATATTCTGACATGATTTCAGGTTTTTTGTGACGGGAGCTTTCGCACTCAGTAATACTGAATTTAAAGTTAACTGTGCGTTAAAAACGATCAAGAGTTCAGCTTTAGACCAGTTGTTTTCTACCCTGATAAAAATCTTTCACATTTTTTTAAAAATCTTTGCATCACATTTCTATCGGATTTTCAACGTTCATGGATTTTACAAATGTCTCAGTTAGATGTGACTCCCTCCTCTGTATTGACAGTGTAATGTTTCCCATGCTTAATCTAAATCAAAACACTAAAGCTTCTCACTAGAGAGCAAATATGTTGCGCAAAATTTTAAAGAACCACTTTCTTTTTTAAAAATCTGCCAGCAAAATCTGTGTAAAGCAAGAACAAAATATGACCTGCATTTCATAAAGATATAACAAACATATTTCACATGCTACACTTACATGGAACCAATGTTAGACAAAAGCCATTTAATGAGTGTGTTTCATTCTTTTAGTTTAAAGCAAAATTTAAAGGAAAAGGCAAAGAAAAAAAAGATATTCTAAAGTGTTCTTTAAGTACATATGATGTGGAATATTACCACAATCCAAAGATCTATGATTAGGTCCCCCTTTTTGCTAAATAAAAGTATATTACACCATTTATCAAGCTGGGAGGAAAAAGTGACGTGTCTTCCGCCTTCCATTCATCATGATTACAGTTGCATCAGTCCTAGTTTATGTCTGAGGTCATGACGTAGTTGCCTCGTGTGAGAAAGAGAACATTTCTCTGGCGGATCTGGTGGCCATTTCACAGCATGCATGTTGTGTCCAGATTTCCTTTTGAGAAAAGAGAAAGTGTAGAAAAAATGCATATACATATATCTCTTCACCAAACTGGGATGCAATGTGTTCACTGTTAAACTCAACTGCCTGATTATTACTATGCCACAACCTCTCCCTCACTCATAAACATTACAATATTGGCTATTAAATGAATAACAAATACAATATAAAATCTATTATTTAATAATAAAATAAAAACATAAAACTTAAAATAATTTAAAAAAGGGGGGATTAGGGGCATGAGGTGAAGCACATCTTGAAGCGAGTGCAAAGAAGGGAGCGTTGTTGGGGTTTTCTCTGAGCTTTTAAGCTGTTGTATTTTTTTCTTAACATGTCACCTTTTGCCCTGAATCTCCTCCTCAATCATTTAATGATTTTACCCAAGTTATATATTTATGAAAATGTGGGAGACAACAGACAGAAATTCTGTCTCCCTCTCCATGAGAGCAGCCCCGACACGTTCGTTATTTGGTACAGATTCACTTTACAAGATCAATAGTAAAGAATACACATTCTTAAACACAAACACATATGCACATTAGACATTTTGGAAAAAGTCTCTCTCTTCAGAGTCCTCACAGATTTCCTCCTAGCTTCGTGCTCTGTAAACATCTTATCTTTCAGTCATAAAATCTCCACATTCTCAGTCCCTTGACGTCATTGAAGAGACTTTGACTTCTAATACTGGAGAATTTTCCATCTTATCAGTCTTTCTGCCAACGCCTGGCCGGATCAACCATGTGACAGGAACCGACTTCTGATGCATTTATAGTGCTGCTGGCCTCTAACTGATCAACCTGACTTACTAGATTATTTTATAATGCTGACAACTAAATCATAAAATGCAAGTCATCCTGACATTTTAATGAACTGTGCCCCATCTGCTGATCCTTATTCTATTCCACAGACTTTAAATTAAACATATTCCCTTTTACAGCCCTCTTTGCCTCCCTACATTATGTTAACAATCACACGTTTCTGAGTAAAAACAAACAGGATATGATGTTTAAGCCTTTAAAGAAGCCTTTAAATCTCTTTTTGCTTGGGAATCAAATGCATGCATTATGACTTGGTTTACGTGAAACTGGTAGAGACTTTAAACACAGTGAGGAAATTATGGATGGTTTCCATTATAAGAACCACCTACAACCCATACAAACAATGTATGGTATATGTTGCCTACAGAATTGCTCAAGTAAGCCAGAAAAGTTGAACTTGTGTGTTGTAGTGACATTACATGCATGGCATCGTCTACATCATGGAAACATTTTTACTCAATAAAGCTCAAACTAGAGATCTAAGCGCTGAGAGAAATAAAGCCAAGAAGAGCCACAAGTTTGCTTGATCTCTTCAAAGAATGGATCAGCATTTGATAAATACCCACACAGCTGCAAGAAAAACACACCAGCACCAACCCTCATGGTGTCCAGTGATCCCTCCCTCTGGCTCTGATCGTGCTTGTCATCCACTGGCCGGACTTTAGCCTCCACTTCTACAAGCAGCTTCATGTTGTAGAGCTTTCTGCCTGTATAATGTTTGGTGTTAATCTGGCCAGTCTTCCTAAATCATAACATATTTCACAACCAGCAAAAATTCCCCCATTTTCTTACTTTTCTACATCTTTTCCTCTTGGAACATATCCGGCTTTGTTCTGACCAAGACTGCAGGTTCAAACACACAAATATGAAAATCATGGCTGTGAAATCACTTGAGTAGAACTTGCCACAATCAATCAATTCACCACCGCCTGGTCTGCTATGGGCTATGACAAAAACATCTATCTCATCAGTGCTGCTGGTGTTGATGCCGCATCTTCAATCTGCAATGCAAAATCAACCTCAGCGTAATAACGGCATGAGGGAGGAAGGGAAATAAGAGAATGTTTGACTGTGTAGAAATTTCATGAATTACCAGTGACAGTAGCAGAGTTCAAACCTCCATTACTTGGAGGCGCCGTCCTTGAAGAGACCCGTGTTCATACACATTGTAAGAGCGAGTTATGAATGACAGCTGAAAAGTTAAACCGCACAGTCGTGAAGGGAAACTTATTTTGTGTGTATTTGTGTGTTTCTGTGTCTGTGCAGATGCAAAAGAGAAGGATGTTTAGCCGTCGTTCCCGGCAAAATGACTTCCTCTTTGATGAAAAGGCCTGCCGAGGGTTTGCCGTTGTGTGGAGAAGGGAGGATTTCAAATTGTCTCCCAGCGATTGTGATTGCCAAGCACAGGGCCGGGCCATTATATCACTGAATCTTTGTTAAGCAGCCCCTGAGAGTGGCTGACAGCATAATTAATCTTACCATATGAACAAAGGGACCCACTCAATAGTACTGAGGATGCTTATTAAAAAAATACTAAACACACACTCAAACTACTCCCCCCTTGATTCCACCCAAGCTTTCCTTTAAATAAGAAAGAAACGCAGGCATTGTGGCTGTAGGAGAGGTGGTGTCATTACCCGTTTTATTTTGGATTTTTTTAAGGGGATATGATATGAGGTGGAGGGCGGGTTGGTTGGATGGAGGACGGGGCAGCCCCTTGCAGAATGATGGATCATTCCACGCGACAGTAAACGATATTAAACAATAATACTGTTTATATGCTACTGCCAACCAAATAGTTTTAATTAGAAATTTTAGATTAGCACAATCTCCCCCTAATATGAATATTCAACAGCAGAGCGATGTGGAGATAATATTTTTTCACAGGACCCCAACACACACACACACACACACCAACACACTCATATACAGACTCAAGGGTCTTATCAGTCACTGGTGACACTTTAAAATGAGAAAATACTAAAAAAATGCTCTTAAACGCTGAATAGGATCTAACATGGGGCTGTAGTTTTACTATTTTAACATTTGATTCTGTAAACGTTTTTATCTTTTTTAAATATTTATTATTAAATAATAACTCAATCTGAATTCAGTACGTTTGTCTCAAATTTTGTTTAAATAAAATAAATGATGATGATGATGATGAATTATAATCCCCCCTTTTTTTCAATTACTCACCTTTTGTAACCTTTACACCACTTTAATGCAAAACCATCTTAAATAAAGTGATTCAAGATTTCTGTATTATTGTTCACACAACACAAATGAAAACATGGAGAGAATAAAACCAGCACTCAGGTCTGGGTGACGAACAGCCAGCAAAACAGAATAAATATATACTTAATAAAAATTCCTAAGAAAGACACTAAAAAGAATAGAAATACATAAAGTGGGATAATTGTTGATGACATGGGTGGCTCTGTCCCCGGCTGGTGCAGATGTCTGACGGGGCTGGTGTGTGTGATCCTTTGTGCAGACTTCTGCAGCGCCTGCTTCCCTGCCGCTGTGCAGCTGCAGAACCCACCAGAGAGGCAGCATGCTCTCCACTACACACCTGTAGAAGGAGCTGAGGAGCTTGAGTTTCCTCAGGAAATAAATTATATTCCATTTATATTTAAACCATAGTTAAGAATCCTGTTAGTCACTTATATTCTTATCATTTAGAAACAAAAGTAAATTTTAGCCAAACATTTCATCAAATTCCTCATTTTTGTATTTTATTTCTTTTTATTTTATTTACAAATTGTATTTTTTACATTATATTTGCCATGCCCAATACACGTTTATTTTTATATTTATTATGCATAATTTATTTTTATGTATTTATGATTATGAATTGATTTTATATTCAGTGTCCTGTCCTTTCTCTAGCATAACTTTTATTCTTATTGTGGCATTGTGTGTATATTTTCTTTTCTTTTCTTTTATTTATATATATTTTTTGGTCTAAATGACAAAATGAGACATTAATAATACCAAGTAACCCATGGACAACCAAAAATGCAAATCCTGGCTTGTAGTCACAGGGCTTGGCCTGGTGGGGTAGTTTACACTGGTAAAGGACATGCACACACTCACACACTCTCATGCACACTTACACACACACAGACACACACACTCACACATATATAGGGCTACCAAATCACTTCTACAACCACAAAATCGCTTTAATATATTCCCAGTGCTACTTTTGAATATTAATAAAATATCAATTTTTAATTTTGCCTTTGGCATGCAAGATATACTAGTTTTAATTAGTGTACTGTACTCTTTCACAATTAAAAAATAATTGATGTCCATGCAGGCAGGCGTTTCACTGTGATGGTCTTTCTTGTTGTTGTCAACAGAGGCGGCGCTGAGATGATGCGAGCGCTCTTCCTCCTTCTTCTTCTTCTTCTTCTTCTCCTTCTTGTTTCCAGTTCAGATGCATTTCAGGGCCTGAAGCCATCAAGTCCCATTTTCAGAAAGTGCAACATCAAAACATGATAATGAGACAGATTTAGGGCTTTAAAAATGAAGGAAAAACTGCAGAAGAAATGAGGGACACTGATAATAAGTAAAAGATTTATTTTAAGCTTGATAATGATGCTGATATTTACATGTGCATCCAAACTGGGCTAACCTCACAGACGTACAGGCCTGGAACCTGCCAGTCCAATCAGACTTTGGAAAAATATACCAAATAAATATCTGGTAACAAGAAAGTCATTGTTATTGTGAAAGCTTTTTATGGATCTCCGTTTCATTCTTGAGAACAAAATAAATAACCCAGGAAAAAAAAAAAAAACTTTCATTTCAATTATGTTGTTTAATTCTGGACTAATTTACTTTTCTGTAATACACGCTGCTTTGATTTATAATTGCTTAAGTTTCTCTCCTGCCAACCTTGTCTCACACCCAGGGTGTCAAACATAATCATTTATTAAAGCCCTGGACATTTCTGAGATGCACACAAGGCGTCCTTTGCCATGTTTGATCTGCACCAAACCAAGCGAACGTGGTAAATCGCCAACTAATGGGCAAGTAACAAGTTCCCGATAAGGTGATGGCTGGGATAACAACTGACAGCCATCCATAAGACAAGACTGAAAGCACACTGGGACAGCTTGTTTTTTCATATCTTTTACTTCTGCTTTGGCCTCATCCACTGATTAGACTTGGCACTTATACATATCTCTAAGTGTTGAGGATTAAGAACGAAACCATTTGTGTAGGATGTCTGTTGCGCTGAAAACTGGTGCAACAATCCCCCCTCTCTACACCTCCATAACGAGGCTGAGCTTCCTCTGCTCTTTACTCAATCAGCTGTTGAGTAAAGGAGTGAACCACAAGGTAAACAGGTGAACCGAAGACCTGACAAGTTATCTTACAATTTATTAGTTTGTGTAGGATGATAATATCAACGGCTTGTTTGGCTTTATTTGTTGAGCATGAGGAATTGTAAATACTCTGTCCTGCCTTCGAGTGCAATCATCTTGTGTGAGGAAGAAGGAGAGTACATGTATGTATCTTCTGCATGGTGAAGTGGCAGATGGAAGTGTGAGAAGCAGGAAATCTGCTCCTGTCCATGTCAGTTCTGCTCCACAGAGCTCTGATAACTGAATAATAATCCTCTCAGGCTCAGTGCACTTGCTTTAGCTTTCTTGCACATTTTGCAATTGTCTCTTGAAAGTTCGTTTTATCTGTGGGTTAATTTGAACCAAATGTTCCTCTGTCCATCAGACTGAACAAGACAATTAGATGCGCACCCTCAGTATAGTGTGAAGTAGAGCCCTGCACTGGGACTGGGATCCCACGGGACTTAACACAAAATCTTATGGGAGCGGATGGATTTTTGGTAGAATTGGGGGGGGGCTACGATAAACAGCAGGTCCCGAATTTACTCTTCAATGTAGAGTGCAACTAAGGCTGGGTAGGAAATAAAGGCCAGATAATAAGAAACTAAAAAAAAAAACCAAAAGAAAAAACATCCTGTAGTTTGCTGAGCCTTCATGAGCCTTCATGTTCTGTTCATCTGTTGTGATAGGTAGGAGTGCTATACGTGTGTGTGTGTGTGTGTGTGTGTGGCAAGTGGGCGGGGGAAGAGTGTGTTTGTGAGGAGTAGTAACCGACTTCGGGTCCGGTTGTGTACGGCCCAGTTGAGCCCAGCAGTAACCATTTCTTAAGGCACTAAATACGGTGACAGACACAGCCATCCTTTGTTCTCTTCACTTCCGGCTCCTGTGGACGTTCAACAAATTTTCTCTCAAAACTTGTTGAAAGTTAATGTTATATTGGTACATTTGATTAATAGATTTGCCATTTTCATATAATAACTGCAGATATTTAGACTGCTTATAGTGTCTGGCCTCAGTTTACATCAACAGCATGATTCAAAACTGAGAAATTTTATTTTTAAATATATTTTCATTTATTCTCGTTATATGTAGGGCAGCGAATAAAACTGTGGATAT
>CM047975.1:37384963-37405080 GCA_026261665.1 Melanotaenia duboulayi | reverse complement strand
GTACCGAGTACCGTGACAACCCTACTTTAAAGTAACACTATGTAACATTCTGATCTTAAAAATCCATGTTACTTACTTGTTTTGGTGGTACACTGCCATTTATTATGCACATCCCTGGAGCCATCATTGCACAGCAGTGTCCCGGGCTGAGAAATCGCACAACTTTTTTTACCATGACGCTGCATCACAGCAGAATTATGCTTTACGGTACTGTTTCACACACACTGACCATTTTAAACATGCACTATATATTAATGTCTGCATTTATTTACAATTTAAAAAAAAAACAAAATTAATACAGGGAAAAGTTGGGAATTGATATAACAGGAAAAAGATCAAAAATAAAGTACAAGTGGATATTAAATATTTTATCACAATTAATAAATGAATGAAGATAAAAATTAATAAACAATATAGAAATAAATAAATAAATTAGAGTGAATATAAGCAAATAAATGGATCAAATACTTATTCTATAACTAGAAATAAAGAAATAAAAGAAACAAAGTATGTGGTTTGAAAGAAAGAGAGAAGGGAAGGAGCAAGAGATAAAACAAGAACCAAAATCAGACTGACTTTCTCTGAGTAGACATATCTGTTATGATGTAAGATGGATGCTGAATTAGCCGTCGTTAGGCGGTGATATGACAAAGTTCAGTAGTAGTCAGTGCTTTAATACTACTTTGACTTCTCTCCAAATTTTCCAAAATGATGAACAGTCAAAATTCTTCTTGTTTTTTAAGTCATATTTAAGTCAAAAATCTAAGATAAAGTTTGTAGAAGATCTTTTCAAATGCGGTCGGAGCTAAAGTTACTTTGTCTTGTTGGAAAATTGAAAAAATGTTGTTGCCGTTTGGCATTTTCATGACAAAAACATCAACATGAACAATCTAAAGTACGACTGAATGTACGACTGAATACAGTCAGCTGCACTAGGGCAGAGTGATATGAACCAAAATTCATATCGCAATATTTTTTACCAGAATTACGATATATATCGCAATTTAATTTTGTTTGTCTAGTATCTAAAGAGACAGTTCTAATTTACAGCCTTAAAGGCTAAATTCACTTTTACGGAGGATCAACAGCCCATGTGCATCAAAACAGTTGACTGAAATTTCTATATTAAATAAAATGCTCCTTAAAGAAAATTAATGAAAAATACTTTTCAGTGACGATGACAAAAATACAGCTGTGCAAAAAACAAACAGAAAAGATACTGAGCAAAAATAAAAGCAGGTCAGCATGTTCTTTAAGCTATTTTCCAAAGTTCTGTCTTTATCAAAAGTTCTTTCTCTTGTGTGTTCAAACTACTTCATTCTTTTCTGTGTCAACCACGCCCACTCCAACTTTCCAACCAATCACAAAACACTTCTCAGAGCCCCACGAGAAGAAAGTTCTGCTCGAGAACAAGCCACATTTGTCCCCATTCACATCTGCAAGAGCAAGACATCATTTTGCTCTTGTGGCCTCAAGAACAAGATAAAAAATTTCTCTCTGCTCGCGGAGTATGAAACACAGCGTTGTGACATGTGACAGCTCACAACTGGAGAGGAAACTTTGTAATACTTCCACCAGTTGTGCTGGTCTGCATCACTTTTTACACAAACTGGCTGCAGGTAGCCAGACAGTTCGATTTTTATTCCCCCCCTCACTGTGAATGTTGTTCTGGCAGCTGCTCTGTTGGAAGAAGCCTGCCAGGGATTTCCTCTTTTTGGCCTCAGGTGGTACTGCCACTGATGCTTCTCCTTGGTCTGCAGGCTCAGGGACAGTTGGATCAGACAGCGCACACAAACATCTGTCTTGATCAGCCATCAGAGACTCTGCCCCTAAATTAACTTCATGTTTAGGTGCATTCATTTTCTCACTTGAGATGTATGTGGACCTAAATCTTGGATCCACAAAAGATGCCATGTGGAAGAGGTGGTTGGGTCAGCAAATTTGTCATTGAGGTAATCCACACAGCTCACTTCCCCCCTCTTCAGGTACCAATTGGTGATGAGCAGGTGTAACACAGGCTTGAGGACATCCAGCAAGGCCTCAGCTGTCTGATCCCGGGGGTGGTCCTGGAGAAAGTAGCTGGTCTGAAGACAGCCTTCCAGGAAGTGTACCGTCACACTAAGGTACTGCTGGTCCACATGTCGGTGGTCAGAGTAAAGTGTTGTACTATTGAGAGCAGGGCAGCGAGACTTTCTCTCACTTCTGTATACATTTTAGATAGTACATCTCTTGCCAAATAATTTCTGCTCGGTAGCTGGTACCTGGGGTCAAAAGTTTAAGTCGCTATATGACACCGACCTGCTCGACAGTTGCAATGAGGACCGCGTCTTTGATTGGACATGCTGTGGCTTTTGTTATACATCATCTGCTGCTACTTGTGAGGGACCAGAGTGGCCTGTTTCGCGACAGAGGGCTGAGGAGATTTTACTGTTTGAGTTGCGGCGCTCAGTTTAACACACTCTTCACACTGTTCTTTAAGCCGCCGTTGTAAGTGTTGTAAGTTTACTTGTGCTCAAACTTTTTGTTGGAGCATATTTTCGGCGCCCTGCAGATTGCATTTTTCTGCTGTTCATCAGATACTAAGAATCCGAACCACCTCCACATTAGTGAGCCATTATGCTTCTTTTTTACCAACCATGTCTTTGTCGAATTTTCCTCCATCTCTGTCCGTGACCATGATGTGATGCTGTCGCTGCAGGACACCCGTGTGTCTGAGGTGGTTTCAGGTGGTGGGGGCAGGTTGTTGCTCCACGGAGGCAGGAGTGGGAGGGATGGAGTTGTGTTAGAGGCAGACAGGGATGGGAGAAACGGGAAAAACAGCAGTTCTGCTACTGTAATTTTAACTCTAAACAAGCTATCTTAATACAAATGATTCCCTCATTCTATATCACTTGTGTAAAATAGATTTGAAAATTTGATATATTGCCCAGCTCTTAGTTGCACATGTACTCTAGCTTGTATTCTCCAAAATCAGTTTGGCTGGTTGAAAATTTAATTGGCCAGTAACTTTAGGAATCTATCAACCACATTGGCTGCTGATTAAAAAAGCTAATTTCGCTGCATGTTGATACAACACATTGCCTAAACACAAACTTTGTAACTTGGTTGGGATTATGTACTTTTGGTTAGGGCAGAGCTATTCAACACTGCCTGCAGATTTTAGATGTTTCCTATTCAACCGTGGCCCTTGAAAACCACCATGCTGAATTCAGATGCTTGCTTCAACACTCCTGACTCAAATTAAATAGTCATTGTGCAGAGCTTGACAACAAACTGTTGGATTCCCTTTAACTTGAACCAGACATTTTAAAGCAGAGAAGCGTCTAAAACCTGCAGCACAGTGGCCCTCAAGGGTCAGTGCTGAAAAGAACTGTCTGGTGATGAGAATATGAACACAACTGTACCTCCAGTAATCCAGTAAACCTTCAGATCCCTTGTTAAGAAGGTAAAAATGTAACATGCATGTCTTCTACATGAGCAGAAAATACATATATTATCATTTTAGACATCTCACATATATTCCTCACAGAAATCACATGTCGAATCAAAACACTCAAAAAATAACCTTTAGGAAAGGTAAAAGTGCCCCCGTGCCCCACCATGAAACCCCACGAGATATCAATCATTTTTATTGGCCATGTGTACGAAGGCCTTTTCACAATAGTGAAGTATCACTTGTGACATCCTTACCAAAATAGTACAGGGTGCAAGACAGTGACTGATGTTTTAGTGTCAGCTGATATATATCACTCCTCTCTGTGAAAGCCATGTAGCTGCTGTATTTCAGTTCAGCAAATACCAAATCATTCCTTTACTTTAAAACAGTAGTATTCCAAAAATCCCCCCAAATACCTTTCATAAGGTAAAATATTAGCAACAAGCTAGTCGACAGGGTTTGCTTTCATGTGGTAATATCTCAGGACTTAACTGGATTTTTTTTGGCTGAGTAGATGATGAAACAAACTCCTGAAAATGATAATGGAGCAAACTGTCACTGACAAACCTTATGTGTGCAGGGTTTTGGCCATTTCAGCCATCAACACTCATGTTGCAGAAACAACCAAAGTCCCAGCAAGAATACACATCCACCCTTAGTTTATTAAAGACAACAACAAGAAAAACCTGTTTTAAAATAATCATATATGTTTTCTTGTGTCTCAGATCTTCAGTCTACTGTTTTTCTAGTGCTATTGCAGTGCTTTAAACTTATATTCCTCTTAACAAAATTCATAATAATGGCTAATAATCAAAATTAGAAATAAAAAAATCTGAATACCAAATAACAAAGGCTCAGTGTAATTAATTAAATTTCCCATTCCAAGCACTGTAATTGGAAGCGGAGATTATTGATGTTACAATTGACAGATTTTTAATGCATTTGAAATTTGATTTCAGTCCTTGTTTTATGTAATTATGCTACAATTACATGATATAATGTACATTTATCACATGTCAGATTTTGTAGGCCCTATTGGTAATCAGTGTACTGTTCACCTGAAACCTCCTGGTAATGAATAAAAATCCAAATGAGGAAATGGTATGAGAGATGTAGAAGTAGATGTAGAAGTAATTCAGTGGAGGCTGAATTTGGTCATCTAAAATCATTAATGGATGAAGAAAAGGGTATCCCAGAATTTCTGCTATAAAAGATGATGCCCTTTTGTATCTGACTGACACCATTTAATATCCTGCACTATTTATTTATATTACATTGCATCACTTTGTTCTCAAGTAAATCAATCATTAATTTTATTAAACAAATTACAGGGAAAAAACATAACTGGAATGAGTAAAGTTTGGACAAAAAGCAGCACTCAGACATGAGGGTGGGGTTATATATTTTGACAGCAAACATAGTCTCACTAACCTTTATCATTTAGTGACCTTATGCAAAAGTTTTAAGGTCTTTAAAATGAGTCAAATCAATAAATACAGGTTCAGCTTCTTATTGTAGAAAACACCTCATCTCAAGGTACTTTTAAAAGTACATTTACTTTGTTGTAAATTGGTGCTACATAAATAAAGTTAAACTGAATAAATCTGAACTGAAGCAGTTCTCTAAACTCACCTCGTCACTGCATTCAGGGTCGTGGAAGACGGGACTGATCTGAGTACATTCAGAAAAAGCTGACAGTTCTTTAAAGGAAATTTAATATTAGTCCGTTCTGGCACCAAATTTGCCAGAACAGAATATTCTGGAAATCTTTTAGCTGAAATTAGCGTTGATCCATCTTTGGACTGTTTGAGGAACCCAGAGCCCCCAAAGGACTCATGGGTGAGAAGGATCAAAAGAAGAGGCACCAGAATGTTTATTTGTGTTACCATCCATTCATATGGACCACTAGCGTGCATGGCATTAGCAAACATCAGAGCAGATACATAAGTATGTAGATTGATGTGGATCATATAATGGATTTGTTTTGATTTGGTTATCATCAGACAACACAAGATGCATGATGACAACAGAGGGATAGGTTAATGTGACCTAATATCAAAACCTCTAGATTTAGTGNTAGATTGATGTGGATCATATAATGGATTTCTTTTGATTTGGTTATCATCAGATCATCAGTTGTAAATTTAATGCTACTGTTGTCGCTTCTTCTGCTACCAAATACCAGTCACCAAATGGTCTCCATGTTCATTGCTTAGATCCTGCAAACCCTGAATTCCTGTACAATCTGAGTTTAGTGGTGCGCCCCCTAGTGGAACCTCCAGAACAAGCAAGTACCTGAATAATTATACCAACAATCGTTTGCCTACATAGTCATAGAGTTAAAAAGTGTATATGTTCAGCTTAAAATAACAATTGTAACATGTCAACCCAACTCAATGTTAAATGTGGAAGAGGCACAAAATGTGTTCAGTTATTCAGAAATAGTGCCTCTTGTATATTTATCTCTCCATCACTAACAGCAGACTGAGAGGCAAATGGTCAAAGGTAATTGCAGGGTTAAGAATAAAATGGGGAAGAGCCACACGATGGAAAGCATTCCTGGTTATTTTTTCTCCCCATCGTTTTTTTTTTTTTTTATTATTATTGCCAACAGAAAAGCCAGCCTCAATTTGTGTCAAGTGTCATTTTGAGACCTTGGGATTAAAGCTATAAAGTGGCATCTGTCAGGGTCTTTGATGCCCTAGGGCCCCCTGCTAACATCTGAGAGCCAACACTCCGTTGTTCAGTATCATCTCCCATCATATCATGTCAGTGGTGAAGAGACGGGCTGATGAGACAGGCAGCCATCACAGGAGCTGACAAGACCGATTCTTGTCAAGGGCACTTCATCCATGTCCGGGTCGATCGAAGCTGACTCCACGCCTCTTTTAGCCAAAAGTGGATATCCAATCCAATGTGCATCACAGACGTATTGTGGGGGGCTGAGAGACTGATGTTTGGCAGTTTATGATGAAGACAGGATAATGTTATAAAGTCTCAGTTATGGGGATTTGATGAGAGGGAAATGGAGAGAAAAGCCAATGTTTAATATCTTATGCCACACAGAATATCAGTGAATAATGTCTGCTTCAATGACTGAGAGTAGATAAATCAACCATCAGTCTAACAGCACACATGGTGCTAAAGTACAATATAAATTGTAACCTGAGGGCCAAATTTTATCCCTGATGAGTATAAAAGTCTTCATTTATACAATTTTGTCAACGTTTTATGTCTTTTCACAAATCTGCTGCAGGCGACAGTAATTAAAAGGCTTTCAAATATATCCCCAAAAAACATGATTTTATGATNCTTTCAAATATATCCCCAAAAAACATGATAAAAAAACAAATAATTTACACGCAAAACACAGGAAGTCATATCATAAACATGGCCTGATTATTAGATTTTTCTCATGAAACAATAACAGTATGTCTATTCATCCATCAGTTGAACCAGTTACACTGAGTATGAACCTGTCGGCTGCATTTTAATGCATTAGTGCACCTCAATGGAAATTTAGTGTATAAAATGAATACACCAGTTATTTAAATGACTAATTAGATAAATTTAGATTAATTTTAGTTCAATTAAAATAATTTTGGTCTTCACCGTGAAAAGGGTGGTGTGTTATTTCCAGGTCTGGAATGAGAGCCTGCCCCAAGTGGGAGAGTTCAAGTATCTCATGGTCTTGTTCACGAGTGAGGGCAGGATGGATCAGGACATCGACATGTGGATCAATGCCGCGTCGGCAGTAAAAATCAATTATCCAGGAGGGGCTCAGAGTAGAACTGCTGCTCTTCCACATCCAGAGGAGCCAGATGAAGTGGTTTGGGCATCTGGTCAGGATGCCGCATAGACAGCTCCCCCGAAAGGTTTTCCGGGCACGTACATTAGGAGGAGGCCCGCAGAAGACCCAGAACATGTTGGAGGGACTACAGGTCTCTCAGCTGGCCTGGTGGTCTCAGGGATGGATTATGTTTAGATTCAATCTTGGAGTAATGTGAGATGTTGAAATGTCTAGTTATGGTTTCAGACACAAAAGTTAAAAGAAAAACAAACATCAAAACTTTGGGGCAGGATCTGATTTATTTTTATTTTATTTATTCAGAAAACAAAAGACAAATTGCTACAAAATCTATTTCATGTCTGTCATCACAGAGACGTGTTTGTTTTCTTTCAAAGTTCCTGATTCAGAAGAGTACTACAAGAAAAGTTCATTTAAAGGTACAACTTGAAAGAATTACTGACATCTCGTAAAGATGAGCATAGAAATGACTTCAACTGACAAGCATAGTTGTGAATAGACAGTGGCTGCTAGAGGCCAAAATTCTTCCAGACATAATCGTGTTTTCATCTGTGAGTGGATCCAGTGGCCTCAGGTGCAGCGACGGTTGCATTGCAGGTAACTACTTTAACATTGTGTACATGTGTACTGTCTTCTTCTATGGAACTTTTAAAGAGTTACTTTTCCCAAATAGCTTCTAGCATGTGTCAAACAAAGGTGCAGTTTTAAAGCTCAGCTTCACACACAGAGTTGTTTGTCCATTCAGAAAATGGCAGCGTAAAAGTGGCAGCTGTATGTATGTGGGCCCACGGCATGTAGAAGTGTTTTATTCTAAAAAAATACAAACATAACACTTATTTTAGCAAAGTGTTTAGATACCAAAGATAAAGGTCTTAATATTATATTATTATTATATATCAGGCAAGAGGGAGGGTGCATCTTGGATGGGTCTCCGGTCAACACAAAGAGACAGAGTACTACTCCTGCCCACCTAAAAGAAACAAATCAACTTAACATGAATATTTTTGGACAGTGGGAGGAAGCCGGAGTACCTGAAGTGATGCAAACTCCACACAGAAAGGCCCCGCCTCTAGTTTGAACCAGGACCATTCTTGCTGTGACAGTGCTAAGCGCCACACCTTGTGAATCTCACATAGTGAGCAGCTCCTTGTTACAGCTCCTTGTAACGTTTCTGAAATCATGACAGAACTGAGAAAAGTTTAAAGAATGGAATTGATCTGCATGATTCACAATTCTTACATTTAGAAGATCAGTCCAGATGCTGAACAAAGAAAGATGAATGAAATTATAAATATGAAAATGTGACTCCAGCCTCTGGTTACATGAGGTGGGAGGTCATGTCTCTAATACAAAAGAGATGTCACTGAAGTCCAGTTATACATTTATGAGACTTTACAGTACTGCAGCACAGTGTCAGCAACTTCAAGGAACCTTTTCTTTTTATCAATACTGGGTAGAATCTGCAGGTCATCCATCATCTCAGAAAATTTTATTTGTGGAGGTTTGAGCTTCACTGTGAACAGAGCCTCACACAGGCAGAGATAATGAGTGTCATATGACAACAGCCGAAAGAGCAGCTGTCACTGCTTTACTTCCTCCCACTTCCTTCCTCACTCCTATCTCTTTCCGTCTTTGCCTTTTTCTCAGTGTGTCAGCTGGCCTGCCTCTCCTTATCACTCAAGGGTCTGCTAATTCACCAGCAAGGTTGCACTGATAAGCCTCCCCCCTCTGTCTCTCTGTGGATGGACATATCCTTGTGTCCTCTAACATGTGTCTGTCTGGATGTGACAGTGACACAGGGACCCGAGGGTGACAGCCCAGCTTGGCCTTGAATTAAGGAGCATTACTGATAAACTGGCACTGTCAGTGTAGGAAAGGGAGGAGAATTAGAAAGGGGGAGATGAACCAGAGATCTGATGAGAAGTCTGGTAGAGAAGGGGGAAAAGAGGAAAGGAAAATAAAAGGAAACATTCTGTGAATGTGAGTGATTAGTCACACACTATAATACACTGTGTAAGTTCAGTCAGGTTTTGTTATCCTGAAATATCCTGGTATTTTATTCTTTGCCCCACTTAAAGTGAAACAAAAGAAGAGAAAATCCTCTCTCTCTCTCTCTGATTTATATTGTGTGCTTTTCATTTTGCTTGCAAAAGAGAAAATCTGCTTGTATGTGCCTGGGAGCATGTCTGTGTCTGTGAAAACAGCCTAAGGCATTTTGTGTGTATTGTCTTTGAAATGGTTAGTGTACGTGTGTGTGTTGCAAGAGACTTATTGGGGATAGCATAGGCTCTTTTCTGCTCTGTTTCCTTTCTGTTTCCATCATTTAGCCAGAGTAAAAAGATCTGTCTCAAGGTTACTGCTCTCTGTTACCCAATTTGGGTAAAACAACACAATAACAAAGGGTGCAACCCATGCCGGAAGTCTAATAAGCAAATGCTGCACCTGCAAGTTTTGAATACTAATGAAAGAGTAAAAGTAGAAAAACCTTCAACTTGTATTACAGGAATTTTGAATCCAACTGGGTAAAGGACCTTTTAACTAGCTCAGGCAGATTATGAGAAAATAATGAAAAAACAGATTTCCTTAAATCAAAGTTAAATGTATTTTATCAGTAATATTAGGACATGTTACTTTTAAATGTGAGTAATTGCAGAATTACTACCTTTAAAAGATATATGGTCACTTTACCTAAAGTTTATACCACATCAATGTTCAGGACTTTAAGGTTGCAGTCTCACTGGCACTGTTCAGTCCACTTCCTTAGAAAGCACGGCTCATTTGGAGCAGTGTTCAATTTGTATTCAAACTCTGGTGTGAAACAAAGAAGAAAACTCTGGTCTACATGAAGACCCTGGTGTGGCTCGCTTGCAGTGTGAATGCAAAGAGACCATCCAGTAAACCAAAGACAGGCAGTGGACACGCTCATACCGCAACATGTCGGAAAACTTTCTGCCTCTCCTGCTGCTCATACTTAAATTTAAAAAGCAATTAATAAAATTGTTCATAACAACAAATTTCACAGGTCAAATAAATAAAACCATTCAATGTGGTTTACTGAATATGAGATTTTGCTTTGTTAGTCTGTGACTTAATTTACAATAGTCCTTCACACTCTGCACAACACAGTGAGAAATTAACAGTGTTCAGTGAGAGGCGTCATCAGGTCCCACAGGTTCAGTGTCTAAGGACACTTTAACATGTGGGCTGTGGATGCTGGGGTTTGACCCACTGACCTTCTGATTAGCAGTTCTTGCTCTGGAGCTATAGATTCTTCTCAGCTTTCGTCACCGATCACGTGACTTGCATGTCGGTGACATAATGGTACTTTTCCGTTGAGCCTTTGGATGTTCCAATCGACATCCTAAGAATAGGACAAAGACTGCCTGCTGACCCTGAACGGCAGCTAAATATGTTGCTGTCATCAAACAAGATAACTGAAGGCTGTATCTTAGTCGGTGTGAGTTTATCAAAAATTTTATTTTGTAAGCTTTCCAAGTTTTTTTATGTTAGGCCACTCTATATTTGAATACATTTATTTATCTAAAAAAAAAAAAAGTCAAGACAAGGCTTTACTAAAATGCAGCAAACTGCAGTAGTTTAACGTTATTGCCTCCTGGGACCAGACACTGCAGGTTAGTCTGTTGTTAACAGACATGTAATTGAGGATAATTTTGTTTTCCCCTAAGGTGCTACAATGCATTGTCCCCAGCTTATGTCCCGTCCATCTTTGTGTTTGCCTCCACTCCTGAGAAAAGAAGGCAAAAGGATGATCTGAAAAAGTTTGAAAGACGACAACAACTAAAATACAGTACGAATTACATGAAGGCATTTCAAAATGGTCTTGTTCAATCATTTAATTCTTGAACAGATATTCTTGTTCATTCAACAAGAAATAGAAAAACGTTGTTCATATGTAACCAGGAGGACAGTCAGATAATAAGCTTATATGTAAGTCATGTTTTATGTGAAACCAGCAAATGAACAAAACATTCTCAAGTTTCTCAGTGGAAACATGACTGCAGTGAAACTGGCTGGATATTCGACAAATTCAACCAACGCAGTTTTCAGTGTTCATGAAAATTTGGACATATATTTTCCTTTGTGATTTCGATAAACAAAATAGTTGTTAAATAACGTTAGCTCCTAAATATATCACTGGGACATCCCTAATTTTTACATTGAGCTAACGTTATCTGCATCTGCTGTTTTCTTACTCCTCTTTGACATGAAGAGGAAATACTTTGTTTGGGGCAACTGCCCCAGCTGAAGGTCTGATTCCCATCCAGCCACGGAATATTTATCTATGCTTTTAATTCTGCTCCTGTGGGGTGCAAGTGTTCATTGCCTAGAGGTAGTATGTCAAGGTAAGGTGAATCGGGTAGCAAAATCAGCCGAATGTTGAGATGTTTAACCAGGAATCATACAGATTTTCATCACTGACAAGCACATGTTTTTCAAAATATCACTGTCTGGCTTGACCACATAAGTGCGGAACTGGTTTGGAAAGTATTAAGTCTGCTAGCGCCATCCCTGATGACACTTAATAGTCACTATAGTGGCAGAAGCCGGACTGGGACAAAAAGTCAGACCGGGAGACATTCACTCACTCAAGCCACCCCTACTCATATACTGCACACATACAAATACAAATAACAATAATTTTATTTATAGTTAATTATAATTTATTACTTTCCAATCATTTTTTTTAATTTCACTTAGTTCATTATATAGTGTTAATACGTTGGCCAGAACTACCATGGCTATAGAAAATATTTGTGTTGTCAGCAAAGACTATGCATTTCACTAATTAAGAAACATTAAAGACATCATTAATATACAAATTAAATAATTTGGGGCCCAATACTGATCCCTGGGGAACACCAATGTCAAGACAGCTGGAAGAGAGCTCTCCCATTTGAACATATTGTACTCTGTCACTTAAGATACTTTTTTTCCCATTTCCTAGCCACCCCCCATATTCAATATCATTCAAGTTTTTTCTTTTAATCAATGGAAAATCCTATATTCCCTCGATAGTATGAGGTATGGCCATATGTGTTAGATGTGTTATGATTTTTTTTTTTATTTTTTATAAGTGCCATATCAATCAAGTGACAGTGTGTAGAAAATTTATTTTAGATTTTTTAACAGTTTTCAATATTTCCCGCTCACTGACAGCAGAGAGAAAGATAGTGCTATTGTTCCTTTCAAAATTTGGCTCCATTTCTTGATTTGGTATTTTGGCTGCTAAATCAGGGCCCAAATTCACAAAAGAATTACTAAAGTTATCTTATTAATGTTATGATTTTCACCATTTAAGTCAAAAACAAGATCTGGGTAATCATGTTTTTTAGATCTTTGCTTTATTATACTGTTTGTTGTATTGGATTTATTATCAATTTGTTTATTCTCATTTTGGCTATTAAACTTATTTTTATGCATCTTACATCTATCCTCAGCTTCTTTAGTTTTAAAGAACAATTTATGAAGATTATTTTTATTTTTACATGCATTTTATAGGCCTTTAGAAATCTAAGGTAACTGAATATATATATATTTTTTTGATTGAGTAAAGAATCAGGTGGAGTGCTTATTATACAGAGAAGCAAATATTTCTATAAAGTTATATAAAGCTGTCAGTCTGGAAAACGCACTATGTAACTTCTCAACCTTAAATCTCAACTTTAGCTGAGTCTTGCTACATGCACTAAATCGCATGCTAGCAACCAGATATAAACACGGCGACCATTTTAAATGCACCCCATGGCTAATTAAACAAATAAATGCAAGAGGAAATTATCAGAGGAAGAGAGGAACAGAAAGAGAGAAAGGCACAGTGCAAGAGATAAGATGAGTCAGTGTCAGACTGTCTTCTACTGGCTGGAGAGAGTTGAGTAGAGATAGGATACAAGATGGATGCTGAATAATGCCATTGTTAGGGTTAATGAGAAAACATGCCAGAGTCCCGTAGCGCATCTTTAATAACAAGGCTAATCAACAGTTTTGAGTGTCATAGATAGCCATTGCATTTTTAAGTCATTCATTTAGTCCATTTCTTAAAAAGACTTTGAAGCACTGCATCATTATAGTCCAGCTGTACTGTGAGAGGTTGAATTTCTACAACATATTCATGCTAGTGGAACCCAAGCAGAGGCTTAATATGCCTCACCGTATATTTATGCTAACTAGGTGACCAAAAACTTTTATTTTTTTTACCTCTCAACAAACTTGAGAAAGACTCCAGTTTCAACTTGGTCTTGACCAAAGCCATCTCACTTATTAATCCCTTTCTACCTGGGGCCTTTTTATTTGATTTATCTGACAAATGTTTTTTGGTCAAAGACTAATGAACTCAGGAGTAAATATCCTCTACATATACCTACTTAGCCTGGATATGGTTAGCGTAAGGGAGACACTCTGTGCAACAAAAAACATAAACAGGGACAGAAGGATGAGGGGAATGTCATTGGTCAAGTGGGATTATCAAATTACATGCATGATCATGGTTACCCTGAGGGCCCCCAAGATGTTATACACACAGTATATACAAGTCTATATTATGAGGCAATTTTAGCAGAGTCAGCAGATAAGAGAGCCGTAGATATGTGATTATAATGCTGACTTTGCCAGAGGTAGGAAAGTTGTCACACAACAACTTAGTTTATATGCCTTAAATTTAGCACAGTGCACACTAAAAAGGCTGACATATCTGACTGTAACATAGTCCACAGATGGATTTAAAGCAGATGGGCCAGCACATGTACTGTAAGTGGTTCATGAATGCTTCACTTATCACAGTAATATTTCTTGGCTTAATCCCTCCCGACACAGCACTTAAGATCAGAGCACAGTAATACCAACTTTTCTACATTTGTGGAGAAAATTTGTAACCCCCCCCCAGAAAAAACAATGCACATGTGGGTTTGATCCTGTCTTCAACTTCTCATTTATATGTGCTATATACAAACTGATTGATTGGTTGATTGGTAGGTTGACAACATTTTTGGTGGATGCTTCTAAAAAAAAAAAAATTTTTTTAAATCTGACATGAATACCTCTTAACAATTAATCTACTGATTGGGTGTTACTATATGTTCTTAAACATCTTTGCTGGACATGTACACAGGTTCTCAGGTACTCCAGCTTCTTCCCACAGTCTAAAACATGCCCATTAGCTTAAATGGTGAGTCTATCATATGAGAATTGTGTGTGCATGGTTATTTGTCTCTGTCATGGACAGGAAAGATGTCCAAGGTGTACCGTTGTCTTTTGCTTATACACACAGAGACACACTCAGACAGGCTGTAACAATGAAGGCACAAAAGTGGTAAGTTAAAAACTGAAATTTATTAAAGAAAACTAGCAAAGCGTGTAAAAGGTCTATATCAGTAATGTAAGTGGTGCATGGATGTAGGGAAATGTATGTGAGAAGACAAACCAAACCAACCAAACATGCCACCTGCACAGAACACAGGTAATCTCCCAACCTGAGCCTGGGAGACACACTGAGTTCAGGCTGGTGAAACTCTTCAACAGAAGGCAGGGCACACTGGGCCCAGGTGTGGTACTGATTACTAAAGACCTGCAACATATACTCAAAGTGGTGGTAGGGCCGTCACAACAAACAAACAAACAAACAAACAAACAAACAAACAGGCAGGCAGGCAGGCAGATAGATAGATAGATAGATAGATAGATAGATAGATAGATAGATAGATAGATAGATAGATAGATAGATAGATAGATAGATAGATAGATAGATAGATAGATAGATAGATAGATAGATAGATAGATAGATAGATAGATAGATAGATAGATAGATAGATAGATAGATAGATAGATAGATAGATAGATAGATAGATAGATAGATAGATAGATAGATAGATAGATAGATAGATAGATAGATAGATAGATAGATAGATAGATAGATAGATAGATAAATAGATAGATAGGTTGTTTTTAATGCACTTTTTAATGCTTTCTCTGCACCTGGTATTGCTTTTAATGTTTTGTCTAAAGCACTTAGAATTGTTTTGTACATGACATGATATACAAATAAACTTGTCTTCCCTTACTCATGGTCTGTACAGTAAACGTGTCATAGTAACCTCGTGATAACTGACACTCCCTAAAAAACACCCGTATAATCTGACAGCTACCACAGGTATAAACATGTGCAACAGCTGTATGAATAGCAAGTAAGAGGAGCCGGGGAGCGAAATCTGAATAATGTCTTGTTAAAAAAAAAGTCTCTACATGCTAAGTAATTGTGTTGCTTATTCACAAACACTGTTTGACACGAGCAACTTGTTCCTCTCACCATGAAAAGGTATAGATCGCTCTTTACATGCACATGACAGCAGAGCCTCCAGTTCATCCTAAATTTACATTTCTGGATTTAGTGGTCAGATCGCCATTCAAATGCAAAGGTAACATTTGCTTTTATAATGAATTTCTGCTTTTTCCATTATTTCATTGGTAAGCTGAGACTCATCTCATCAAAGTGTAGATACGTGGGTTAACGTTGTTATGGCATTTTAGCTAAAGGCCATCCTGAGTACCTCTCAGCCCCATAATAAGTATTGTTAGACTTAAAGACAGCTCACAGTAGAATTTCAGTATAATACATGGGAGGGAAAACTTGTTTTTCTAATAATATGGAAATTACTTAAAATAATTCAACATTAGCTAATGAGATTTTTCTTTTATTTATATAAAGTCAAACTAAAATCCACAAATTTCTCATTTAAGTCACTACTCAAGACTTTATGGTTGAAACAGAGATTTAAAGGTTACTTGTTACTTAGAAAGCGTTGAACTGCGACCCCCTGGCAGACGCTGAGCTGCCACAGCACAAACATCCAGCTCCAAAGACAGTTTTTATCCATCTGCCACCAGAATACTGAACAAACATTAACCAACTCATGACCCGCTGCACTTTATTAGTACACATATAAGCACTCAGTCACTTTAGTGCAGATTTTTATACCAAGATTTGTACTTATTATTTTATTAATTTACTTATTTATTTGAATATACTTCATGTGTCTGTGCCAATGTCCTCATGTGTGTTTATATAAACAATGTGCCCAGTAATTTCATTGCACTGTGTCACTACATCATGACAATAAATGATTTGAATTAAAAAATCTCCACTTGTGCTGAGAGTGAAGTTAGATTAGAAGATGTTTGACTTTACAGCAGGGAAATAAGGGGAATGTGTGCTCAGCACAGCAGCATGATGTCTGAATTTGTTTTGTAAATTTACTTTGTCAGTATGTACCAGAGATTTTATTTATCTTTTCTTTTGTTTCGTTTTGTTTTTCATCCTGAGATTCTTCTTAAATTATGTCTGCTGATCTTTTTCATAAACTACTTAAGCAATGAAGTGACAAGGCAGAGGACTGGGTGGAGGCATGATGTTGCTGTTGTTTGCTGAAGGCGTGCAAACATAACTGAGATTTGTCGCTGCCACAGGTGGAGGTCTGTAGTCTGTGATGATCTGGATCTCTTGGATTACCAAAGGCAACATAGGGCCAAATATCAGATGTTTATATGTCACTTATTCATACTTGGGAAAATTCACAAATACAACCTGAGGTTAGTCCGAATACGGTCCCACAGGTCAAAGAGCATTTTGACAATGCACTGAACGTGATGAAGGCGCCGTTTACACAGCAGCCAAAAGTCGCCCAAATCGGACTTTTTGTCCATATGACTCATACCTGATTTTTATGACAGTTTGAACAAAACAAATCAGATTTTTTTTCAAATCAGACCGAAGCCATTTTCTTATGTGGTCCAAAATTGGTTGCATTATCCAATGTTTTTGGAAGCTACCTCATTCTTAATGGTCATTTCATTTCATCCAACATTTACATCACTGAGATGACACAGATGTCAACACTGCGACAGAGGAGGGGTGGGGGGGCACATAAATACAGCTTCAGCACAACAGATCATTTTCACAAGAGCAGAATTTTCTGACTCTGGAAAAAGCAAAAGAAGAAGAAACTGTGACATAAACAAACACGCCTGGTCTGCTTATTCATACCAGTCTAAATTTCTTCCCCTTATTCATTTTAAATTCTTTTAAAATCTCATGCAAAGTATCTTTTTTTTCCAACAACCATTTTTGTTTTTGTCCACTAAATCTTCCACAAGCCATCTTATTATTTATCTATTTTTACTTTGAGTAAAATTAACAGTTCAATGCAAGCTGAAACGTAAACGGTGGGATTTTGTAACGTTGATGTATGGCTTACGTAACAGACACACACAAGGATCATTTCTACCTGAATTAAGGAACGTGTGTTTTCATACATTGGTTGGAACAAAAATCAGCATAAACAGCTCGTTTTGATCAGATTAAGATTTTGATCCAAGTGTGATTAGTTCACAATCTTCCAATCGGCACGTTCACAAAACATCTTTATTATGATCACGCTTATAACCCAAATACTTGTGTTGACGTAAACATGGCAAGTGTTTAAGTTACCCTTGTTGATTTCTAAGACTGGGGAAAAATGCTTTGCATTACTACTACTACTACTACTATTACAACTACTACTACTACTACTAATAATAATAATAATAATAATATTCAGAGAGTCATGTTAGAAATGTAAATTAGCAATCCATCAAAAGCCAATTACAAACTTAATTTGAGCTTGAGGCTAATTTTAAATGTTTATTGACTTTGTGCCACCCATCTCAAAGCTCATTTTAGAGGGAACATCTAACCCTCATTCACAGTCCAGATAAAAATGTGCTTGGATTTCTACAGCTTTTTTTCCCCAATAAAAACCAGTAAAAACACAAATGGGACATGCTATATAGCTCATGTAGGCTTGTTGAAATGTTGCACAATGCAGATTTAAAAAGTTCTTTTTTATTTGCTGTTTTTATTTTTCATCCATTAACATTTTTGTTTGTGTTTTGAGCTAAACATCAAACTAAATTAGTGAGTTTGTGACATTTTGCCTTCCCACTTCAGCATTGATGTCTCATCTTTGACATAACGTCATAATAAAAACACTTAGGTTGTACAGTCTGTACATGCATTGCCCATCTGATTGTTACATTACCATTAATCTCCCATCCATGCTGCCGTAGGGGCTTAGCGAGATGTTTCTACTTCTCCAGTCAGTCTATTCCCATCTTGTCGCCTGTTTCCTTTTTGCTTTCTTCCGCCACTTTTAATGAAGCTTGCTGTCCCCTTTAAGTCCTTCTGCATTTGACAATAAAGTGACATAGTAATATCCAATGAGGCTCCCCCTTTATCCACATCTGCAATGAATAATACATATTTGCTGCCTTATAAACATAATACATTAGTTAGAGGAACTAGATGTGTTTATGCGACTCCTTTGTGTGTGCATATTAATTAAATATGAATGCATGCACATTTCAAGCATTTTGACTGACACTAAAGGTAAAAATAAATAGGTTATCAATAAATAATTGACTGGAGGATGGAAATGCTGGTGCCTCAGACGCCCCTCTTCAGCTCTGGAAGTGAAGTGTCCACTAGGTTGTCTCGCTTTGTCTCTGACAGCCGTGTTGTGCAGATTAAGGGTAGAAGAGGGGCATTATAGGCAGTGCTAATAGGGTAAGCAGTGTTTTCCCAGGCAGAAAACAGGATGGAAGAACATCCACTGCACACACCCACACCCTGAGCCTTTTGGGTGACAGGAAATGTTTAGAAGAAGCCACTCAACACACAGAGTTGACTGGCACTTTGAATCAGCCTCAGATGCACTAAAGCTTCATGCCACATTTGTAAAGGTTGATTTCAGACGAGCACATATGTGTGTGAGTGTGTAAGTGCGTACTTCTGTGTCCACACATAAACATCCTGAGCATCCAGACATGCACACACAACACTTACTAATACTCCCACACACTTGGGAGGAGTGAGTTTATCCTTCACTGT
Source organism: Melanotaenia duboulayi (assembly GCA_026261665.1). Classification (NCBI taxonomy): domain Eukaryota; kingdom Metazoa; phylum Chordata; class Actinopteri; order Atheriniformes; family Melanotaeniidae; genus Melanotaenia; species Melanotaenia duboulayi. The sequence continues at coordinate 37,385,901 of CM047975.1, read as the reverse complement.
TTGACCGTAGTAAAGAAACTGCCAGTCATTTGGAGATAGGCTCGTAAATCTACAAAGAAGGAAGTAAAGAGAGCCAATTACTTTTAGATCTCCGTCCCCCTAATCAGAGTAGTGAACCACATAAACTTTCACCTTCCAAGACCTCCATCAGTTTTAGTGGAGCACCTCCTGTGTTTGGAACTATATTAGGATGTGAGTATGTGTGGCAGCTTACGGTAAAAGTGTGTGGCGGATTGTGTTGCTTTGCTTGTCCCCGACTCTTTCCCTCATGCATGATTCTGTGTATCATATCATATTTATATTTACATTTACTTCAATAGTGTCTGTATTTTTCTGTGGGCCAACACATGTTTATGGTTGTTGGGGGTGTGTTTGTGTTACGAGGAAATCAGAGTGAGGGGAGAGAGCCGAGTATTTTACTACAAAGTCGATCAAGGAGGTGGGAGAAATTGTTCTGTCAATCAGTATCAGGCCTATGTGTGTGTGTGCTTGTGTGTGTAAATAGGAAGTCCATGGCCTACTGCTGAAGCTTGATCATGACCTTGATGTCCACTTAACTTAGTAACTAACTTAGGGAGCCCACAGTGACCTGCCGCTCACATCCAGTGGATGTAGTTACTGTGGCACATATGAGCTTATCGTGAGGCTGACTTCAGCTCGTCACACGTCTCAGAACGCACAAAACAGTTGCAAAAACTTTAAACCAGTTCTGGAAATCATTCTTTCTGCATCCCACAACTTGTACATATGTGAAGGTGTGTAGAAACACAGGAGTCCAGGCTCGATCGCTGTTTTATTTTACAGTAACAAGTAAAAATGTAAATAAACCTTAACATTTCTGTGGCTGTTAGAAGTTGTGTGAGTATAAGATAGAATCAGAAGGCCTGAGTCATGAAAAATGTTGTCTTCACCATTTTACAAATGGCCCATGTTTTTCA
>CM047975.1:37330119-37342795 GCA_026261665.1 Melanotaenia duboulayi | reverse complement strand
GATCCATTTCATTTGAGTCAGATGTGTTGCAGGACAGCGGCCCTCGAGGACCGACTTTGGACACCCCTGCTCTAGGCTATCAAATTTAACATACTTCATCTCTTAAATATTCTGAAATACATCTGATAATTGATGTTTTTATATATATATATATATATATATATATATGGTAGATTTGTTTTTATGTCATTCTTAGATGTCCAGAGTGCCGGATGTAGTGTCATCAGGTGATTAAAAATGTCAAACTTTAATCCTGTATCTTGTATACAGACTGTTCCTGACTATACTGTATTAATTCCAATAGCAAAGCTCCCTCCATTCCTATAAAACTGGCTGCTCTTAACAGGGCTGTAAAGACAAGGTAAAGAAGGATGCTGTAGTCCTGCTCCAACACAACTTGTTGCACAAGTATGTATGTTTGATGTTAGTAAAAACATAACAGTGGCCCCTGGAATACGAGTCCTTTATCACACTCATGACAGATTTATTTACTTGCTATCTCGTGTAATTTTGTGACTATAACATCTGTATGTTAAGTAGAAGTTTATAAAGAAAAAGTATTCTTTTCATGGATTTGCAGTAAAATTTTGTTTTGCTTTTGCTCTTGGCTGAATAGAATAAAAAAAATATTTTATTTAATGATTTATGTAATTTGATGAGTTGAAGACATCTGTTGGTATCCTAGTTTAACACCATTGTTGTACAGACAAGAAAGCAGTTTGCACCATGGTGCAATCACCATCATCACAGGAATGAAGCTGAACTACACGGAACAAGAAGCCCACAACTTAAAATCATAAACTTATTAAACCCTTGAAGACAAAATATGATGATTACCAGTAAGAATCACAAAGACAGAGATAAACCATTGCAAAATAGTACATCATCATCATCATTGTTTGCATTGTGGGGGAGCTTAGGGGAGCTAAGGGGAGGCAAGGGGAGCTCGGCTCCCTTGAGAAGCAGATGGGCTCCCTAAAGACATTCTGTTGATACTCTAGAGGGCAGCCCTAAACCAGTTCACTTTCAGTTTATATTTAATTTGTTAATAAAGTTCTTAATGTGTCTTAAGAAGAATAGCATTCATTTATAAGTGTGTTTATTAATTCTACGATTTTATTAATCAGTGAAAATTTCCACATGATGCATGTAATCCATTTCTTTCATCACCATGGACACCAGCAGTTTAGGCAACAACCACTTAATTAGCTGTTTTTGTGGTTGTTAAAAGAACCTTCTTCTCTGTATGAGATATTTCTGATTGAATCAGTCACACAGTAATAGAATGATTGTGATTGCACCATACGCATGCATAGGACTTGGAAAGTTGCTTGCAGGCCAGAAAATTATGACTTTGATTACATCTGCATTANCTTGGAAAGTTGCTTGCAGGCCAGAAAATGAGGCTTCAATATGTTAAATTATGACTTTGATTACATCTGCATTGATTATGCAGCCCAAATGACAACTATGAGAACTAAAGCACACCTTTCTCTGAACAACCAGCAGCCGAGGAAATCATTTCTTTACTATTTCTAAATATCTGTGATGCCTTTGTTTTATGTAAAGCACTTTGAATTGTCCTGTACATGAAATGTGCTATACAAATAAACTGCCTTGCCTTGGGTGGAAATGTTTACATTGACTCACTCTATGACTCCTGATGTCCACCTTTCTTTTCTTAGCTCCTGAATTTCTGACTGGAGCTTACCACCATTAGCACTGTTCTCTGGAACTAGCTAACCTAGCCCAAAGTGCTAGTTTTTTCAATAGTGAGTGACAGCAGGGTCAGCCAACTACAACAGTAAAAATAAGTTTTGCGGAAGGACTTTAGCAGCATTATTGATGATAGAGAGCGAGGATCTGTGCGCTGTGTGTGAGAGGAAATGATAGGGACAGCTGGATATTAGAAGGGACATGTCCCTACTGTCCCCGCCCAGTTCTACGCCCATGTTGACATTTAGTTTACATGAAAAGAAACTGATGATTTGTGTGAGAGAAAGATGCTTAGTTCTCATATGTTTAAGGAATTTTTAGGAGACACACTTTGTACTTTAAGCTGGGGACAGAAGTTCCCACCATAGCAAGAAAAAAACAAGAATAAAATCTTCTGTAAATCTGAAACAATATTTTTTATGGTGAATAAATGGCTTCGAGTTTATGTTTTAGAGAAATGACACTTTATATTTTAAGTTACTTTTTCATAAAAAATAGAAAAGAGGAAAAAAGCTGCGTCCAGTCTCTTGAATTAAGACTGTATTCAAAATCCATCGCTCCTCTCCAATTTTCTAAACCGTCCTCATTCCTGCAGCCTTAATTTGGTCTTCCTTTCTTCATTTCAACCCATCGCTCCTCTTAATTCACGCTTTTCTAAAGCATGTTGTCTCACCTGACAAGAGGAACGGGAGAACGTAGCGGAGAGTGGACTGAAAGAGAGAAAAAAGGAAGTAAAAGGGAAAAGGAAGGGGCTGATCGTACAGTTTAATTACCAGTCCTGACTTGTAAGTGCTCTGGTGGGGAACTACATGACCGAGCTACAAGAGACAGCTCGGCTCCATCCCATTAGAGTGGGAACAGAAGGATTCGCTGCTGCCTGTTTCCTCTTGCTGTCCTACAATCCTTCACTCCCCCCGAGCCTCCATTTACCTTTCTCTTCTTTGCTTCTCTCAATACTTGGTTGATTTCTTTTCCTATTTCCCAGCACTCCCAGATCAATCAGTAAACTTTGGGTTACAAAAAGGCAAAGTTAATAAGAAATAATTCATTGTGAGATGGGGTTGCACTGCACATCTTCTTGTCTTTGTTATTGAAATTTGCAGGGTTAGGAACGTGACTAAGAGATTAACTGTAATGAAAATAGCTATTAAGCATATATTCCCTTCCAACATGTCACTCCAAGAGGGGGAGAGTCGGGGAGAGAGAAAAAGAGGGAGGGACACTGGCACCTAATTACAAGGAGCGCACTTGGCTGCTTTTATCAGTAATTGGACTATATAGCCCTTCATTATAATTTACTTTCTCCCCCAAACTGTGATAATGCAGACAAGCAGAACTGAGTGGGCCTGTTAGTGGCCCAGAAACTGACACCAGTTAATGGTTAATTATAATGACTAAATTAAAGGAGTGACGGTGAGAGGGCTCTGAATAAAGCCCAGCCACTTAATTTAACAGGATCACTATCAGAGAAAACTCACAAGTTCAAAATTAGAAGTTGAAGGGGTGAAAAAAAAGAAAACGAAAAAAACAGAACAGGAAAACAAGTGGAGATGTATTTTTCTAGGTATTTACTGGCCTCACTGTCAGAGGAAGGTGCTGTGGACATGAATGAATTTAGGGAGCATTAAGTGTCTGTTTTCAGACTGGTTGAAACTGCAGTAAAAACATATTTTCCACTCAACGGAGTACGTCTCACTTTCAGCAATTACTTCTTTGGGAAATATAATACTACAACACATAGATGATTATATGACAGTGGCAAGTTGGGAATAAACACTTATAATCAGACCCGGTTTTAACCGTTTGGGCATATGTGTGTTTGCAGTTTTCATGCCTCTAATTTACAGACACAGTTACACTACGTGCCATTAGTGGGAAGAATAAGCATGCCAAACTGTGTGATTAGTAATGTTTCACATTTTAAAGAAGGTGAATAATGCAGCGACTGCAGCTTTAATTTTAGTCAATACCTCACAATTATTGATTCCAGCAATGCAAATTTGTTCTCTTCAGAGTGTTTGTTTGCTGATATCTTACAGCTGCTAAAAATCTGTTTAAAACAGTCAGTGACAGCCTCATTTCAATGCTAGCCTCTGAGGAGTGGAGACCCCACAGCTTCACCGGGGGGAGAAACTTCTGCAGTGCTATGAGTATAAACTGACTCTGTTGTGGAAGTAATATGAGCATGTGTTAGTTTTTCCTGCACAATCTTATGTGTTTCCTTCACATGGACTTTTTAGGCTTTTATGTTGTTTGTGCACCTGTACAGCGGCCTCATGAGCTATAAGTGACATTAAAATCTAACACTGATTAATTAAAAGGATTTTTTTGTATTTTAATGTTCGTGGATTTATTCATATATTACCAATTTATGACTCCTCTCAAGACACTTTAAATCAATACAGTTCAGCTCTATCCAGTTATTACTCGATTCAATCTGATTAAAATATAACCTAAGTTAGTACAATTCAACATAAATGTTTACATAATATAGTAATTCATAATATATTCCCTGGCCTCAAACACGTGCAGTAACACCCAGTTAGGAATACTTTTTTGGGAAAGAAGAAGGAGAAAATATAACAATTTACACTAAAATCATGTTAAAGAACAGTGAAGTGGGACTTTTGCAGAGTCCCTAACAGGCTGAAGGTGAAGACCCAGACTGGTATAAGGCAACGTGATTTACAACCTCCAGAGTTATACTGCATTAAATTACAAGTAAGTTGCCTTGTGTCTAATGGCCTAGCCTCATTTTATTTCTCTGTTCCTACTTTAAATACGTTCTTCTAGAATTTTTTCTAAATTTTCTTCTTCTTTTCTTCTAACAATCGTAAACCCAGCGGGAGAGGGGTCCACAGCTTTTTACTAAATGCCAAATGAAGACATGCTGTTGACAAACTTGATCCGGTCTCATTATCAAGGCTCAGTTTACATTCTACAGTTTATTAGCCCACAAGCGTGCACACAAGCCAGCAGCGTTTACCTATTCCTCGACCACTCACAGCATGAGAACAGGCAGATACTACTGTATTCTGGGAGTCAATAAGAATCTGAACTGTCAGAGGTCTGACAGGATTTCTCTGAACAACCTTGCTGTTGATAGTGCAGCACTCAAACACGACTCCCTGTCACATGCTGAATATCAACTAAGATGACACTTGATGTGCATTATCATAATCGTGCGATTACATGTGTATTTCAGATTTTCCCGCTTCACATGAGAAGTGTGTGGAAGTGTGTGACATCGTTAAACTCTGGTTTTCTCCTCACTCCTACATGCACACACTGAGTAAATCCTTGGCTTTGTGTGGCTGTCTCCTTTGGTCCCTCTGACTTTGCCACAGCAGAGTGGCTGGCCCACTGATTCCTACACATGAAACATCTCTGGCTCACTATGCTACCAAGGTAATCTTCATCTTCATCATCAACAACATCACCTTCATCTTCTTTATTAAGCTGGATCAGAATCATCATCTTACGTCCTCATGAAAACGCAGCCCTCCCAGTGGCATCCTCACACAGAAGCCGCACACACATGCACAGAGCGGCGGATCATCACTGCAGCTCTATAGCTCCCGTTTAAAATCCCCTGCACCATCAAAGGGAAAGGCCTGTCTGTCAGTCATGCGGGTGATTATGGCGCTGAGTGACAGGGGACGAGTGACACTAAGCGGCCAAGCTGAATGCACCTCCGTCAGGCCTGGCAGGTCTGGGTGACACTGGGGGCTGGGCCGCGTCCCTCACATATGGGGATTAGCCTCGCCAGCTGCCATCTCAGCACCACTCCACTCTCACTCACACTAAGTGGCAAACACACAGGCAACACATGAGGTAAAGCACAAGGTGGTAGGCACACTTGAACTGTATATACTCACAAAGATGCATGTTTACTACATACACACGAGGTACATAGAGTAAAAGTACTACGATGCTACCCTGAAAGTACTTTGATGTCTTTGCTTTAATTCTTGCATAGTTTTCTGCCACCAAAAGCATCACTCAGTTCAAAACTTCTAAAAGACTCACTGAAATAAACTTGAATGGGAGCAGCGCCGTCACACAAACAGACATGAAAGCGAAGAAGAGTCAAAACTGAAAGATTTGAATTAACTGCAAGACAATTAGCAGCACTCAGGATCGCTGTGTGGAACTGATGTCCACAGTCCAGTCCAAAATGATAAATTACTCAGATGAAAAGATGAGAGTGATAGTGTGATTATAACGTGAGAGTCCTGATTATCAGGAACTCAGTGCATATGTATCCAATATGTATGCATTTGTTCTAAGATATATATATATATATATATATGTATATATTTATATACAGTACATATATAGAGATACACACACACACACACACACACACATATATATATATATATATATATATATATATATATATATATATATATATATATATATATATATATATATATATATATATATATATATATATATATATATATATGTGTGTGTGTATCTATCTATATGTATATGCAGATAGATAGATATATAGATATCTGTTAGTACTTTCAGAAAGGCAGTGTTCTGGTTCTGGTTCTGGAGTCTCGCTTTCTGGCGAACCACCTCATGTTTACATCAGTTTAACAAGAAAAAAGTGGCAGTCTGCCTGAAGGGGACCCACGCTCAACCACTTTATCCCTCTTATTTGAGATGTTCTACGAGCCCTCCAGTTTGATATCACCTGCAGTGTTCACTTTTGCTTTGAGAGTTGGCGATGGGTGGGGGGAGGCCTGAGACCGCTGCTAGCTATGGAGGCCCAAGAAGAGTGTTTGCAGCACATATTAAAAGGAGAACACAAATCCCCATTTTCATGAAAAAAATTGTCCTAAACGGTCATTTTGAATTATTCAATAAAATCGATTTATTGCTCAATCCTAGCAGAGTGGTAACTGGGATAAGAACCTTTACCTCTCCATCAAACACTCTATGCTCTGCACAACAATCAGTTATGCCAAGCACAATATTTATTTATTCACAGTTTTCTTAATCATAAGTAATAATAATAATAATAATAATAATAACAATAACAATAATAACAATAATCAGCATAAAAGTCCTAAGACTAATGTAAGCACATAAAAAACTAACAAACCTACAAATAAACTCTGAAACTTCACACATAGATGGAGAAAGAGGGTCAGAAAGGACATCTATAAACAATAATATTAAAAGTAAAGAAAGAAATGAACCAGAAGACTTACAAAGAGTCTTGGTGTGATTATAAACAAATGGTCAAAAGGCCCAGAAGTGCAGATCCACAGCACTTTTATAGCACTCCTGAGACGTGACTGGCTGGAAAGGCCCAGGTAACAGCCAAGGAGTAGAGTTTCACCAACCAATTAGCAGGCGGGAAGAAGAAAAACCTGCAGCACACATTCATTCATTCTCCAGGACATTCCTGTTGGGAATTTAAGGCAAGGCAAGTTTATTTGTAAAGCACACTTTAGGTGCTTTACATAAAACATTAAAAGCATTACAGATGGTACAAAGGAACCATTAAAAATTAGCCAAACGCAGCAACAAATAGCAAAAACCATAATAAAATTTATTATAATAAAATCATAATAAAACCAATGTAAAAAATAACAGTCTCCTTAATGTTATAAGTCATCACTGTACCTGATAATTAAAGTCTGATAGGAGATTTTAATGCCATCTGCAGCAGGTATACACTGTTGGTAAATCTGGTTTCATTGCTACGAAAAAAAATCAGAATACACTTTTGTAATAATAAAATGCTCATTTATGTCTGAAAATGACTTCTGATTAATAATGATGTTAATTCATATCTTTCAGTAAGCACAGGATAAATTTTTTTTACTATTATTTGTATCATGTGATTCTGTGTTTTATGCTAATCTACAGATTTTGTAGGTTTTTATTTCAGGATTTTCTCTCCTCTTAACACTAGTCAATGAACAACATGCAAAATAGTCATTTGGCTAATTTTGGCATATTTATATTTGAATGTTTATCAATGTACATTTTAATTAAACCTTTTAAATAAAATAAATAAATGAAATAGTTTGTTTTGATACATTAAAGTGCAATCATTGCGGATTTTGACTTCATAGCTGCTCTCTGTATTTGACATGTGAAGTTAACAAAGCGTTTCTTTCTTAAATAAAAGCCGCAGCAGATTTTTCTCCCCTCACCACGGTGGGTCATGCTCAGCGCCTGCTGGAGTGTTGCAGAAGACATTTCCTTTTAATGTTACATTATCCTTTTCCCTGACATTTGGATGCCACTCAGAGGAACACTGAAGAGTGCTTGAGTATTGTTAATGGAGTTGATAAAGGCTTTTTGCCTTTGCTGTCATGAGTCTCTTCGACAAGGACGATACCTTTCCCACTGAGCCATCAGCAAGCCTCATTTCACCTCTCAATGAGACAGACCATAATGAGCAAGGCTGAAACCCAGCTCACCCCAGCCCCCACCCCCTGCTTTCTCTCCATACACATCCCTTCCTTCATTAACACCCACACCGTACGTACCACTTTGCCTCTTTTTACTCCACCTGTCCTCCCTTTCCCCTCCCATCTGTGAACCCTCTAACCCGGCAAACTGCACACCTTAGGCTTATTCAGCAGAGTCAAATGCCATCCTTTTTCTCCATGCCAGTCAGTCTTCTGCTCCCGTGAGCTCATATTCACGCCTCAACTGCATCTTCGAAATGGAATTGTCCAGGAACCTGACTCCTTTCCCCAATGGGATAATTGAAAATTGGACTGAAAGAGCAAATGCAAAAAAAAAAAAAGAGAGATACATAAAGCAAGAGAAGAAGAGGAAAAGTAAAGTGTTTTTTTAAACCCTCTGGATTCTCACTCTGCCTGTTGATAATCTAATGAAACTCAACCAGTGTTTTTCAGGGAGCTGTTTATTTACTTGGCCTAAATAATTTTAGTGGGTTGGAATACCTGATCTGAGTGAGGTAAAGCAGCTGTGATTCATTTATTCAAGTGTTTTATTTCAAGCTCTGACCCGTTGGTTCCCCAAACAGAAACAGCAAGCTCAGCACAGCAGCACAGAATCCCCTCCGCCCCCCATCCCAGAGGTAATGTAGTCCACAGTTGGATTCTGCAGTGGCGGTGGGGTTCACAAAATGCTACAAGCAGTGAACAGTGTGGCAACACGCATGGCGGCAAAAGAGAAGAGCACCGCTGTCCGTGCTCTTTGCTTCACTACACTGCCATTATCTTCAGGCTGAGTTTGATTTATTGGATGCCAAAGAGGAGGTTTTAGACCATGTTAGGCCACAGGTTTTCCTATGGTAATATATTCACCACAGTTAACTTTCATGGCATTATGCCTGAATAGTTTGTATGATTTTTCATAGCTGAATTACCAAGATTTATCAGCTGACTTTGCAGTTCTTCCCAACCCTGTAGAGTACTCCAGTATCTTTTGGCTCTGTTATTAATTCTAACCACTGCTGGTTACAGCTAAATCACTGGACAGAGGTTTTCTGAAGCTCTCAGGTTGAAAGACAACAAGCTCAGTCTTCTCTAGATAAAGGCCTGTTGTTGGCCAGATCACAAAAATGTCTAAGAATTTCTTTTGAGACCTCTATGTAATCTGACCAATCATCAGGCTTTGTGGATTTCATGGTCTGCAGGTTTTGGTTTGAGTTTTGTTGGGATTCTGTTTTTTTTTAATTTTTTTTTAGTGCTGGTCTTGTTTCCTGTTTGATTTTGTAGGTTTATCAGACCCTGGGTTGATGTATATGTGATCACCCAAGACTGCAAGGGTCTGACAAACCTACAAAATATATATGATCAACCCATGACCGCAGGATCATCCCACACACATGTTTTGGTTGTGTTTACCCACAATGCCCTTTGCATTGTAGTCCACTTCCTGTATTTGGTCAACTTGAAGCAGGCCAACAGACCAAGACCTCCATTTGTAAGTCTGCCTCTTTGAATTGAATCAAAGTTCATTTACGCATCAGTAATTCCTTAAATGTAAGTGTAATCGAACTAAAACTGCTGGTGTGAATGCACCCAAAGTTTAATTAATTAGTTTCATTTTTAAATTAAACTTTGAGAATTCATTAGGTTGTTTTTAACTAAAGGTTCATTTACAGCAATAATATATTTAAATGTTTATGGGAAAAGCTTCCTTGAACAGTCTGGTAGGAACGGGATCTAAATCACAAGTGGGGAATCTTAGCAAAAAAGAAATGGTTTATCCTAATTGAACAAAACAGCTAAAAGGAAAGTAATAGTTAAGAAACACAGAATTAGATAGATGTGCAATAAGCCAACAAGTGTGCCAGATGAACAACAAATGTTGATGTGAATAAGTTGTGCTGTTTCATGGTGACCAGTCATTCAATAACACCGGATTACAACATGGTTGTGGACAAAATAATGCAACATAATTAACATAATGATAATAATACAAGCAGAGCTTGAGGAAAATGTTCACAACGGTGACACAATCACATGGCAGTCTATCCACATGATACCAGATGAACATACTAAAAATAAAGGTGTCACACTTATTTGTGTATTTTTCTCTGATTGTAATATGCAGATATGGGGGACAGAGTGGAGCAAAAATTGGCCAATAATTCAATTTGTTCATTGCAAACTGTTTTTGATTTATATCAATTTCATGCCTCCCATCAGGTGCCATATCATAGAGGAGGGTAATAACCCAGAAATAACCTCGTTATGGAGACAGCACTGCGGTCTGGGCACAATGAACTCAGAGCTGAAGAATTAGTGACCTGGAAAGTGGCAGGACGAGTTAATGGCATTAGCTACATCATACACACCGAGTGAGACAGAGAGAGAGAAAAAAAAAGTAGGAATCATTGCCGCCGTTGCAAAGAAGAATGCCTGGAAATTAAAGTGAAAATAAAAGACAGGATCCTCTGATGGCTGATTGTTCTTTTTCGCTCATCATGGTGCCTTTTGATATCAAGAGCACAGCACTGTTATGAGTATTTTACCATCAGCATTATTATCATTGCTGTTTGAAACAGAAATGCAGCTTTTTCTTATTGTTTCTGAGACTAATTAAAGCGAAATGGGAAAAATACACAGAAGGCTGTTAATGAATTATTTCCTTTCATGTATTTTATATTTCATCTTTTGTTGCTCTTGGATTTGTTATAGACACAAACTTCACAAGTATGCCTAGCCTATCTACCTGCTGATAGGCCGTGCGTATGTTTGTCTGTCTGTTTGTTTGCGGGTTTTTCGTACATTAACAAGGGTTTACAAGTTGCTGCTGCTAATCTGTGAGGCACCACTTTCACATGAAAAGATGAAAATCTTATAAAACAAACTGGGAAAAGAATGCAAATGGCTTATTTGTTTACCAGCAGGTGCTGTTCTGGGTTCCCTTAAAAGGAAAGGAAAAGGAGAAGAAACGACACACACACATCAAACATCCCACGTGGCTTCAGTGGTTTTGTTACAAAAATGATTTTGGATCAGGATAAGCACAATTAACAGCTAAAAATTCTGGATGTTACAAAGTAATCACCTCTTTGATATCCAACATCAATACAAGTTTGGACACTTTGATATATGAGCTGGCCTTGATGAGCCTGGTGAATACATTAAAAATATGTTTAATTAGCATTTCAAATCAGCAGCACTCAACTAAAAAGAATATACAATAAAAGAGAAATATGGCTGAGGAGTTGGTGTGTGTGTTTGTGTGTGTGTGTGGTGGGGGCGGGTGAACAAATTACTCATGGGTTTGATGAACAAAGAGACTGCCCTCAGAACAAAGCATGTGTTAAAGCCTTGTGCCTTTCACCTACTCTGCTCATTTTGAGACCAGCTGAATCAAAATTATCCTCCAGGCCGTTTTTTTTTTCCCCCTCTTTTTATTTCTTCATCACTCTCATGCAAAGAAATATTCTGTCTCTAATTAATATGACCTTATGAATTTTTAATAAAAACCAGATCCCCTCTTTGAAAGTGCAGTGGGGAGCCTTGAAGTACATGTGTCAGTATTTGCACTTTGCTGTGAGGAAGAAAGGAAAAATGTGACTTTGGTTGATCTAGTTTGTGATGAATAACTGATGTACATTTTAACCTATTTACTTCATTTTGATTTTCTTCACTCAGTGCACTTTTGAATCTTCAGATCAGTGGAAATGATTGACAGATCAAGACTGCCGGGGTAAAATGATAGCTATTCCCTCATTTATTTATTTTTCTGAAATGTAATGCCCTGCCAAAGAGAAGTTAAGATTTCAAACTGTTCAAAGTGAATTTCAGATGAGGTGTAATTCAATGGAAAATATAAAATGTCAGTTTCAATTTTGTACTTTGAGAGAGAGAGATTCTCAGCACTCTGTTGGCCTGCACATGCTTACAGTTGCAGTAAGTCTTCCTTTTCTGGCTTTTCCTCTGAAGATTGTGACAAATTCAGGCAGCTGAAAGTCATCCAGCTGGAAGCAGTTATCACTCTTTCCACCTCTAAACATGGACAAAATATCTGCTAAATATTTCACTTTCTTTATAAGACAACCATGAACCTAATCTGCTTTGCTTAACAGCTTAAAGGAAGTTGTCACAATCTAATTAAATGGATTGACATGTTTTCTGATGTCACACTTGTGTCCACTAGGTGAGAAACAGCTGTCCTCATTGTGGAAATTATGTTTTGCCAGGTGTAATACCACCACCTTACCTCCTCCTAAAATACTCTCACTGTCCATTTTATCAGGTCCACCAAATTCTAACCAGCCAATCACATGGCAGCAGTTTGGTCATGTTTAGTCAAATTCAAACTGAGCATCAGAATGATGAAGAAAGAGGATTTAAGTGACTTTGAACGTGGCATGGTTGTTGGTCTGAGTATTTATTGGTATTTTCACACACAGCCATCTCTAGAGTTTACAGAGAATGGCCTGAAGCAGAGAAAATATCCAGTGAGCAGCAAAATGTCTTGTTGAGAATCGGCC
>CM047975.1:37298277-37313443 GCA_026261665.1 Melanotaenia duboulayi | reverse complement strand
CGTTTTTTCTTTTTTCTAAAAAAAAAAAAAACATCTTTTCAACTTTCATTTTTCAACCAAATCGCAATGTTGATTAGACGTCAGGTGAAGTCATGTTTTCAACAGGGTTGTGGTGGGTGGATTGTACCAGTCAGAGGGCATATCTGAAGACCAGGGGCCTCATTTATAAACCTTTGCATACCCAAGCAAACTACTGGCGTCTTCGGCGCAAAAAGGAAATGCAGCACACTTCAACTTTCAGATTTATAAAAGCATGCACATGCACGTCCCACGCCTGTTTTNTTATAAAAGCATGCACACACACGTCCCACGCCTGTTTCAGTTTGTAAATCATAACACCTTCCCACTCCCATATGGTGGCTATAAATGGTCAGGTGGATGCCTGCAATACATATTTTTACAAATCATTTGCATGATGGCTCAGGAGGGAAAAAGAGGGAAGAAGCAGAATTTTTCGGGGTGTGAGACTGAGATCCTGATGGACCACATTGACAAACGTAAAAATGTTTAATTGGTGGGCACGGCGTGGGCATTACTTGTGTCAGAAAGGCAGAATAGTGGCAGCAGGTGGCAGATGTTGTCATTGCAGTATCAGAAGTCAAGACAAGCCAGAGGCATCGGAACGCGCAGCTCAACATCTCAGTCGGTAGGGAATCCGTCTGCCGTGCACAAGTTTGAATCCCACAGTGATGAACAGTAACACCTTCCAGTTGGGGCCTCATGCAAGACACTACCACCACAGTAAATCGTTTTGGAGAAAAGAGTCTGCTAAATGACAACAACGTTGTAGTCTTTTGTTTTAATGTATAAAATAAATATGTAGAGATACATCTTAGATTGCTAGCAGTTTATTTAGTGTTGAATAATATTTCTTTATAGTTCCTGGGTGTTCCAGGTGGGTGAGATTGGTAGTTTATTTAGTGTTAAATTATTTTTCTTTACAGTTCCTGGGTGCTCCGGGTGGGTCGGCGATGCTGCAGCTGTGATTGGAGAGAGTGAGGCCAGAGAGTCCACCCAGCACCGCAGCAGCCGGGTCCTCAGAGGAAGTCCTGCAGGTGCAGAGGGACACCATCACTGCTATTAACAATATGGCCAATGAGATGGAGGAAATGGAGACTGTCTTGATGGAAATTGGGACAACAATTACAAAAAATAAAAAATGAAACGAAATCCACCTCTTGTGTGTTTCATAAGCGTTGCATCACTTCTAGAAGCTCCAGTCTGTCCCACTCTGCTGGATCTCAGAATAAATGACCAAAGCTTACTTTTCGCATTTGCTTACTTGTTTTAAGCAGACGGTCCACCTCATCATTTTGTTGATTTTATTCTTCACCGTTCGTGTTGCCTTTCCTATTTTCCCAGATATCGTGTGTACGCCATGGTCAGAGTTTGTGTGGAAGTAGGAACATTTTCCCTCCAAGTGTGGTTTTTATAAATCCCAAAAGTTGACTATATTTGGCATACACCGGTTTTTGTTCCTATACCAGCTTTATAAATGAGGCCCCAGGACTCTCTCACTTCATTTACTCTTTACTCTATTTTACCAAAAATTCAGTCTGAGTTCAGCAGCAGGAGACTCTGAGGCAAACAGGATTTCTTTTGTGAATTTTTACAACTTTTTAATGTAAATTTTGTTGCACAAACAAAATAAACTAGTAAAAAAAAACAAAAAAAAACAAATGAGGAAGGCTTCGTGGCAACGCCAGTGTAGTGCAGTTCCAAAAAGGCAAGAGCAGGTGAAAAGCGAGGCACTGCAAATGACACCTCCTCCTCTTATGATTATTTATGGGAATATTACGTATCGTCTGAAAGTGAAATTTAACATTTCTGTGCAAATTATGTCAGCTAGTGCTTAGAAAACAAGTCACAACGTCAGCTTCCTCAACTTCTAATTTAAAAAGAAGTAGAGTTGAAGCATCTGTCCAGTGGAAAAACATGACATTTCAACATTTTGCAGCATTTTTTTCTTTCTTTACGTAACTTGTGTTACACCTTGAAAGGCTATTTATGTCTTCTGTCCACACGTCTGTTCCACATGCATATCTACTTTGTGGGATAAAACATAAGGTCTAGTATAATCTACTCCATTGCAAGAAACACTTTTATTTCTTTTATTTATTTATTTTTTTCTCAATGCGGTCTTTCACTCTCACTTCTATCGTTAAGAAAAAAAATTAAATAACATCAACTGAAATCTTTGCACTTAATTTTAATAGTAGCTGAACAGGAAGGGTGGGTCGGATAGAACAGAGAATGACCGCTCACTGCTGCTCACACATGTAAAACAAAGCTACAGGTGTAAATCACAAGTTTGATCATGATATGATGTTATATTGATCGAACAGATAACCATTCAGTGTTCGCCGCTACTAAACATTGTCATATTGACAATATGATTTCGATTAGACTCAATTCAGGATCCAGCAATTGATATGGATATTTAATTTGGATAGAAAATAATGGCTTCCTGATAACTGAATTGATATGCTCTTTTAGCCTTATTCAGATCCGCAGAACTGAACTCTCAAGGTATGGAACAGAAGTCAGGAATGAGGTGGAACTGGAGTAAGCGGAAAACAATACTGAAGTCAACAGAAAAGTATGGAGTGCCGACGCTTACCAGCAATACTCTGCATATTTACTGTTCGTATGCTCATGGTTTCTTCAGTTCTGGAATTTATACATTTTTTAATTGAAAGCAAATACATTTTGGAATAAAGTTTGGACACACCTGCTTATTAAAAAAGAATGGAAACATTAGACTGCTACCATATGTTTGTAAATATCACTGACTTTTACACTGATATAATTATAGTTCTATTCTTTTTCTTCTCTCCATTTGTTTGTGGTTTTCCAGCATGTGTCCATCTTCTGTCCACAACAGCACTTAAAGCCTTTATTTGTTGCTTTCAGCTGAGAAGGACGTCTCATCTGTGACCACTATATGCAAAACGTGGCATTAGTCACCAGCTAGCCTCCACTGACATGCCTGCAGTGTGAGAGAGATTAATGCTTACAACAGACACTTTATTATTCTCGCTCTCCCTTCCTCTTATTCTCTGTCTTTCTGCCTCACCAGCCAGTCACGCAATTAATTGTCTGCTGCATTCCTCCATTTTTCTGTTCCTCCCTCCTTTTTTTCTGGTCTGACTGACAGATGTGTAGAAATGCATGATATTGGAGCAGTTTATTCTATGCTGCATGCATGCACACATTAGCATTAGCACAAATAATCCAACTGGCCAAAGTTATATCAAAAGATCAAAGCAAAGACATTTTTAAGGACATACTATGTTTATTTCATCATTTTCTGGGGTGGTGGGGGTCACCACTGAAATTTTATTGGCCACTCCATTTCTGATTGGTAGTGTATCGTGTTTATTAACATGGGAACCAAAGTAAACACTTATTTTATTTTTACTGTTTTATCCATAAATGCCTAAATGTATTTATAATTATATAAAAACAACAAAAAATATATAAATACAGTAAAAGAAAAAAATCTGAAAAAAACTGGAATCAAATTAAATTCAATTAAATATAAACTAAATAACAACAATAAATAAATGAAATAAAAATAAATACATAAACAATTGTGAAAAGAAAAACAAACAAATAAATTAAAAAGAATAATGAGGTTAAAAGAAATGAAATGATGAAGGCCTGAAATGGTTTCACACAGATTTGAGACAACAGGCATCAAGAGGTGAACTGTTGTGTTATTTAATTTGTCTAGTTTTTGCTCTGTAAAACACTTTCAGTTGCTTTTACACATTTGATAAAGTGATATATAAATTAAATAGATGAAAATCATTGACTATAAATCTGTATTTACTGAATTAATGACAGAGGGTGAGAACAAAGGGTATAGATCAGCGGTCAGCCTAATGGATAAGAAGGTTTTTTGAGGGGCTGCATGATAAGTTTACCAATACACTCTCTTTCCTAATCTTTAATATATATATAGACATATTTTATTTTGTTTGTGTATTTGTGTATTCACTGTTGCTGCATTGTCAAAGAAAGTTGTGAGCACATGTGGGTAGGGGCCATGCCGATTTGCATGGTAACTATGGAAGCAGGGCTGTTAAAACTACTTTACGAAAAATAAAATAAAATAAAAAAAAGACTGTTTCGTTCACGTTTCCTGTTCCGTATCCATGGCTTTATTGTGGATAGCTGTTGGAGAAACAGCAGGACTTCATAACAGGAGCAAGACAAACCCCAATAAGCAACTACACTCAAGAAAACAAACCCGAAAACCCGCAACCCACCCAAAACAAGCCCAAAGTCGCTGATAACAGACGGACTTTGCAACATAGCTGCCTTTCTCTGGTGCCGACGTCCATCTCTCTCTCTGTGTTTTATCTAGCTGGCTTTCTTTCTCCTTCTACCATCTTGTTTCCTGACTCTTCAGCTCTCGTCTGTATGTGCTGAAATGCCACAAAGTTTACCGCCGGGAGCCACACAGACGCAAATGATTCGGTGTGTATCGTGGTGGCTTAACATGCAATTGGCCTGTATGTTTCCCAACTGCTACCATGAAGACTACAAAAGTTGCGGCAGTTAAAATGAAAGCACCCCTTCAGATTTTATATTTTAGGTCCAGGTCCATATGGGACAGGTTCTGGGTCTAGACCTGGGCTGCGGTCCGCTTGTTAGTGACCTCTGGTATAGATGTATTTGTTGAAAAGAAAGAGTGTACCGGACAGAGTACGAGGGTACTGGGGCTAAAAAACGGTCCCACCTCTGTCAGAAGAGATTCCAAAAACTGAACATCTGAATTTGTGTTAATTGGCTGATCATTGGTCTTGCTGTGTATTTATGTATTTACACTGCAGTCTAAAGAAATTTAAAAACAGTGCACACATGTCTGTATGATGTCAGTTTCCTCTCATCATATGCTCTTGTTCTTATTAAATCTGCTAAGCAAGCAGTGATTGTGTGCAGCATAGTGACGGCTGATGGAAAACATCACTTCTCCATGTGGTTATCAACAGTCAGTGGTATACTATAGAAGGTTTAACTGCACCAGAGTAACAGCCTAGTGCTAGTCAGGTCAGGATAAATGGGATCTTTTACTTCATCTAAAGACATCATCCCTGCTATTAATCAGAGGAGAAACCCACAGTACCAATCAGGAGTCACTCAGTTTTTCTAGAGTTTATTGATGTCATATTTCCATAAAATATTAAAGCTGAAACGTAGTCAAAGAGCAGAAGCTTCAGCTGCAGCTCATATGATATGAAAATGACCCGTTTCCTCTGTATTCTTGTTGTTAAAGCCCTTCCAGTCTGTGCTGCAGTGTAATATGAAGTAAAACTATGGTGGATTAAAGTTTGGACAGCTCTTTTATTTATTCATTTAATGATCCCGTCAGATTCCTCTGAACGTGTGATCAAAAGTCAGATTAACCCACTGTTGTTATTGATTTACCTCAAACAGGGACTAAAAGTAGTTTTTCAGTAGACGTGAGATGTCTGGGAATAGAGTAAGGACAGAGGAGTGCCAATCCATGAAAGCTTTGAAACCACACAGAAGAATTTTAAAATCGATTCTGTTTAATTGGAGCCAGTGAGGAGATGTGAGAACAGGGGGGTACTTTGACTATTCTTATGGTAACCTGAAATTTGACACAGAGATCAGCTCTACAATAAAACCAGTCTATTTCAATGTCAACATGGCTTCCCTCTCACATGCAGTTCGTCTTTTAACGCGATCACACAAGTGTGGACACATCACGTCTGTTCTGGCCGCCCTTCTTCGGCCTTCTGTGTGCTACAGAATTTAATTTAATTATTTAATTTTTTTTATGTCTCACTAGTCTTCCTTAATCAGCTGCTCTTGGTTGTTCCAAAGGTGAAGTTAAAGCTCAGTGAGGATCAAGTTTTTTTTGCTTGCAGCCCTAAAATGATGGAACGGGTTGCCTCTGCATGTTAGGCAGGCTTCTTCACTGTCTTCTTTTAAATCTTATATAAAGTCCCATCTTTTCTACCTGGTGCTCAACATTGCATGTTTCTCTCTGTGAGTTGTTGTGATTTGTACCAGTTTCTGTTTCACTTATTTATTTATTTATTTTTTTATTTATTCATTTAATGTAAAGCACTTTGTTTAAACATTATTATTTTAAAATGTGCTTTATACATAAATTTAGATTGGATTGTACACTGGCAGGCCATACCCTCTTTGTAGATCCTGGCCAGCAGTTGGAACTAATATATGTGGTGTGTTGATGTTGTTTGTTCAGACATTAGCAGTACAAGCAAACTCAGCAGGTGGCCTCTCATCTGCGCTGGTCTAGTCTGTTTGATGTGTAAAAGTATCCTGTACCGCAGCTTCCTCATTGTCTGACATCTTCTCAGAAATGTAACCAAACATTGTGACAAACAACACAGATGCAGCACTTTACTCTATGTAAATGTTATCAGGGCATCACTGTATCTGTCTTTAGATGTTTACCATAGACTGTATATAAAAGATGGACAGAGCCTCTTTGACGTCACCCGTAGGTTTCTGAAGAGCTGAACTGAAACTCATTGGGCGTTCCCACCGTCGCCATCTTGGCAGCATCATGCTTGTCGTCATTCACGGAAAATCCAAAAATGGGCAAAGAGGTGGAGCTGAGAGGGGGACTGTGAAGGTGGGGGTGGATGATTGACACCCATCAAACTCCGAGCTACCTGTAGCTAAGAGCTAAGGCGCGCTGTTAGCACTAAAAACCACGTTTGTACTATACTCTCCCTTCTTGATGCGCATTATTGGATACCTGTCAATCAAAAGGACAGCCCCTAATTATGCTGAATTTCAAGATTAAGGCTATGTCCACATGGCACCGAAGCCAGTTCAGGTGTGAAAACGGTGGCAAAAACTAGTAGAAAGGCTTCAACATCCCCACGACACCGCTGTAGTACATACTACTTGGAGGTTAATCCCTGGCTTCGCGGGGATGAAAAGGTGGTTTGCTAAACTACTTTTGCAGTTTTGCTGCAATCCGGCATCATGGGGACGGCCCCTAAACAATTGTCATGAAGGTAAGCTTGACCTATTAATCCTAAAATGTTTTTAGTACCATTCTTTAAACATGTTTATTTCTGCTGTGAAGTTGGTCTTTTTAACATGGGCGTCTGTGGGGGNTGAAGTTGGTCTTTTTAACATGGGTGTCTGTGGGGGTTGCTCTGTTTTGGAGACAGCCCCTAGTGGATGAAGGGTGAACTGCAATTTTTTGCACTTCCACACAGGCTTTACATTTTACCGGCAGAGGTTGCCGCATCCAAAGAAGTCAGTGTAGATTGCACAAGCATCTGTTTAGGATGCCTCCAGGACATCTCACAGGTGAGATGCCTTGGTTATGTCCAACCACCAGAGACACACCTGAGAGCGGAAGAGGGAGGAAGCTCTGCTCAGGTCCAGATTTAGGCAAGCGGACAATGGATAGATGCATGATTGGGCGATTTTCACTGTGTTAGTATTAAAGGAAGGATGTATAAATTCATTATTATTATATAAATAACAGCTAAATGAAGGCAGAAAAGAGGAAAGAAAGGTTTCAAAAGCAGTAAAGAGAAAACCAACACAACACAATTTTAGTTATTAAAGACTTTAAATGTCATTTCGTTTCTCTTTTTTTTACAGGAAGATGTTGAACAGATGTTGGGACAAACTGTACATACACATCTTCACACACCCCACTGATCAGAAAACATGACACATTTTTCAGCCACAGGGAATAAAAGCTAGACAGAAAGAGGGAGAGGAGAGAGAGGAGCAAACATCCTTTAACAGTTGACATTAGCTATACAGACGCCGGAGAGCAAAGTGCTGGCAATTAAACCAATCAATCTTTCTGTTGCTCTGGAGCCAACATCTGGTCCAGTGGTCCTTGTAGACCACTATCTAAGGTGGGATGTGAAAGGGGGGTTATGGTGGACAGACACTTTGAGCTGTCCTTCACTGATCTCCTTCCCTCACACACTCACAAATATTTGACTGAGTAGAAAACAATGCTCAGGTACACACAGGTCCACACGGGCCTGATGTCAGCCGGTTCTGCTGTGTTGTTTCTTTTGTTATAAATAACAACAGGCCACCTGCACTCCTTCAGCATGATACCACAGCTCAGGCATACATGTCTGTGTGTGAGTGCACATGTGCGTGCAGGATAAGGCCTTAATGATCCCCCAGGCTAGCCAGGCTGAGCTCCGGCTCAAAGCAGAGCGGAGCACCTTATCCCGGGCTAATGGGACAACGGAGGATTGCCCCTGTATCTGCAAGTGTGTGTGTTTCTGTGTGGGTGTGTGTTGTGTGTGCGCATATGAGCATGTGTGCTGTACATGTAAGAATGCGCATGTCTGTGCACGTCTGTGTGTTTGTGTTAATGGGACGGCAGAGGATTGGTTGGAGGACTGACTGGTGGCAGAGACGGATGGCCTGGGACAGAGACTGTGCTGACAACCAGTGAATACGGGGCAACGTTGCAGAAAGGTCAACGCCGTTCACGCACACACATAATAATGTCAGGAGAGGAAAAATAGGGGAGGTATGTGTGCCTCTTCCTCGTGTATGTGACTTTCAAAGTTTTGCTGGTGTGTGTTTAAGAAAGACTTTGAGCTCAAAAGAAAAGTCCCATCTGCATGCAGACCTTCATAATCTATCACACAAGCTGATTAACACACTTTAGATATTTCACAATTCATTTTAAAACAAAAATATCAAATGCAGTTACACATAAATAAGGAAAGAGATGTGTTAGGAGTTCAAAAAATTATAAATCTAAACATTTTAAGAGTGTAGAGAAATGAATCCTAGTTAAGAAGAATTTAAGTTCAACATGTTTTTTTAAACAGAGTTGCAACAATTCCATAATACCAGCAGGTAGCGTTGGACAAAACCAAGATTTTTCCTGTTGACATGATATTATTAGCTTATGGTACCTTCTCAACGATATCAGTACAGACTTTTTTTGCATTATAAAGAAAACCACAAGACTGAACAGTGTGCATTAATATTATATAGAAAGGGAAATACGAAATATGACTTAAACTCATGAGCAATAATACTTGATATAAAATAAAATTAGATAAAAATAAGATGAAAAATAAATATTTTTAAAATGATAAAATTACAGTTCAGATTAAAATTATTTCAATTTCCTAAACTAAGTATAATAAAACATAATATATAATAATATAGTAAAAATAATTAGACATAATGTGGAAGAACCTGCATTACACTAGTAAAAGATTAAAACACAACATCCTCATCATCAGTAATATTAGCAGCAGCATCATGACATCGTGAGATCTGATAGGCAGCTAAAATCATGTGACATGAAATGAAAACATGTCTGCTTTTAGTCCGTGACTTCGTTGCCTAAAATTCTCAGGAATGGAAACAAATACCATGTTTTGTATCAGCAGTGGGATTAGGATATTTAAAAAAGGCAGTAAATGCAATATATTAAATGACAGATGTCAAAGTATCAACTACAAAGTATCAACCACAAAGTATGAACCACAAAGTATCGATACGCCTATCCCTGACAGCAGGGAAATTTGCCTTAAAAAAGTAGTTCCAAGGAAAAAAAAAAAAAAAAAAAATCTTATTTGTTTGAGCTCAGTAATTCATATATCCACCTTACATCAACCAAATACTCAAAAAAAAACAACAAAAAAAAAACAGTGTTGGACAATGATTAAATGTCATAATTGTGATTAATCACATTATAATTGTTATAATTGTGATTATAATCACAATTATAATAACATTATATGTGCAACATTAAATAATAATTTCAAAAGTAGTGTATTGCATACATTTATTTTGAAAGTGCTGCCATATAAACATTTATGTCCTTACTATGACGTTCAGTAAATTTTGGTTTACAAACACTTTAAACAAGTCAGTTTTCCCTTTACCCAGCAGCAGTTAAAATACGTCTGGTAAACTTATTAATGTAATAATGTAAAATATTTAGGACAGAGAAAGATGGAAATTTCATGAATTTTTACTGAAAAGGTAAGAAGTCAGCTAACAAGTCAGCAGGATGAAGAAATGCAGGATGCAGAAACTGGAGGGGAATACACTTTACACAGCGCTTTGTGTGAGTGGCCATAATTATTAATGTGTTTATGCGATAATACACATTAACTTGTCCAGCCCTAATAAAGTAAAGGAATAAACACCTTTCTGCAACATAATGCTCTCCCCACCACGTTTAGAGTTTCCTGTATCGTTTTTCTCCACACATGCACATATACNTGGATCTGGCTCATAGTTCTCTCCTGGCCAAGCTCTGCTCTGATTTCTCTACTTTTTCATTTATTTATTATTTTATTTCATTTTAACATCTTATTTTACCTTTAAATAGCTGCTTTAGATCCCGTGCTATGCTTCTTGATGAAGCAACAGAAATGAAGCCTGCAAGCTAGTTCTGGAAGGCATCTTGAGCTACTTTGCTGCTTCACATCTATGTGCCACAGTTGTAGTTTCTGCTGCTGCCTCCTAACACAATATGCTACATTTTGCTTTTTTTTTCCACCTCCACCCCAAAGTGTTAGGAAAACATATGAGTGAGCAGGGATGTGATCATATTCCTTTTTTAAACATCCACAAACTTTTCTTTCTTGCTACATTATTCAGTATGATTTACAAACAAAATTTCCCAGTTTCTACCACACTGAACATGGCGTCATTGATTGCACATTAGACCAAATGGGAGGACTGTTGAGAGAGGGATGCTCCTCATGGTGTGTACGCTAGAGTGTGTGCATGTATTTGCAGTTGGTGCATCCCTGTGGTCTGAAGCATATGTCTGGCCGAGCTAAAGTCACGGGGTTAAATAGGACTCAGACCAGGGAATATACTCCTGCAGACCTGGCTCCGATACAGCGGCAACACATGCATGGGTGCACGGATACATCACATACTGCTTAGGCCATAAATTAATCATTTTTCTCACATTCTGGAGACAACAATCCACCTCATAGTGGAAAGGCATGTGTCACATAAAGAAAGTAATTTTTTGTTTAACTCATATTTTTAAGCACTTTAAAGCAACTACGGCTGAAACAAAGTGTAGCACCAAACCCAATACTAAAAACTATAAGATAATAAAAAGTAGTGTGTGGATACAAACATCATACATATGTGTAAACATGATATAAGAACAACTAAAATCCAACACAATAAGCCCAGTTAAAACAAATAAGATTAAATGAAGATGTTAAGTCTCGCTGGATGTTGAAAGCCAAAAGATAAAAATGTTATACAAATAGTAGTGTTTAGGACAGTACTCATATCTCAGTTTTATTTAGAGCAGGGGTGTCAAACATGCGGCCTGGGGTCAAAACAGGACGACCAGGGGGTCCAATCTGGACCCCGGGAGGAATTTGTGAAATGTGAAAATTGCATAGAAGATATTAAGAGCAGTTTCATCAAATAATAAATAACTGCAATTCTTAATTTGTCCATGCGAGGTTGTATTTTTGTAATGTTTGAATACACAAACAAGGCAGGGGGCCAATCTGAGTCAGTTCAGGTGGTCATCATAGACCACGCTGATCTCGTGCAGTTCCTCTAATCTTAATGTAAAACTGAACTAAAGAGTTTGTCATCCCTCATTTAGATCCTAAGCAGTCACACTGAGAGACAGAGTTTACATACATACACAAATTAACATTTGTGTGATTACCTGTCCAGCTTTACGATGAGTCATAGCAAGGAAATAAAAGTCCAGTGTGCGCAGGTGCGAGTTAGGATATACCCCTGCCTTAACATTTGGTCCAGCTGGGTCACTGTCCACACTCCTGCTCCAGCCCCCAGGCACTGACATCCAGACCCTTGATCTCCATTTCTTTTGGCCATACAAACACATTTTCTGCAACCTGCAATAGATGATGATTGTAATCTAAAATAAATGAAAGGGAAAACACAGGGAAGGGGGAGGGTGTAGAGAAGAGGAACCAGAAAGGATGGAGACAGAGAGCATTATCACCTTGGCCGAGCATCTGAAGTTAGAAAAAAACAACAGTGTAAGAGAGAAAAGAAGGTCCACGGGCAAATTCATCTTCCCCTGCTACAATCAATCTCTGGCCAAAAGAAATACACAATAACTAGGCAGGAAGAGGCCAAGATTAATGGGCCACCGACATCTCCACTGACCAGCATCCACCTCCACCCGATACCACCTCACTCTCTTCCTCTCTCTGCCTCTCCCTCTCTTTCACATGCCCTCCTTCTATCTTTCGCCTGTGTCTCTCACCCCATCCCTCTTTTTCCCTTACACGTTTCCCTCCTGTCTCCCAGAACTACCCCCACCTTTTGCACACCTCCTCCCCCCACACACACCTTGTTTCTGCCACATGCAGTGATCTATGGTTTCTGCTGACTGTTTTACAAGTGCATTAGCAAGCTTTAATGAGAGCAACCCGTCACTGAACAAATGCATGCAAGGGCAAACTGGGCTGAGGCATGCCCACCAACTCTCAGCTGTTCAAAAAACAGCAAACAGGACAACAGATTTGTTTCAATATTCAGGATAATCTGTTAGATACAATTTCATTTATTTTTTATTTTTATTTTAGACATGTTATGGATCAATTAAACATTAATATTAAAAAATGTCAAAACAAAAAGGTTACAGGAAGAAATTATCAAGTGATTAACTGTTTCAGTCTTCTGGGGACATAAATACAAATTTAGCGTAAGGATTCAGATTGTCTTAATTTATTTTGTTTACAAAGTTAAAGGCAATATCTACCAAGGCAATACCTGGGCTTTTAACGTTTTTATTTCATTGATATGATTATGATTATAAACTGAAGCCAGCTATGGGAGCCTACCAGCTTATAATGACACCATTCATGAGTCAACTAGAGGTGTTCTTGTTCAACAGGGAAATTATTGCAGCACAGAGATCTGACATGAAAAATGTGGATATCCTATGTTCTGCAGGAATCAAGAAGAAAAACGCCTTAATGTTGTGCTCTGGCTTGTTTATGCTTTTGACTTTTACATGAGACACAACACACCAAGTGAATCATTTCTGTAATATTAAGCACTGTAGTAATACATTTCTAGTTTATGCTAGCAGCCACAAAACAAAACAAAAAGCTAATCCAAAGGAAAGTGGTCCAACTTAGCACATGGTCCAGTTGACTTTGTACTTAGAGCTTCAGACTAAGTTTGGTGCAGCTAACATTTAAAAAAAAAAAAAAACTGAGGGTGCATTCACATCAACCTTTCTTATTCAAATCCATGTTCCTTTACTCCGAAAGTCTGAACTCTGATGAAGATCAAAGAAGGAAACTCTGGCCCGCTTACAAACGTTGGTCTCAGTTCATTTCAAGTGAACCAAATACACACAGTGGATTACAAAACAAAGAGCATTGTGGGTTCTACGCCAGGCATCGTGGATAAATAAAAACATACGCACATGTAGAACAATCTGGCCGGAAGAAAGGGCTTATTGTCAGATAAGAACTTGGTCACAGTTCTGATAGAAATATGATCAACCCAAGACCTCTAGGATCTGGTGCAACTCCATGTTTTGCTCTGATGTGGTGGAAACAGCATTAACCACTAGATGAGAGTGTTTTCTTCTTTGCTAGTCAGTCATCTCAATCATCTCCCTTTATTTTGGTTAGGTATACACAGTCAAATGTTACCACATCAATTTCATACCAGTCAAAAACCAAAAAAGGACTTGACTGAAGCTCATAGCTTATGTATGCCTCTCCTAGTATATTCCCCTGATGAATTAAATGTTAATCAGCATGGCCCTGCAACATACAACTTATAAACTCAAACTATTTCTTTAAATAAACACAGTTTACCGTCATCCACAACTCATTTTTGTCACACAATCATCATGTAATCATTGATCATTTTCATTTTTAAGCTCTTTCTAAACAAAATCAGAGCGCTAGTCAATTTCAGCTCAGGACTTAGTCCGTTCCATAACTTGATCCCCAAAAATGAGACACATCTTTTTTTTTCACATTTGTCCTTACATTACAAATCTTAAACATATATATTCCTCTCAAATTAATATTTTCTTCTCTCAATGTAAAAAAAAAGATTTAATGCTTCTTGGGACTCTAATATTTAGTACTCGAAAGACAATTTCCATCATTTTTGAAAATACAAGTTGTCTCATCTTTTCCTTCAATAATTCTTGATGCAGCGCCGCCTTTGGTGAGGACATAAATATGTTATTCTAAAGGTGCAGTTCGCTGGAGAAAGTGCAGTGTGAAAGCAAACTCTGGCTGAATGCTGCACCCCCAAAATAAACTGAGTCCCCAGTCGTACCGAGTCTAGCAGACTATCCTGGTGTTAATGCACCCTAAAGTGCTAGCCTCACTTTGTACCTGTGCCAAGGAAACTGGCAACAAGGAAACAAGGAGATGTCCAAAATTCTGCCACTCATCTCCAACATGGGTTGATTCGGTATTATCATTGTGGATTGGCTCATCTTTATTACTAAAAGAAGTTCTGTCACTTTCACAGTCACTAGATGAGCAATTCTTCAGAAGGGAAATATTTCTTGCCAGAATCAGAGTTGCTGAATAGCTGAGAAAGAACTTCATTAACAGTGAAAAAGCGTTTTGACATGTTGCGTGCTTTCTCTGTAATCCGCTCTGTTACTATGAACTCTTCCTCATTAGATCAATATGAGGCCATTCAAACTTGATTTTCTCAAAAACTTTGAGGAGGCAAAACCCCCAAAATTGTGTTGAGATTGAAGATACACCTGCCTGCCATCTAGCAGTAGAAAACTGTAATCATATCTCTTTTTCTGGAGACATAGGATGTTTCATTTAGTTAGGCGCTTGCTTGCTGCTAATTTAGCGAGTTTGGTGCTTGGAGGATTCATGTTCACCATTGTAACTTCTTTTTGTGATATGATGCCACAGATCCAGGTCATGATGATTTATGTCAACCCAAAAAAGGTTGGTAAACCTCTTTCTGAAAAAAAAAAGAAATGTAATAAGAACACTTAATTTTACAAGTTATTGCCCCACATATCTCCAACAGGAATGAAAGTATAGTGCAGAAGATAACAATGATAATAAATTAATCTATTTGAAATCTAACCATTCCTTATCAGTGTCATGGGACAGCGCTACATTAGACATCCAATGAGGGGGACTGTGGGCTTAGAAAATGG
>CM047975.1:37283618-37296029 GCA_026261665.1 Melanotaenia duboulayi | reverse complement strand
ACCAACACCCAGAAACCATGACAGGAAACTGATCCATTTAAAATCAGTTCAATCTAATTCATTGTCATATTTGTTATAACTCCATATAAAGCCACTTAAAATTAATAAATAGATAAGCTGCCTCGCTAAAGGAATTATGGGACTGCAACGTATCTTATCTTGAATTCAGTCCTCCACCTTGAGAGTGCACATGGCAGCCTACAGTGGAGAAGAAAACGGCATCTTAACTGGAAGGAAAACCTCCAGCAGAACCAGGATAGTCATCTGCTTGGATCAGTTTGGAATGGACAGCACATAAAGAACATGCACCCTTACTTTAAGCCAGGGATCGCGAACTCGGGACCTCTAGGGTCAGTGTCCTGCAAGTTTTAGAGGTTTCCTTGCTGCAGCACACCTGACTCAAATTAATAGATCATTAAGAAGCTTGTGCAGAACTTGACGACAAGCCTTGGAGAACTATTTGATTTCATTCAGGTGTGTTACAGCAGGAAAATCACTAAAATCTGCAGGACACTGGCCCAAGAGGTCCAGAGCCAACAATCCCTGTTATAAGCCATTGATGCCTGCCAATTCATTAATTCACATTGGCACTGTTTAAATTAACCCTGGTCCCACTTTTCATGGAGAGTGTGTTTCATTTGGTAATGTTAACACAAATGTATACTCTGGTGTGGACAAAAGAAGCAAACTCTGGTCAGTTTGAAAACAGAAGGTCTCAGTCTTGGGTTGACCAGGAAAGTTAATCCTTACGTTCTTTTCTTAGAGTGTGAAAGCTAATGGAACATCCAGTGAACCAAAGAGAGGAAGTGATTAAATTAAAGTTATTAATGCTCCGTTGATTACTTGAGGTGAACAAGCCGGCTGAAGGGTAAGGATTTTTGTTTTCAGGTCTGGGCCAATCAGCAAGCTGGATTTTGAGAGATTCAAAGATTAAAATATTATTCTTGTCAATTGTATATAAGAGGCAGTTTCAGTATAGTATGTGAGAGCATTTCAGTATAGTATATGAGAGGAAATTTTAGTGTAATAAATAAGAGGCAGGCTCAGTATAGCATATGAGAGGTTTTACTATAATTCCCCCATAGTGTATGAATGCTTTCAGTATAATATATGAGAGGTTTCAGTATAATGTGTTCATGACTTAAATTTCACATGTGTCTGTGAGAGTGTAATTCTAAATAATGTCTCAAGCGACCCCTCATAAGACCAATGCCCCGGCCGCACGCGCAGGGCAGGCAGATGTAAACAAACCCCGGCAGAGCCAGTTGGTTGAGGGAGGCAAAGTTATTTCACTACTACCAAGTTTCAGTCAGGCACAATAAGTCTATCTTTCAATCCACAAGAACATATTGGATTAGATGCCCTTAACTGCTGAGAGAGCAGATGTTAAGGAGGCCGAAGCTGACAATGGTGGAATTACTCTTGGCCACAAAGTTAGACTACCTAGGCAAGTTGGCCAGGAGGCTGTGATTAATACCTCGGCCAGCATGGCGGCGTGTAGTGGACCAAGTCGATTTTATGGAGTAAGAGTCATTGTATTGGAACTTAGTGCGTGATCCATGGATGTATCTCCAACGAGGTTATAAAGCAAAGTCCGAGTGGATGTCAAGCCCAGGTGGTGACTGTGGAGTGCAGATGTGGTGCAGAAGTTATAAAAGTTCAGCAGGAGAATACCGGAGGAGTGCATCTGCTTGCAGGTGGACAAGGGACACAAGGAGCCAGCTAACTTCAAACTATCATATTGTCTACATCGCATCTTAGGTAGGAAAAACAAGCGAGCCAAGAGGTCCCAGGTAAGAATCTGTCCAAAATTAGCCACAGGTAGAACTGCCTACAGAAGGCCAGCATCAGTGTCACATGTAGACCGATAGTTTCATAGTCACAGGTCAATAACTCCATCCAATGCTGTACAAACAATGTTTTGTTATATTAAATTTACAGGTGAGAAGGGGGGACAACTACGCCAGCGTTCACTCAGGGACAACTGCTTGCATGGGTTGACCTTAGAAATGGTCTTCTATATGCTGACTGGGGACAGACACAGAACCTGCTTGTCTGGGGGACGTGATGTCCTCAGTGCTGCTGTATTGTTTAGTATCTCACAGCGCCCAAAGAAATCATTTAGTTTGTTTAACAGTGAGATTTCTCTGCCGAAGGTTTGTGGAGCAGTCTTGTAGTCGGTGAGGGTTCGGATGCCCCTCCACAGACTCTGTGTGTCTCTGGTGCTGCTGAGATGACATAATATTTTCTTGCTGTATTGTTGTTTTGCTTCCCTGATTCCACGGGACAGGTCGGCCCTGGTTGTTGCTACACCTGAAGTGTCACCACTCCTGAAGGATACGTCCCAAGCCCACAAGAGCTTGCAGACTTCACCTGTCAGCCATGGTTTCTGGTTGGCTTGAATAGTGATGGTTTTGGTGTGACATCATCTTTGCACTTAGTGATGAATGAAGTGATGGTCTCCGTATTTTCCTGAATGTCTATGTGACACACGTACCCAGGGCTGGCCCTAGGCCAGCAGGTGCCCTGGGCCCCACCCTACGTGGCAAAATGCTTCCTGAAACTGAAGCT
Source organism: Melanotaenia duboulayi (assembly GCA_026261665.1). Lineage (NCBI taxonomy): Eukaryota > Metazoa > Chordata > Actinopteri > Atheriniformes > Melanotaeniidae > Melanotaenia > Melanotaenia duboulayi. The sequence goes on along the minus strand of CM047975.1, from coordinate 37,293,458 downwards.
ACATCACTCAGTCGCCCACATTTTGTAACTAATGTACAAATTTTTGTCTCTTTACAAACAAAACAAAGTCACACCGAAACACTTTAAACTAAACAAACTGCTACAAAACTGATAAATAGCACAAAATAAATAACATTTAGTTAAAAATAAATAATATTTAGTGCAGAAGTCCAGGGCAAGAAAAGGCACAAGTGCAAACCCTAAAAGAATGTAAAACGGTGCAAACCATAAAAACTGCAACTATAATGATAAACAAAACAAAAAAAATGCCACTGTTTAAAACAAAAAATCAATCAAGCAATCAAATTTAATTTTTGTTGCGTCCGTATGCGACGCCATCATGACCATATAAGTTTTTATTCCTCCTGTTTTTTTTTCTTTTTTTCTTGGTCAGTGGTCATTTGGAAAAAATCAGCCCAAACAAGCAGCTACTGTAGCTGTGTGATGTTGTCCTGGCAGTTTGGTCCACTTGAGTAAATTGCAGTGTAAAAAAAAGGATGGTGCCACATTTTTGCAGCATTCTCCACTCTATCAAACTATCCAGCAGCCTAAACCTAGAGCAGCATAACTAAACAGATGGATAAAGGTCACCAAACCATCCCTTACTGTAAGATTTATCAAAAAGGAAACTTTTTAGTCTAATATTAAAGGTAGTGAGAATGTCTGCTTCCTGAATCCAAACTGGGAGCGGGTCCCACAAAGAAGGACCTCTGAAAAAGAATATTTCCATTTAGATGGCAAACACAATATCTATTGGTCAAGCATTTTAAAAGTATGTCATTCCTCCTTGGCATTGTGTTACCACACATCTGATTGCTACCGACCAGCAATAAGGAAAAACGTCTGTTTTAGAGGTCCTCGGACTTGCTTTATAACAGCTAAATGATTAGCAGCACTTAGCTGTTATATACCTTAATTTCTATTGAATAGAAGTCACCTGGTAAATAATGTAAATAATGTTAGGTATTAAAAGTCAAACCAAACCAAAACTCTAACAAAACAAAACAAAACAAAAAAACAAAAGGTGTAAGCCTTTCTTTAATAAATAGGTAACAAATGTCACTAAATCTTCAAAAAAATAGTACTGAAAGGGCAGCTCTGATAAGACATATACCTTAGTACTGTATGTCTCAGCAAGGTAGAGCGGTCGTCTCGTAACCCGAGGGTTGCTGGTTTGATCCTCGGCCAAGTCGGGTTCATGTCGAGGTGTCCTTGGGCAAGACACCGAACCCCTAAATGCTCCTGATGGGTCGTGGTCGAGCGCCTTGCATGGCAGCTTCCGCCATCAGTGTGTGAATGTGTGTGTGAATGGGTGAATGTGATGTATGATGTAAAGCGCTTTGGGTATCATCCCAGGTACAGAAAAGCGCTATATAAATACGGACCATTTACCATTTAGTTTTTTTAACCATCAATTGCTACTTCATTATGTAACGGACGGACAGACGGATGGACCGACAGAGACAGACAGATAGATAAGTTATTCATCCCTATATGCTGATAGAAAGTAGGATGATGCTTCTGCTCTGTGGCAAAACAATGAAAGTATCCTTTTTAAAGCAAAGCTGTGTAACAGCGACTGCTTTAAAAATTGGACACAGCATAATCATCTATAATCTTTTAAATCTTAAATCTGATCAGTCCTTCAGTTCAGTGTATGAGGCCATGTAGCCCATATGAAGATGGGTCATCTCACACACTTGTCTGTCAAAAACAGCCAAATTAAATGACCCCTCACAACTCATTCCTGTCATCACTGTTGCACTTTTTTGCCTTCTCATTTTCCTGTTTTGATGTGTCCAGTCTGAACCTTTTACTCTATGTCAGAGTATTAAGGCTTGTCATGTCTAGTTCATGTCAGACTCTTGTGCCCACAGCTTCCTTGATGTTCTTCTCTATCAACCCTCTCCTCCCTCTGCTGCCAGTTTGACTTATTTAACATCCCCTGGAGATGATGGCATTGAAGGGTGATGGAACAAAAGGTGACAGAGAAGTGTGTGTGTGTGTAGGTGTGTGTGTGTGTGTGTTCAGTGCAAACTTACTAAGTAGTGGCCAGTAAGCCAGTGTGTGTGGTGGCCTTAGCGCAGCAGGAGCTGACTTGTCTTCTTTCATCTGCAAGCGTCCTTCACCTCGGGGGACAGCTGGGAAAAAGATGAAAGAGACAGGCTGAAAAGAGGCTGAAGGGATGGGTGTTTGGTGGGGGCAGGAGATTTTATAGAGTAAAGTAAGTGAAATGACAGGAGCTCAGATCGATAGATTGGGGTGTGCATTTAGTTCAGTTACGTAATTATACGGTTGCTCCTGTCAGATGTCAGTGAATATTTAGCATATTTTATAATAACTCTTGTTGCAAAAAAGTTGATCTGGATTAGTGGATGTCTAAAAGATTATTACTTTTAACTTAAAAGGCAATTAAACGAAACAATTAATGGCTAATAATGAAAACAAAATTCTGTTCAGTCTCCTGAGAAGACCGAAGTTTCTTCACCATGACCTGCACCATGCTTTGTTGCTAATTCTTTCTCTGAGTTTTCCTCTTCTGCTTCAACTGAACACCTGTTTCCTGTGCTCTGATTGGTTGTACTGTCTCTGCCTATCAATAATTGACAAAACCAACCTTCCTCCACATATCCAAGTTCCATTTACTCATAGCGATTTATGACTGCCAATCCAGCTGCAGTCACTGTGGCTGGTTTAGTAAATACATCCTGTCCCTCTGAATCAATGAACACATTCACATGCACACCAAAAATCTGATTATTATTTGATTTGGAGTTATCAGATAATAAATGTGGTCATGTAAACAGCAAAACCCAATATCCTCCATTAAATTAATCTCATTATCATATAATGAGAAATCAGTCGTTGCTGTCGGGCAAAAACCTCCTACAGTATGTCCAAAATTCTGGATTTTCTTTTTTTCACAAGNTCCTATGTCCAAAATTCGGGATTTTCTTTTTTTCACAAATCAGTACTATTGTTCACCCTTTATGTCTGACTGTAGTTTTACAAATATTTAACCAAAGATATATGATGTAAAACACAATACCATGTTTGATGAAATTGTGTCCATTGTTACAAAAACCATACAGTTTTGTTCATTCTTTGAAAAATAACATTTTTGGACATAGGAGGTTTGTGCCCGACAGCAACATTATGTAGATTTTTCCACAATGCTCCGATGTCTTTGTGTATGTAACCCATGCATCCCACTTGTTTTGTGTTTTTACATTTGTGCATGTGCAAAAGAATCCTTTAACGGAGGAGGTTAAAAAAGATAGAAGTGAAGCAGTTACAACACAAGCAGAATAAAAGAAAAAAACAAACCGTGATGGCGTGCAGCAGTGAGAAGCCAATGGAGAGTCATTTCTGGAATGAGGAGAAGACAACTTGCATGATCCAAAAAATGAAAAAACACTGAAAAATTATCATTTTTTTTATATGGTCGGTGAACTCTTTGACCTTTGTCTACACTCAGTAAAAATGGCGTAGATTTGTGCTTCTGCAACGAGAATTCTAATATGGTTCAAGAAACCGACAGTTCAGCCTCAGCGATGTCATGTGGTATGCAAAAATAGCACTGGTAAATTTTGTTTCTCCTTTGGGATTTAGATTCATCATTCATTCTTTAGACCACTTTTTCCAATTCAGCATTTTTATTGTGGATAGAAAATTAGGCCCTGCAGCAAAAAGTTGGGGAACTTCTGATGTAAAATATTCACCTGTAAACTATTTAGCAGCTTATGACCTCTGACATTAGCAGCTAACACTAACGGCTGGGATATACTTGCTGTAAACGCAAGCGTACACGTCAGTGTTTCATGTAAATACTTGCTGCAAATGACAAAAGCATAGGTGGCAAAAATGCTCAATACTTGAGGTCACCGCTAGAGTTACACAGCACTTAGACTTTGAAAAAGTGAAAAGGTAAATATATCGATACGATCGCACTGTAATTCTGCAANAAATACTTGCTGCAAATGACAAAAGCATACGTGGCAAAAATGCACAATACTGGAGGTCACCGCTAGAGTTACGCAGCACTTAGACTTGTGAAAAGGTAAATATACCGATACAATCGCACTGTAATTCTGCAGCATGAACCCCCAAAACACTTCCAATTTGTTGTCTGTTAATGCATGAGTATTTATCACTGTGCAGCAGGTAGGAAAAACTCATACAGATGGCGGTAGTTGCGGAAAAGGTCCTAGAGACCGTCTTCAATGCGACATGCAAGTCAATATACATGTCAAGTCAATATTACAACTTGCGCACATGACACATTACCTTGCCTCAACGGCAGCAGCCTATGTGCCAAATGAATGCTAGGAACGCATGGCAACCATGATACGTATGCATAGGCATTGCTAACAGCAAGTATATGCCAACCCTAAGATCTCGGGGGCCACTATGTTCAACACAAACCCAATATTTTAAAAATATCAGCAAGTGGCATCGCCACATTTTATTTATTTGATTACTTCTAGATATCTAACTACTGTTTCTGGGTGGTGTGTGCATGATTCTAATGTTGAACACAATAGAGCCTGCACATTGGTGTTGCTATGATGACAGACATTCTCAGTTAGAGGGAACAGACCCAAAGACTCAGTGTTCAGTTCATTTATGTATCAGTGCAGAGAAACTGGGGGCATTACAGAAGGTTGTTTGAGAGGGACAGAATAATATGTGTTTCACACATCAGTCTGGAGCTTCTGAGGGTGATTCCTTTTTAAATTTTAATAAAACTTAAACTGTGTTTGTGGCAAAATCGTTACAGATATCAGAATGTACTTTTAGACGGTAGACGTTTGCTCTTTTGTGACCTGTCAAACCTTTGACTGAAGTTTCTATATCAAAGTGTGTCAGTTATTTGCATCCAAATTGGGCTGGGTTTGTTCTTACTTCAGTAGAATCCCATTAATTTCCATTAGGACAAAAATCACACATTTTTTTATTTTCATAAAATCTGTATGACTTTGTACACCAGGTCTTAACACACTTCTCACAATCAAGATGCACGTTTTCACTAAGTTTGTAATGGTTTTCATAAAGCTGTGTGACAAGTTACATGCTGAAAATTGAAATGAAGTGGGAGATCTGTGGACTAAACACAAACTAATAGTAATATGTGTGCCTTAATGTTTATAGCATTGGCATCCATAATAAAAGCAGCAACAACAAAAGCAGGAAGATGAAATGCAACAATCTTTAATTATACCATGGGCTGACAGAGGAAGTAAAAAGATGTGCAAATGGAAATTCCAAAAAATACCTTCAAAAAATTTCATATGAGACATCAGAGATTACAAACAAACAAAGCTCAATTGTAAGAATAGCTAAAATACTGCATAAAACACTCAGGACAAGCCAAGCTTGAATAAGTAACTGCCCATATGAAGACAATGACATAGAAATCTACAGAGCTTTTAAATTTCTGATTAAACATGTAGTGCTACTTTTTATGTCGATCCTCATCTAACTCTGGATGCAGGATTGCCAAGTTCATCTTCTGATTGTGCTTTTTTGTTATGTACAACCAATGTGTTTTTTATGCTGAGTGAAAAAACATTTGTTCATGACAAGTTGTGCTTTTATTAAGTAAGAATAATCCCTGCATGCACTATAGAGACCCCTCAGTGAGATTGTTTTCTTGGATTCATGCTGACAACTCAACAGTCCCCAGGTCACCCCCTCCATATATCTCTCTGTGTATTTACAACACTTTCTGCATCATTCTCTTTGTCCCTGCCCAGGTGGCTGTTTTCTGCTAGATGAACAATCTTTATAGATGTGCAGCCGCCATAACAGGCCTGATTTCCAGCACAAGTCGTGTAAGTCTCTGGGAATTGTCAGGCTTCCTGCTCAACAAATCACCCCTAACATATGATGTTTGGGGTGCAATTTTTATCCCTGTTTGACTGGCCAACTACCAAGAGGTAATGGGATGTTGGGGGTGGAAAAAGAAAACTGTTGGTGGGAAATGCTTTCGCACTGCTTGTGCGTGTGTTTTAGTGAAGCCTGATTGATAAATAAGCCTCCACTCTCCATTTATTTCCTGTTTATTGGGAACTGCTTAACTTTAAGAAAAATTATTCTCAAGGAGCAAAATAAAAGAGAGCATGAGAAAAGAGATATGGTGGCAGATTACAATGAGGCAAGCCATATGTCTAAACTGTGGATAGTGTCCGTGATGGAGGGGCTGTGAATTCTCTGTGAACATTAAGTTGTCTAAATGAAAATCAATAATGTGCGTGGTCCAGTGTCTACTTGAGGAGTGCACAAAGACAACAATCTGTAGAATAAACTGGTGGGCAGGAAATGGCATCTGCAGTTCATAACTAGAATGTAAATCAGTGTCCAGGTTTAATCATCTGATGCAGTATGTACTGTAAACACCACTTTTCTATGTGTAGCTACACATCCTGAAATGTGGGTTTGCACATTTCTGTCCTTCATTAGAAGCCCACATACAGGCCACCAGGAAAATATTTTGCTTGTTATGGTTTAGCTTTTTCACACCTGTAAGCATCAGCACAATTACCTAATTCCATTGGAGACAGTGGCTGGTTTAACAAGTGTCACCATGCTACTCAAATTCACCATTTTAAGATTCAGCTAAACCATTTTCAGGTTCAACTATGGGCTCCTGTTAGCTGAATAAACCTGTATGAAATCTATAGATTCAGTCACAATCATGCATAACCAAATGATGTTTTTTTGTTGTTGTTGTTGTTTTTTAGCAGAAAAGGAGCTTATAAACTGTCTCCAAAATGCAAATCTGATAATTGGATCATCAAAGGCCCTTATCTTACACCTTTCTAACGTCACATACATGCGTCTTTCAGGTTTATCTGGCATCCTTGTCTAAATCACACCAGGATTTGTTCTTCGATTCCTTGCTTGCAGTGTTCTGTAACAATATTAGTTTTTTGGGTAATGAAGTAAAGTAATGCATTACGCTTAACATATCGGTAACAAAATTACTTTACTGGACTACAGTAACTTGTTTTTCTGCGTTACTCGAGCCGTGTTTTCCTATGTGTAAAGTTCTGATCTGTATTAAGTGGTACATGCATGCTGCTGCCTGTGTGTGTGCTTGCCTGGGCACGCTGCCATAGAGATCGATTTGCGTGACGTAGCTGATTGTGCACCAACTAAGGAAAATGAAAAACGGAACTGGAGACGGAGACAGGAGCTTTTGGTCAGTGGCGATATTTGCATTATTTTCAGTTCAGTCCAGTTTCAGTCCAAACTTGTGATGAAAGATCCTGCTCGCCAGTCAATGGAAGGAGTCATTCAGCAGCCGACCCGCCTAAACAAGCTAAGCTTTTTTCAACAAGTGTGTCTCAAACCGCGCACTTACGTGGGTGGAAGATACTACCTTCTGTAATGCACACTATCGAGAGTAAGTGCTAACCCAGATGGAGCACTAATGTTTTGCACTTACCGGTAGTGATGTACAAGCATTTGACAGCGATTCTTCTGCCGGCTTTAATTTACAGAATCAATTTCCAGCTCTTGATTTTAGTTTCTTTTGTTTACTCCTTACTTAACTCCAACTGTAAACTACGCCAACGCAGGATCCTCCTGAACATGAGTTAGATATCATGTATATTTAATAATCCGTCCAAGTTCTTCCAAAATCCAAATCCAAAATCACGATAACCTACGTGTTTGCATGTCACCATACTTGTATGCTATTAAATGCCTTTAAAAGGCCTCATTTGTGAAACAAAGTAATGTTGCCTCCACTGTATTAATCTACCTCAGTTGATAATAGAAACATCATCACACACATTCATGTGTCTTTGCATGTCTCCCCCATACCCGTTAGTATAAAGTGCAATTTAAAACACTAGTAAAACAGCTTGTAAATGTGCAAATATATCTTAACTGAATAAAAGTACTTTACATCATATACATCTGTTTTCATTGGTGTTGATACAGTTCACATCTGGCAACAGGAAACCGATTATAATAGAAATCATCATTTGAATATGAAATGCAGGAATGAAGTTCTTCATTCCTTCAACTACAGTTTTCACGAAGTCAGTAATCCTTCAGATCAGTGTTTCTCAGTCCTGGATTTTAGGACCTCTTCTTCACAGTAATTTATATCACACAGGTGTGTTGAAGCAAGGAAAGTGGGTCCCAAGGACCAGGACTGAGAAACGCATATAGTGCTTACTCGAAAAAAGATATTAGGCTACTATAAATATTCACTCTGCATCGCTATAGATGTGCCTACATATCCAGCATGTGCAGATGGCCTCTAAAGAAAGACATAGCTGGCAAGAGAAAACTGGCAGGGTGGGAGCCCACTAGGTTGAAAGTATTACGGAGGAAGACGTTTTAATGTTAACCCCCTATTCTCATTCCCTGCTTTCCCTGCCTTAGTATCATTCCTGCTGCTGACGCGAGAGAGAGTGAAAAGGAAAAAGGAAATTTCTCCATTGCAGAGGCAGTCAGGCAGAGGACAGGGGAGAGGGGGAATAAATCAGCACCAGTCTGGTCTCTGGTGACCACCTGCAGCAAGGGAATACAGCAAAAAGACAGGGGGAGAGAGAAGGGAAGTGAGGTGGAGAGTCTCAGCAAGGACTTGGACTACAGAGGAATAATGTCCTTTTACTGTATTTCCCTCTTCACCCAGCCCCAGCTTGCCATATAAATCTTCCTTCACTCATTTTATGTCACAGAATTCCACCCTTTCAATGAACCGGGTGATATCCTTACTCACATACACACACCTTTGCCTCCTCTGACGAATTAGAACTGCTCCGGCTCCATCTTCCAGCAAAACTGTGTCTGATTTAGCGAATGGTTAAAGTGAATATTATCAGGCAACAGAGAAAAGCCTGAGGCGAAGATCAGGGAAGGACAAAGGCAAAGTGGAAGACAAGCAACAAATTAGACCTAAATAACTAACTAACTAACTATCCAGGACAGAGTGTATGACCCAATCCTACAGAATCATGTCAGACACAAAACAGATGTGACTGCTAAGCACAGTGAGGTATGAGGTCGTGATGGTAAACTCAATTATTTTTACTGAATTCAGTTTAAATGCATCACTCACCAACGTGAATCGGGTTTTTGAGTCATTTGAGTTGCTGAGTCAGTTACCCAGAGATTGTATAGAAATCTACATGTGCTCCCATTTCCGACTGATTCGTACAGCTAAAATGACTGATTGAAACTGGTTTATTATCCTTTATCTGACAAACATGTAAAATAAAGAATGAATGCAACTGAGAAAAATTATAATGTTCAAACAGTGAAACATTAGAAAAATAACTAGAAGCACTCAGATTGCAAACTTCCGCCATAAGCTTTTTTTTTATTTTTATTTATTTATATATATTTTTTGCCAATGACTGTAAGCATTATTTTTTAGCTCTAATGGGAAAAGTAATGAATAGTTTTTAAAATCCTGGATCTAGGCAATAATCCAGATCACCCCAAAATTATTATCACTTGTTCCATTGTGGAGATTTCCTGAAACTTTTAACAAAATTCGTCCAATAACTGTTTGTTACGTTGCTAACACACACCGCCGAATACATGACCTCCACCTTGGCGGTGGTAAAACAATGTTCAATACACAGCAGTAACCCTTTCTTCTTCAAAATGAAGCCTCCTGACAAATAGAATATTAATGGAAATAGCTTAAACAATAGTGCAAAGTTCAAATGAATTAATATACGTAATTTAATGAAAGAGGGAACTTAATAATGAGTTTCTATTGTGTTTCTATCGCTTTCATTTCATTATTAATTGAAGCTGCAACTGTCAGAAACTAAAGTTAATCTTCAGAATAAACAGTGGCAGACCCGATTA
>CM047975.1:37226919-37240579 GCA_026261665.1 Melanotaenia duboulayi | reverse complement strand
CAGGACAAGTTAAAAAAACAAAAAAAAATAACATTGAAAAATTAAAACCACAGCAACCAAAAAATAGCAAACTAATGACTCAGAGTTATAAGGGTTAATGAGTAGGTTCAAATCAGGAACAATATACTGAAAATATTCTATACGTACAACACAGCCACAAATCCTTCCTCTAGATGTTTTTTTATACATACATTACTGGATGAGGGTGAAGTCGTTGTACGTACTCGTTGACTATGTAATTAACCCTCATGCTCTGTAAGGAACTTTGTGTAGATATATTTATTGAGGTCATTTTGGCTGTGATAGTTTCCTAACCATAAAATTTGGGAAATAAGTGGTTTTTCAATTAAATTTGAATTTCCTCTTGTTACTAACTAATTGTGTCTCCTTAAATCTGTCATGAGCAAAAGATTGTAATTTCTAACATTTACGTGTGGGTTAAACTAGTTGCTGAAATTGTTGGGAAGTTGCACAGTGATGCAAAATTTAAAAGTTATTGATTATCCCAGTTAAATACATTAAACTAGGGTTGAAATTACTTTTAGACTTGGATCATATGTCTGCATACAATCTACAACATCTGTAATCATTAGACAAACTGCAAAAATACCAGGGTGACACATCCTTCTGGTCTGAACACCAATCAGAAGCTATCTGGTTTAACTGGAAGTGTGCAAAACTAAGAAAAAGTCAATTCTTTCTGTAAATGTACTCAGCTTTATATCAACTTTGATATTAATATTATTGTCACTAAACCAGACTGATAATTTGAAGAAAGATTTGTTATAGTTGTGTTAGAATGAATTTGCATCTCACAAACTGCAAAGACGTTTTAATTTTCACAGCTTTTCAAGACTTTTTCCATAAAACCGCATCACAGTTTAACTCACTGTCTTGAAAGCCTTTTGAAAAGTAAAAATATTACATAAGACACAATGATGCCTCAGCAAACGTCTAACGTACCTTTTGAAGACTTCCTTCTCTTTGCTTCATGCACTTCCACATGCAGCTTTGAGACTTAAGCCTTTTGCAAAAACACAGTTAGGAAATATATCTGTCAGAAAATGAGTACGGATAAGAAAATAGTCAATAAACTAAATTAAGTATCTTTGTTATGAGAGGCAGGACAAAATTGTCTGACAACTGAATTTCCATTAACGTTAGAGCTGGAATTGGTCAGATTAACACACTTGACCTAGCTACAGCACAATACTGCAAGATTTTGTTCCTTCTTTCTTTCTTTAGTCTTTAGTTTTTTTCTGAATACCAATCTCTCATTATTTTAATATTCCAACTACTGTCAACATCAATTCACCGAAAGATCCCCCTTTTTTACCCTTATCTCCAAACAAATCTCCTGAACATAAAAAACAATCAAACCCTGCTGGTTTCACATTATTTGATTGACCTGACCCTGAACCTGTCTGCACCGTGCGAGAGGGGGAGGGGGAGGGGGCGAGTTATTGTGCACATCTCAGATAGCGGGTCGTATTGACAGACGTCAACAACAAGTCATATTTGTCATATTGATATTATCATCATGAAAAAGGCCATCTGAGCCCTCAGGTGCAGCTCTGAGAAAGCAGAGAACAGAAGAGGAGAAAAAAAAGAGGTTCCTGTGTAAAGGTATGTCATCTTTTCTAACATTAAATTGATTCTTTTTACGTGTACCAGCGAGAGGCTAGCTAATTTAAGATGTTTGTATAACTGCTGTTAGCACAAAGGACTGCTCTTTCACTTCTGTTCATTCTATAAAACAACACAATTGATTAGAACACTTTCTAGTTGGTTTTCTGCTAAATTATTACTTGTTTGTGATTTCAGAAGAAATCAAACTACTTGGTTAGAGTCTATAAATATGGCTGTTCCTGGAATGCTTTTTAACATGGCTGTTTTGATGCCACACCAAGAAAGAACGTGTTCCGACTGGGACTGGGCACATTTTCATCACTTTAACGCATCAGTTAATTAAAGCATACAATGATAATGTTGTTTTTTTCAAAGCCAGTTGTCTCTTCTTTTAATAGACAAACCACAGATCAGAGGAAGGCGGTACAGGCAAACAACAACATCTTGGGGATCTCTTCCCCCAAATCTCCATCGTCCACATGAAGAAAGAAACATCCTAACCAAAAACCTGATCCTGCTCTTTAAGCGTTCCAGCAGGAGAGACGTGACGGCCGGAAATCCAGATTTTGTTCCCTCTGTGTTTAGAAGGAAGGCAGCTTCACACAGCTTTGAAATTCGCCCTGCTGACTTGTTACCGTTTAACTAATAAATCCAATTTATTTTATTTTTTTTTTATTTTGGGAGTGGGGGGGGTTCCCCCTTTTTCACATATCTCTAATTTAAGATGTACAAGAAACATTTTAACTGCAGTGGTATGAAGAGAAATACTGCTGGTAAAAAGCAGCTTTTTTGTTTAGTGTTAAAATACACCGAAAGTCACTGCATCTTTTTTTATATAACAATACTTTTAAAATAAAAGTCCACATACACTGCTTTTGAATCCATTGTGGAATTTTACAAATAAAATTGATTAAAGCAATTATAAATTTTAATTGATGACTAGCACTAGTTACAACAAAACTCATTTGCTTCCATAACAAAATTTACTCAGAGGCAAGAAATTAAAACTACGAGATCACACACACACACACACAAACAAAAACAAGGTTAAGACTTAAATACATTCTTTATGCGATGCCTCCAAAATCAACTTCGCTGCACCGATTCAACGCTTCACATGCAGTAGCTCTCACAACTAATGTATTTACACATTGTTATTACCTGTATAACGTAACTATATTGGTTATTTCTCTGATTATGCAGAAAACATCCATGAAGTCTTTAGTGGAAAAAACACACAGTCTCCATAGTTTTGCTGTTTGCTTGCTGCTTATGTTGGGAAGCCATCTCAGCTCAAAACAGGTTTTTAATCCACCAACATGCTGAACCACAAGGCTCTATTCAGTTCCAGAAATCGCTCTGAGGTATTGGACATTTTACAGATCTCACTTTTTATCATTTCTGTAGTTATTTAGTTATAAAAAAGATAAATATGCACAAAAATACCGTCTTGCTGACAACATATGCTCACAGTGAGTGTGTGTTTTGCTGCTACGGGTCTGCAGCTCTTGCAGAGATTCCTCCTCAGTAAAGAGGGCTGTTCAACAATAATAGCATGTTTGTAATCTTATGTAAGAGCATCACAGGCTAATGCAATGAGTTTGGTTAAAATGGAAAGCAAAGTGTAATGAAAGTCAGGTCAAATATACAGTTAAGAGGCAGCCTTCAGCATGACTTTAGCACAGAGAAACATGACAATATGGATTGTTATTGCTACCACAAAGGCCATCGGGGCCGTAATAAAGTCAGAACAATAATATGGCTACATGGGAAATGCAACGCAATTTCATGCTGCATCTTCAGCTTCCCCACTTTATGGGAACATAACATCAAGAACACTGTCATTAAAGACAAAATGGTGGAAAAAACAGAAAATGTAAGATTTACTACAACCTGTAGTGGAACAATGAAACCTTCGGTTCCAGATGTTTGGGGACACTATGAAAAATGAGAAGTAGATTTTACGCAGAACCCTTCGAAAAATCTACTGAGATGGGGGAAAGGAAAGAAAAAAGACAAAAGAAGAAACAGGATCAACTTTTATCCTGAATTGGCAGAAATTAATTATGTACTTTGATCTTCTGGCCAATCACAATTAAAGGAAAATAATGAGGGGGGATTTAATTCAGAGATCTTGTTTTGATTGTAGTCTATATTTTTAGAAGTGCTGTGTAAATATCCCCTCCAGGCTTTGAGGTTTATATAGCCTCTAATAATAACAGAGAGTAAGAGATGAAGAAAAGGGGGAGTGTGAAGAGGTAACAAAGCAGGGGGTGCACCACCTCCTCCCCACCACCTACAAAGCCAGCTTAGTTAATTAACCCGTGCCACATCAGCATTTTCTAATGAATGCTTCTGGATATGCCTCATCACGGGGTGATCTTGTCTGTTTGTGCAGGGGGACAGAAATTTGCATCCTCGCCTGAAATGTGAAAACGTGTTTATGATCATCCAGGCCTACAGATTCACACGTGGCTCTCACTAATATATGGTGAACATGTGTGAAAGAGCTCATAGAGGCATGGTACAGTGTCTCTCTGCTCCTGCATACGGGCGGTAGATGTGTCTCACTTCTTAAGCGGCCCGCTAATCACACAAATTATTGCGTCCAATTAGCACCGTGGTAGCAATTAATTCCCCCACTATCACATCATTTAGCGTGCTTTCTCAACATGGCACCTGTTTTCCTCAATCTTGCCACTTGTTTGTTTATTCCATAGACATTATTTGCATTTGCAGGTTTAATGAACAGCGGAAGCCAGACACCACTTGTGTATGGATGCGGTGAAGGCACCAAGGGTCATGGACAATGGGACTACAAAGCAGAGCTGGGGAGCACTCCCTCAGAGAGTGTTCCTTACAATAACACTGACGGCACCCTCCCTTCCTCCTCCACCTCTCTAATATGGATTAATAAAGTGATAACACTCTTTGTTAATTAATATGAGCATGCAGTACTAATTACTTTGCTGTACGACAAGCAAGCTGTTGAACCCGTAAAAGAAACGATGTCAGATCAGGCTGGCAATGCTACGACGCATGGGGCTGTGTTCTGACTAGTAATGGAGTAAAAGGGGCCAGAGAGAGGAAGAGACTGTGGTTTGTGAATAATCACGATGCAATCAAGTGGCCTGGATATTCATTAAGAGCTGTTGAATATGCACATCAGGGCAGGCAGCACCAGTCAGTGGAAACCCACAAAGGCGTCGTGTTCATGGGTGTATTGCTTCACAGCTGGTCAGGCAGGATCGTGGCTGACCAGAACCATTGGTCATGATCATGGTAAATTAGCAAAGGAATATGGAATATGCAGACATATGGGCTAAAATGCATTCTTACTGAATGTTTTAAGAGCACATGTCATATATCAGACGGGCAAATTTGCAAAACACACATCAGCTCATGGACACCAGAAAAGAGTCGACTGGGCAAAGGACTTAAAGGTGATTGGTTGGACACCTCCTGCTGGGGGGGCTGATGCAAGCCCTCATAATGAAAACTAAATAAATAAATAACAAATAAAACAATGAATAAACTAAAGAAACTAAAGCAATAATTTGTCTTTAACGTAAAAAACTAAGAAACCCCGCTGGTTTCACATTATTTGATTGACCTGACCCTGAACCTGTCTGCACCGTGCGAGAGGGGGAGGGGGAGGGGGCGAGTTATTGTGCACATCTCAGATAGCGGGTCGTATTGACAGACGTCAACAACAAGTCATATTTGTCATATTGATATTATCATCATGAAAAAGGCCATCTGAGCCCTCCGGTGCAGCTCTCAGAAAGCAGAGAACAGAAGAGGAGGAGGACAAAAACAGGCCCCAGTGTAAAGGTATGTCATCTTTTCTAACCTTAAAATGATGGTGAACCTTTCGCTCATATCAGCTAACACTGTACTAACTGGTTCTAACACTGATTAGAAGGAAACTTCGCTTAATTTCAGCTTAAATAAAGCAAAGTTTCCTTCTAGTCAGCGTTAGTAATTGCAGTAAATGTAGGCCATATTTAAATTAAGTTTAGATGAGTCTGTTTCTACCAAACAGTGCTGTAACAGTGCGGATGTACTGTATGATTACAGGTCAGGTCAGACCTCGCTTGCAGCAGGTGAGGTTACTGCATGTTACAGCAACAGCCATGTTTTTAATGTCAACATGTCCAAACCAGCTACACATGCTGCTTACCCTGGCCTGTTTAACTCTTACAGGTCTGTTCTCCATCATTGTGTGTACATGGAGATGTGATGGGGGTCAAACCATGATATCACTTAGGGGACCAAAATGGCAAAGAAACAATATTTTTGCCTGAATCAGAAAGTTTTATTTTAGACTTCTGTTCATGTTTAGTTGCTTTTCTCTACTGACTTGGGATCTATATTTGCAGGTCATGACCACAGCCATTTTTACAATAAGATATTTAGGATTTTATTAGATTTAAAATCCTGGTATTTAAAAACCACAGTGAGGTTGCTTTGTTATCCGAGAAAAAGCACATGCCTTCAGAGAAGGGGTTTAGTAGTCCTCCTCTCATGGCAACGCAGTCCTAATGCAGCCTTTAGAGGTAAATGTCAGTGAATGTGAGCAAAAACATGTAACTTTTCCTTGTATTACATGAGCACAGCTAGATTGTTGCTTTCATAACCAGCCTCTGTTTCCTAGTGCACTCTTCCCCCTACTGGTGTAAATCCATAATCATGGGAGCTAACCATATGTTGTGTACTCATTAACATTCTGATATCTGTTATCTATAATTCATGGAAACATGTTTTGAAATTAATATTCAAAATAGGATGCTGCATTTTGATTCTAGGGGATGTGCAAGAAGATATTTAGTTTGTGTGTACTGTTAGAGCAGCATTACTCTTTAAATACATGTTTCAAACTTGTTTATGTCCTCACAGCTGCCTCGCTGTGTAACCTGCATTTAATCTAAAAAAAACAGGAGGGAATAAAAAAATAGGCGTCCTATCAAAGATTTTTGAAAGAGAAAAAAGAAGATGATAAAATCACAACCCTAACCTTTAGGATATCAGCCAGAAGTGTCCGGCAGTACGCGGCAGCCTCCTCGCCGGCACCACATTTCTGTGTCTGATGCTACGAGCACTTCTCAAAGCAAGGGGCAATTTTTATCCACCTCAGAGAGGAGGCAAGAGTGTGTGTTTGTGTCATGCTTCAATGCTTAAAAAAAGAAATTATAAAGAATCTGCATCTGAAGAAATTATTAAATGATTAGGAGTCAGATGTAAAGAGAGAAACAAACACTGAAAAAAAAAATTGAACCTCAATGCATTTATTTTTTATCTAAGCGTGTCCGATCAGGAGAGCCACGGAAGAGAAGTTATATCTGAGTGGTGGAGGGGGTGAAGTGCTGCAGCGCTTTGTGGGAGCAGAGGCGGGAACGCTGCTGTAAAGTGGGTTTGATGAGAATTAACGGCACTAGAAGACGGTGATTTTTTGACAGTGGCTATTAAGAATTAATCAGGCCGGTGTTCAATAATTTAATGTGCTTCTCAAAGTCTCCCATTAATTTTTGAACCTCTCCGTCCCCGTCCATTATTTGTATGAATTCTTATGAAATTTCTAAATAATGTGCTTAAATGACATTAATATATTCACAGGCTAAATACCTTGATGTGAAGCTGCTTGGTGAAAGTTAAATTTTACTCAGTCAGCAAGATGGCTAAAATATCAATTTCACAGTTAACAAAAATGTAACTCCTAAATTTTTACCTATTTTAGATAGTTTTATTTTTTATGTCGCAAGTTAAACCATTAAATTACATCACTGAAACGAGTGAGGTGAGTTTGTTTCAATTTTTTGTACAGTTTTGTTGGAAAATTTGAAATACATTGAAAGCAATAAATATACAGAACAGCATCTTCTAAAAATGATGTGTGTGTTAAAAGTAGGTGTGAGCCCTGCCAAAAAAAAAAAACATGGCTGAGCAGTAATATAGAATAATACAGAGATTTGCAGCGCTGCCTGTAAGAGGAACATATTGACAAACACATCTCAAGTTGCTGCTTTTAATAAACTCAGCAGCTCTGTCTGGAAAAAGGCTGCGTTCTCTATGTAATTATTCTATAACCACTGCTGGATTCCTTTGATTTATGTAGTAAATGTGTTTTTAATAAAAGACCGAGAAGAGACGAGGAGAAATGAAAGCAACGAAAAGAGGAGAGCTGAGATGGGAGAGGAGGAGACAAGATGTTGACTCTTAGTAGTAGTCAAAGATAAATCAGCTTTTTTCTTTCTTTTTTCCACAACACAGCGCGATAAAAAGAAAACAGAAAAAAAAACATCACTGTCGAATGTTAGAAGTAGGCTGCGCCGTCACGGCCGTCTTTTATCAGAGACAAAACTAATACCCTTGATTCAAAGTAACAGCAGAATGGTCATTAGGGTATTATGTGTAGCCTAAAGCAACGGTGTCTGCTTCCCTATGCTAATGGGACCGTGCCCTGGAAAAATTAGCATGGAGCCTTTCTGGGGCACAGAGGAGATCACCTTGCTCTCCACTGTTGTTCTCATTACATATAAAGAGAAGCACTCATCACCACTTTAAAACCAGTGAGAACTGCATTTATGAAGAGATGTCTGTGTTGACACCAAGCTAAAACTTATGGAAACACTGTAGCTGAGATAAAGAGGAGAAATGACCATGGATGCATCTGCTGTGTGTGAGCAACCCAAACATGGCTCCACACTTCCCCAGTGAGGCTTAAAGGTGCTTTCATGTTGCAGCAGAAAACAACTCAACTGTTCCAGCTGATGCACTCACGCTTCCACGTTTGAGAGGGAAAATATTTGCACAGAATAAATTAGTTTTGCACAAACCATAACTCGTTACTTTAGGAGTACATTTTTTTAACATACATATAGCACAATAAGCTCTTGCTTTTGTTCTTTTCACTCAAAAAAAACATTAAATTCAGGAGGATTTCTCATAATGTTCAGCTGTATTTTTATAGGGTTGTGCTATTTTTCTTACTTTAGAAAGAGAGCACAATACTTTTCCACTAGTACAAAAAGATAGAAATGAGATTATAAAAAAGAAAAAATGCTGGCCTCTACGGTGCACTTCATCTCATGCTGCAATTTAAAAAACACACAGAGTGCTTCACAACACAAATCAGACTAAAATAGCAGGAAGTTGTAATAATGAAAAGTAATTACACACAAACCTCTGTTTCTTTAAGATGACACATGACTATCAGCTGCAGAGGGCTCATCATCCTGACCCTGAATTTATTATTGCAACATTCGTCATAATGTTGTATTCCTCTTACGGCAAACAGGAGCTGCAGTGCAGCAAAATCACAGAAAATTTTATTTCTTTATTTCACTGCTGAGGAAAACAAATGAATTCTCCCGACAGGCGATTGGTTTAACAACTTCTAAAATTGTTCAACATAAGAATGCTTTTTTCATACGGTTTCAGCTGATAGAAACGAGAAATAAAACTCCTGCTAATTACGATGTGGTACGATTAAAAATGACACTAAACTGGTGTGTGTGTGTGTGTGTGTGTGTGTGTGTGTGTGTGTGTGTGTGTGTGTGTGTGTTTAGTTTCCAGCAGCATGTTCAACCGCCGCTCCATCTGTAGTTTCTGTGTGGAAGAATGTTGTGTAGGGGCTGCTTAGAAGTGTGTGTTTGTGTGTATTTACGTGTGTGTGCAGGAAGCTTTGTGAATATGAGCTGCAGATTGAATATAGATCAGTCTCCCAGAGGCTAAGTGAGATTGCTGCTGTAATGTCCCCTTATTACACACAGATCAGCCCCTGACCAAGCAAACAGTCCTGTCACTGGTCATCACACACCTGGAAACGTGTGTGTGTGTGTACATTAGAAAGAAGTTTGAGGTAAGAAGGTGTAAATGAATGCACTCGTAGTTTACATGCTTAAATCAAAGTGTAGGGATCTAAATGTCAGGTGGCAGCCCTGGTGGAGCGCTCCATATTAATCAGTCCTTTGCCAGAAAGGTGTGTTTGTGTTTACATTTGGATCTGAGGCAGTGCAGGTATCTGAGCCAAAGCGTGTTTATCCATGTATTTTTTGTATACGTGTATCTGTACATGCAGATGCATGCAGGTGTGTCTGTAATGTGTGCAGTATGTTGAATAAACAGAATTAGTAGTACTGTATGTGTCGCTGTTCATAAATACCAGCAGGGTGATAACTGTACCCGCTCCGATAGCACATTTAATAAATTACTAATGCTGGAACACAATCAAAGGTTTTAAACTTTAATAAATCACAATGTTAGGTGCAAAATTCAATTAATTAAAAAGTGGTGTATTGAGTAAATTGAAAATATTGCTATATGAATAAAAGTTCAGTTACTTTTGGTTTACAAACACTTTGAACAAATAAGCTGCTTTTAAATGAGAGTATTTTTTATTTTTTTATACAGAAACAGATACAATACTTCTTGTAAATCTCAACTCAAACATGAATGTAATAAAATTAAATAATTCTGACAAAGTAGCATAAATATTTCAGGATTTATTTGTTAAAGGTAACGAGTCAGCAGAATTAATTTCATAGGTGTGTGTAGCTGCCTTCTTTCTAAACACAGAGGGAACAATACCCGATAAAAGGTGTGTTTCCCTGCTGGGACAGGGGAAAAAAGCCGCATTGGAATCTCAGCACTACTAGACTGGGAGAGAAAGCCTGTTTTTAATGAATTTTAAAACTTAAAATCTTAGAATAAAAAAAATTATGTAAAAATAACAAATTCTTGGCCTTTAAACCATCTGTAGGAATTCCATAAAACAAGTGCAGTACGTGGGGGACGATTTTCGCTGGGCACTTCGTTACCTGTCTGGCTGGAGAGTAGCTTCGGCAGAACTAAGAAGGGACAAACCTCCACACAAAACTGCACTAATCAGACACCGTCATGTGGCGTCATGTGGCGTCATGNACTGCACTAATCAGACACCGTCATGTGGCCATGATGCCACATGACGATCATAAACCATGGCAGTATAGACAAATCTGGCGGGTGTTTTGTGTGTTGCGCCATCTTGTGGCGCTGCCATTACTGAGGTTGCAGTCTTAATTACAACGTTAGACAGCGGTCTACAGTTGTTGGTATTGGTATATTATCTGGAGATCTCAGTTCTTCTGTTTTTCATATTAGTCAGACATCATCATCGTCATCAGTGCTTTAATGTAAACTATGATTGATCAGTCAGAAACTGCTTTAGGTAACTCGTGATCCACAAGGGAGCATTAAACATAAATCTGGTAATAATAAGTGATCAAAAGTAGGTAAAGAAATAATTTCAGACTTTTGCTGTTAATTTTCTATTTAGTCAGATATGTGACATAGTTTAATTAGAACTAGTTTAGGCTGCTGGACACCGTGTACGTGATGTGTTTGTATCACTAAATAATTTTTATTTTTTGGTCGTTTCCCTGAAAAAAGCAAATGACATTACAGTTCACATTATCTCCTATATTAGACATTAACCCTCAGCAACATTGCAGCCCCTTGTCTCTTAGTCCGTTAGCATTTATTAGCATAACAAACGTTACTTGTTGCTCCACATTAAGCTGGATGGCAACATGGATACACAGATTTGCCATGTTTTTTGTTGTTTGGAATAAAATCCAGTGTTTCCTCTGCCCTGCCAGCATGTCATATCTTCTCTGCTCTCTGATTGGATAGTGTTTCTCCCCAATGCAAACACGCCACCATCAGCGGACAAACAGTGTCATCCACCGCCCCCCTCAGTCTCACACTGATAGACACAGACAGCGGCAATCTTCATGAAGTAAAGCTCTATGATCTTTGCATTCACTTTTCTTTAACCATAATTAAAGTTTTCCACTGCTGTTCAAACAGTCAAGAAATGTGCAGATGCTTCCAGATTTCCTTGACATTGTTAAGGATTCTCATCCCTTCTGCTCCAACATGCACAGAAATTGTCATGATGTGAGTTTTTTCTTTTTTTCTTTTATGGTCTGGTCATGTTTTAGTTCTGTTTTGCTTTCTGCTTCCTGTTATTGATGCACCTGGTTTGATTTGCCTAACTCACTTCACCTGTTTCTTGTTAGTTCTCCCGTGTGTGTGTGTGTGTGTGTGTGTGTGTGTGTGTGTGTGCGTACCCCTTGGTTTAATTTGTTTTGCTCATGTACTCTTTAGCCCTTGTAGTCTTCATGTCAAATGTTGTAGTCTATGTAGTCTAGTTTAGTTTTTTTGTTATTAAAACCCATCTTCCTGCATCTGTTTGCCTCCTGCCTCGTAAGCCTGTGTTTGGGTCCTTACTGCCACTTCAGCCCGTGACAGAAATGCCACCTCAGCAATGGCAGCAGGTCTACTTCGGGTGTTTGTCCAGATTTGTGGAATGAAAAACACATGAAAAATATTAGAGGAAAACATTTTTAATGCTAAAACTGAGAAGGATGAACACACCTGACCTCATTTATAGAAACATGTCTCACTTTTTCGCTACTCTATCCACCCCTGCTGTAAATTACATAAACAATAAACTGACTGGATTTTGTAGCCACAGATCATGTGATCTTAAGTTTTGAAAAGCATTGCACTTCTGCAGGTTGTGTGCTCCGAGCTGAAGTTCTTTGTCCAACAACGGTCCACCAGCTATCACTGCACTGATGAAGCTGATATTTTAGCTTGTGTGTGTGTGCGTGCGTTGGGTTGGTTTTAAGTTGTCTTCTTAAGCTGACCTGCAGACATTACCTGCTTTCTGCTGAACTCACAAAGAGCTCTTGGACATTCTGCAGTGATAATAGCAGGAACTGGACATTTTCTTTCTTCCTGTCTCACACACACACACACACTCACACAGTGTGTGTTTGCGTGGTCACACAACCACGCAAACAAGAGCAGAAGCTGTGGATCAGTCTGGGGACTAGCCACTGCCGGCAGTGTCTAATTGATCTCAGAGGAGAAAGCGATGCGTTGAGGAAAACTAGTGCAGATCTTCCTCCTCTCTGTTTTTCTCCTCCTTCCATATTACTCAGCACTCCTTATTTTTCCGTTTCTCGTTCTTCCCCAGTGTTTCACTTTCTCCGACTCTGTTCATCACTTTATGAGCAACAACTCCATCATTCAGTCTGATTGCAGTTAAACAGGAGGAGTTGGAGATGGAGAGAGTTGCTGAGAGAGAGCGAGAGAAAGAAGAGGCCCTTTATTAAACCTGCTGCTAATTGAGATAGGACGAAAATAATGGGGAGTGACACTTTAATGAAGACATGCTATGTGTTACCACTTCTTCCTTCCTTCCCCTCTGCTACAAAGAGGAGGAGGATGTGCAAGGAGGAGAATAAAGAGGAGGGAAGGATGAGAAGAGTATGAAGAAAGATTGAAACAGGGTAAAATTCTACCTTTTTTATTGCAGGAAAAAAAAAAGGATTGATGCTAGCGCTCATCTCATGCTGTAATGTGTTTTTCGGCAGCATGTCAAAAGTAGGAGTTAAACACAGTTATGGGCAGGGATATTGTTCTATCAGGTTAAAATGCAATTATATTTCATCAGGGTGACTCTTCACACACATGCAATTGACTTGTCTTTGTGCTTTGTTTTGGTTCAACATCTCTGCTTCCCAGAAAAAGAACAAAAACTAAAACTGTCAAGCAAAGGGAAGCCAAAATGGAGGACACAATTAGAGAAGATGTACTCCCGAGTGGCATTCTCTCTATTTGGTTACCATGCTCACAATTTGACATGAGATGACAATC
This sequence comes from Melanotaenia duboulayi, assembly GCA_026261665.1. Taxonomy (NCBI): domain Eukaryota; kingdom Metazoa; phylum Chordata; class Actinopteri; order Atheriniformes; family Melanotaeniidae; genus Melanotaenia; species Melanotaenia duboulayi. The sequence continues at coordinate 37,227,241 of CM047975.1, read as the reverse complement.
ATTTGATTAGGATTGAGGGAGGAGGGGGTGATCAGCATTATGAAGAAAAACAGTGACGTGTCAGAGTAATACTTCAAGAAGAACAATAAAAGTGGCTTTTTGAGGAGTCTTTATAGGTTTCTTATGTTGGATTACAGCACGATCTCTGATGAAATTAAATGTCGTGTTCATCCGTATACGTTTTTAATGCAGTTAGTGAGCTGCAATTTTCTTGCAAGTTGACCTGATGCAGTGGTGTAGTGGTCCATGGAGAAGTGGGTATACTCAATTTTCACCACGTTTTTTTCCTTTTTCCCAAGTAGTCCAAAAAAAAGCTGTTTTT
>CM047975.1:37204093-37225361 GCA_026261665.1 Melanotaenia duboulayi | reverse complement strand
CCGTATACCCTGGACTACACCACTGACCTGATGGAATATTGTTCCAGTGTTTGAGTGGTAGAAGCTTCTTGTAATCGGTCAATCAAGCTGTAACCAACGATGAAAAAGATGTGGGATTGATGTGTTTCTCTTTATGTTTCCAGATGAAAACTCAAACCTCAAATTTACAGGTTTGAGACCCAGAATTAGAAATGGGTATAAGGTTTTAGTAATTAAGGTTAGTGTATGGGGCTGAGAAATGCACCTTAAACTCAGACTATTGATATTCAACAAAAATCAAGTTTGGACAAATTAGAAATAAATGATTCTTCAAATGGGCCCTGTGATGGCCTGGCAACCTGTCCAGGGTGCACCCTGTCACCCCATAGCAGCTGGGATAGGCTGAAGTCTTCTTTTGCAACCCTGCAATAAAATAAACGGTACAGAAAGTGGATGGACAGATGGACAGATGGATGGACAAATGGACGGATGGATGCTTTGGTGTCTTGATTGTCCTCATGCTCTGTTGTTTCCTCCATGTTATAGAAATGTAGCAAACAGAACATTAGCTTATTGTTATTATTTCATTTAGCTAGGTCATAGGCAATCTAGGATAATTTTGGCTCTTATGGCTCAGTTATAGCACTGGCAAGTAGTGTATGAGCCAGATGTCCAGATCTGAGGAGCGCGGCTGGACATAGATTACAGTGATTTTATTTGTGGGGCACATGTGTTGGTCATTTGGAGTTTTAACTGTCACACTCATGTAGTCTACAGCATAAAACAAAGCCAAATATGGGACAAACAAAACTGCAGATATGGGCCATATCTGGGCCGGACATTTCGTGCCATCTGGGATAGGTCCTACAAACGTGGCCCAATCCAGACCAGACCTCATACTTACTGCTATTTATAGCCACAAACTGCAGTAACAAAAAAGGAAGACATATCACTGTCAACATGACTGTTAGAAAATCAGTCTACTAGGTAGGGGTGAACCAAACATCAGTCTGCATTGATTCAATCACTGAGCCAATACCATCAATTCAAAGTGTGAATATTGATCAAACATATATATAGTAACATGTGGAATTGTTTCCCTTTGCTAGATTTTTTATTTAAATGTTTTTAAAGGCAAATATCTTGAATGTGGCACTTTATACTCTATTTAAAAGTAATTGTTTTCCATTAAACTCAGGGACTAAACTGTTGGTTGATATTTTTGCTATTTTTTGTGTATTCAATGTTTATGACATGGGCAAACAGTGTTCATTAAATTGACGTATCATTGTCTTGTGATCAAACTTGTGATTTCAACCCCAAGTATTGGTAAGACACCACAACAGTGTAAACAATGAGTAAACATAAGTACTATACAAACATAACAATAAAACATCTAACATTACACATATTTTCTTTTCTTAAAGCACATCCACAACAGAGAGATATTACCGGTCCCAAAGCGTGTGAGGGCCCAGGTATGCTCAAAGTTTAAAATGCACCCAGACAGATGCTCCTGTCTGTCCTCTGTGTTCTTGTCCTGCCTATGTCAGTACATTTTCAGAGAACTTGTGGATGTGACCTGAAATGCAGCAAATAGAGCAGTACCAGTGGAAATGATGGGGGGCAGTATTGCACAGTTTAGCTGACATGCAACCAGTGATTGGAACATAGAAGGAGAAGAAGACCTGGGCAAAGGGACAGAGAACTTTTAAGCCCCGTTTCCACTGAGCAGTTCGGTGCGGGCCAGTACGGTTCGGAAGTTTTACAATGGTCCAGTGTCAATGGCTGTGACATTTGACAAAGTTTGAAACTTGATGACTCCAGAGGAATAAATGAGACGGCAAGTGTAAGCCACTCTTCTTCTTTGAAAAAGAAGAAAGAAAATATGCGTAATGCAAAACAACCCTTTTCTACCAGTCTTTAGTGTTTCTGATTGACTCGTTTTGTCGTGCTTTAATCTTTCCCTCAAATAAATTTTTCAATTCATTTTAGTATTTGAAGCTGACTACATCGGACCTGCTGTCACAGTGGGACCCACAACGTATTTTATGACCTCACACTTCCATCTGCCACCATGTTTAAAGCACCTCTTCCTGCTAGACCTTCCACATCCACATCCCAAAGCAGCCTTCTAGCCTGAAGCACCTACAATCTGTGGCTTTTGATTTCGAATGGGTTACTGACTAGGAAAGTTTATCCCTGTTCGAACAGATGTGAACTTTAAAGAATGTGACGACCCTAGTGTCCTGCTAAGATTGAGAAGAGTGACTGAAGGGTGGCTGCCTACAATCACCCCAATCTCCAAGCCACCAACCCTAACATGCATACACATGCACAAGTTTTGCCTGCATCCTGTACTGAAAATGCATCTGAAATCAGAAAAAGGTATAAATATTTATGAAATGTATTATTCTTTGGCTCTACTGGTGATTTGGCCCTGTCTCTCTCAGTTTTCCATCCTTTTCATAAAAGCTGTGCAAAACAGAGGCACAGACAAACGGCAGCAGACAGTTTAAACCAGCCAGATAGATGCACATAGCTACCCCTGCATGGTTAGAAAACATTTTAACCGTGATGATCTACAGACAGATGTGGCAATTAAGTTACATTTAGATAAAGCGTCCTCAATTTCTCCTGGTATAAAGTCTAAAAACTATCTAAAGGATTATGGAACATCTCAGATGTTAAGCTTTGAGTAACTATCTAACCCTAACATGTGGATGAAAAGAATAATTTAGTGGATTACATTATTTTAAAAGAGTCACATTGGAGAAACTTCCCTCTAATGTCTAGTAAAGCCATTAAACCCATTTTGTTTCAAATCATCTTTTCAAGATTGCAGCAATAGTTGAAGAATTTCTTAAGTTTCCTCTTAAATAACTTTAATGTGGATATTTTTACGAATATATAAGAAATCTTAATTATTAAACACCATTAATAAAAATAATCTATTCAGTGTAATTAAACTGGCTTGATAAGCTTTAGATATTAATAATTTTCTATCAGCTTTCATAGATTTCTTGAAGAGGGAGATTTGCTTTTGTACTTTTTAGAGCATTTTCAATAACAACAGCATAGCATAACTGGATTTATTTTGTGGGTCCAGAGATTAAATCTATGGAACCACCACAGCTGACATGCACCACTTTAAAAATGTGCACATCAGCTATGGAAAGATAAAGAGATGGAAACTACAAGAACAGTGATTGTTTTCAGTTGGTCGCTTTCATTGTTTCTTTTGGTAGAAATTGATGGAGAAACTTGGTGCAGATCAAAGTGACTTCGAACTGATGCATGCTTAGTTTGACACTAAAGAGAGTTTATGCATTAAGAGAGATTTTCTATAATAAAATCTGAGGTTAGGGCATCTGTGGACTCCAAAACTAGTTGTTTATCTGGATTTAAGGTGCTGTATGTTTGAATTCTCATTTCATAATACTTTAAAATGTTTAAAATGGTTCATTATGTAGTTAGCATTCAAATATTAGTAAAATTAGCATGCTAGCCAGGTAGTGCTCAAAAGAAAGGGAATTTTGTTGAGGTTGAAACTATTTAACACAGATTCAGCTAATCCACATGAATTCAGGACGTCCAGTCACGGCAACTCTGATACAACTTTGACATTGCTCAGCACTCCTCTGCATTACCTGATATACAATACAGAGTTGTTGTCGCTCCTAGTCTGTATTCCCACCCAAGAGGATGTTACACAGCCCAGCTGTCTAATCTATGTTCAGGAGATATGAAATATGATATTCTAAAATGCCTGGTCTGCATTTTCCAGTCCATTATTAGAGTTATACGTACGTGCGAAGTCACATAACTTCTTGTCATTTTTAAACATCCAGTCACTGTTGAACATGGTGGCACCCAGTTGCCAGCAACAGAGTGCTTTGTGCACATCTAATGTGCTAACATGGGTGCAAACAAGCTGCAAAATAGTTTACAGGTGACCTCTTTACTTAGTTTATACTCCTACTTTTGCTGCAGCACACCTTTGAGTTTTCTTTTGCATCCCACTTTTTTGTAAAAATCAGGTCAAGATTTTTAATTCTTGAGCTGTTATTTAACTCATCTGGGTCATTCTTCACTGTGCCTTGGCTCTTTGTCATGGTGTCATTCTTTGAGGTCAGGTAAAGAGATGGGGCTGAACACAGACTTTCAGGGAGATAAAAGTCCTACAAAGACCTGTGAAATGTTAGGTGTGCCATTGTCATCAAGACTAAAATGTAGTCACACTCAACAGATTTTGGTCCCATGTGTGGTCAAAATGCTTGCACCCTAGAGCCCTGCTGCTGCCATCTAGAAGCTTTCATGTCCAGGTTTTTGTGTGTGAATGTTTGCAGGTCTCATCTACCTCTGCAACTTGTTCTTGTTAAGTCGTGAGCAAGTGCAGTGAATAGGAATAATCTCTATTCCCAAGTGGAATTGTATTAAGAAACCTACCAATTGTATTGTTTCTGCTAGGCATAAAATAAGAAGTATTCAGTGTATTTATAGAAATAATAACTCTAATTTATATGTGACCCATGCCCCTTCAGTTAAACAATAACAATAATCAAGAGCCATGCTTTGGAAGAGCTGATTGTCCTCTTGAATAATCAGTCATTCCAAGCTGATAAAGACTGTCAGGTGGTTTACTATGCTTGAAAAGCCGGTAAAATCTACGCACACTCAAAACAAATAATCTCACAGCCATGTGGGTAAGATCACTGCTGTAAACGACAGAGAAAACAAAGTTATTACGTCCCTCTCCCTCTCAGTCTCCATGCCTCTCTCCTCTAATTCCTATGTCCTCCAGTATGATGGTAAAAAATGAGGCTCCTTACGCTGCGAGCTGCAGCTTTTTGATTGAAGTGAGTGATTTTTCCCGGCCGCACACCTGCGTAAAACAGATGATAATGCTGTTGGAGTCATTTACTGTGACTTTACTAAGATGAATATGAGCAGCACTTTCTCATCATGCAAATGTGGCTGCACAGAAAACCCCTCCCTTCCTCCCTCTCTTCTCTGGGGAGAACTATTTTTGCTGCATTACAAAGAAAGATTGCCTGCAACTGAGCGATTCAACTCCTTATCTGTAAATGTAAACTCGCCCTTTTCTATCAACATGATTGTTATCGTTATTTGTTTTTGGCTGCAACACTATATCTAATATCACATGGAGTATTGCAGGGCCTTACTGTGAGCTGTGCTGCAGCCGTGGTTTGACTGATAGGAACACATCATCATTATTGGACAGTTTCCACTGTCACATAGCCTCTAGCATTAATGTTGCTGTCTTTCTTTCTGTCCATCTGTCCTGTCAGTCTTTTCCTGCTCTCCCAGTCTCTAATAGCCCTTCATTTTCTCTGTCCATTGCCCCTGCAGGCCACATGTAATACTCCGCGTGACCCGACTGGCTGAGAATACACCAAATTTGTCAAACACAGACACACACCAATACAGAAAATATGGCGGGCAGCCACATAGGCTTTCTGCTACCACTAAATGTCACCTGTCATCAGAGGCTGGTAGAGAAGGGCGAATGAAAAAGGGCTCAGTGAACAATAAAATAGCAAATTGGATGCTCTGCCTCAGATACACGGTATAAAAATATTATCAGCAATGGTCCAGCTAATGGACAGATTAAGAGCAGCATTGGCAAACCGTATTCTAACGTTGGTGTAAGATCTGGTAAGTCATGAATAACAACTCTGTTAGAATCTCCAATTTTATGTTGGTCACTGGTGAAATGTGTTTTTTTTAAAATACCTTTAATAAGTGTCCGGCGAATGTTAGTTTTCATACTATGATGTTTCAAAATGACAAGAAATTTCAAATTACTGTGTAAAATCTACATTCTGTGCCATTTAACTATCTCATGATAAAATAGTTCTACTTAAGGATGCATTAATATACAACAAATACTTTCTACTTTTTACGCTTTTAAACCAGAGGATTTTAATATAAATAAATATCTATTGATAAACAAGAAAAATCTTAAATCTTTAAAATAATGTTCCCACCCATTATATATTTAACTTAATTTAATCCCAATAAACAACCTATTGATTGTGTGTCAGTGATTCACAATTACATTATAGTTTTAAACCTTTTCCCCCATAATTTAAACATGAAAACACAATGAGCTGAAATTTTTACAAACGTTTAATATTTAATCCAGGTTAAATCAAACAACCGTTCACATCTACATCACGCGTACATCTAATAAGCTCTCATGCCTGGACCAAGATGGCAGATGCGTTGACATGTTGCAGCAGTAAGCTGAGGTGCACGAGAGTGTCAGCATATACAGTAAATAGGGTTCACATACTTATGTATAACGTTCGTTACCGGGTACATTAGAGAGCTCAGTTGCCAAATTTGTAGGATTTAAACAAAACTATAAACATGGTGAAAATATTTGGTGAATTTTGATATCTAGGCCTAAAAAAATAACAGCAATGTAGAAGCATGTTGGGTCTTGTCTTTTAAACTTGCTGTCATTTTCACAGCTGTTGAATCTTTTATCTGTCTTCTGGTCAAACTGGTCTAAACACTGCCCCTACTGGTTATTAGTTGCTGAGGATGCACACAAACAATGCTTCAAACAAATGCAATATACTGTATGTGACCAAGTAAAACAAGACCTCAGGTGAGTTATGATTCTCCAGGAAAGTCAGAGACTCTAAAAACAACATCAGTTTTGCAGGCTACCTATGTGAAATTTCCCACTATCTCCAGTTGAGTTGACAAATCTTACGTTGGATACCTTAGATGAATGAGAACTGGACATGTCCAGTTTTCCCAACTTTATCTCCACCCAATATCAACTACAACCACACTGAATTTGTTGTACCATAGAAGTAGACAAATTCAGTTCTTGCTTTTACTTTCTGCTTTGCTGTTAACAGATTATGTCATGAATAAAATAAAAAATAATAACCAAGTGTTTCTCTGTTTAGCTCCACCAGCTCTTATTAAAACAATGAAAACAAATGAAAAGATAAAATAAATTAAATGAAAAGATAAAATAAATTAAAAAAAAACACAGAGGACTACACATCTTATGTGGTGTTAAAAGCCAGAGAATAAAAATGGGTCTTTAGATGAGACTTAAAGCGCACACTGTGGGGGCAGATCAGACATGGAGATGCAGAGCGTTGCAGAGTCTGGGGCCATCCACAGAGAAGGCCCTGTCCCCTCAAGTTTTAAGTCTTGTCTTAGGCACCACAAGCGGGGACTGGCCCTCGGACCTCAAATTGTGTGCTGTAGTTCAAATCTGGATGCAGTCGGTAATGTATTGGCAGGCCAGTTTATTCAAAGCTTTAAATACAAACAGCCCGATCTTAAAATCAATTCTATAACTTGCAGGCAGCCAGTGCAAAGAAGCTAAAATAGGGGTGATGTGTTTGCATTTCCTGGCCCCAGTTAAAAGTCATGCCGCAGAGTTCTGGACTCATTGCAAACGGGAAAGTGCGTTATTGCAGATGCCTGAGTAAAGAGCGCTGCAGTAGTCCAGACGAGAAGAAATAAAGGCATGCATAACATGTTTAAAAAGATTAAAAGATAAAAAAATAATTAAGTTAAAAAAAAAAGACAAAGTTTTAAAAAGGCATTGACCTGTTTTTCAAGTATAAAATCGCCACCCATGGTGACGTCACGGGGGCATTGGTTGTTTTTGGCAACTGACATGTAAATTTGTCGTCAGCATAGAAATGATAAGACATACCACGTGGTTTACAAGGAGAGTTTTAGCTGCCTATGTAGAGTAGTTTTGACCACACACTTCATTAAGAAAATGGAGTCAACTTGTGACAAAATATGTTTTTAAGGTGACTATTACCTTACCTGACTCAGAAGAAGATAAATGTATGAATACAAAGTTATGTAAAAGTGTTGACTCCTTCATTTATTTACATTTTAATTGCATATGGTCATTTTCACAAGCACATGTGGGTCATATATGACTCGAGAAATGCCAACACTTTAGTTGTCCGTAGCTGTAACTGCTAATAAAAAACAAAAACCCAAAAAATTCTCAGATAATAAACCTCCGCAGGAAGAAAGAAATCTATGTTAAACACGAGAACCATTAGGGTTGAGAAGCGCTGTTATTTAGTTTTTATTTCCTCCCTTCATCTGTAAAGTTCAGAGATCAGATATCACGCAAGTTTCAGTATCAGCGAGTATCAGCAAGACAAACCGCAGCAGGGATACGGCTGCTCCATCACTGCTGCTATCTTGTTTCATCATTGTCATAAGCGCATTTCTCATGTGCCATTTGAAAACATATTACCCTTGCATGATATCATGGGCTTGATAGGAAGAAGCTCGACTTCCCTGTTTTGATATTTATGAATAGTTGCATCGGGGGATTGGAGATTGTTCTCTGCTTGCTTCCAGGCGTCTCTCTGTGTGTGTGAGTGTGTATTTGAATGAGTGTGTGGGCACATGCACACATGTTGAGGGATGGAACACTGAGTGTCATAAGTAACTGACCTGAGACACCCCCATGTTTAATCTAAGCGCAAAACAGGACTCATCTGCAGGCTGAATATTGAGTATGGGAACATCCTCACTCCTCCCTGCTCTCTTTCTATCTCTTTATCTCACACACACACACACAGCCATATGCCTATGCTATGTGTCAGGAGTATGAAAGTAATGTTTGCCTCTGGAGGAGCCTTTACAAAATGAACAAGAAGCTAGATCTTCTAATAAATTTTCCTGTGGGATATGAGCTTTGTGTTTCCCAGCCAGCCTTCCACCTCTGAAACTACTTTGTGCTTTCAGCTTTGACTCATACATTGTTCCCACAGTTTAAACTCTTGCAGTAGCCTTAAGTTATGCTGTAGGTGTACATTCACTCAGAGTATTAGAGTCATTACTGCTTCTACTAAAAAACTTCTACTAACTAACAATAATACACTGGCATGGCAGTTATGTGAATTAAAGCAGTGATCCCCAACCCTTTTCCTCAAGGCCCACTCTCCTGCAGGCATTAGATGTTTCCCAGCAACAACACACCTGATTTAAATGAATTGGATCTCTAAAAAGCTCTGCACAAGTCTGCTGTTGAGCCATTCTTTTGAGTCATGTATAAACTTAACTAATTAAAAAAACTGTCCCGGTTAATTGTAACCCTGTTACATTTATAAAATTTCTCTAACTTCAGGTCATAATAATGCTAGGATGAATATTTATTTTATTTTTTAACATTAAACTGAGAGCTGAGGACATGAGGATGTTGGTGAAATCATCTGGATCCAGTTTCTTATCAGTCCCCAGAATCAAAACCAGACGTGGAGACGCTGCATTCAGCTTCTATGCTCCACATGTCTGGAACAAACTCCCAGAAAGCCTCAGATCAGCAGAAACACTCAGTTTATTTAAATCAAGGTTGAAGACCCACTTGTTCTCTGCTGCATTTCACTGGTTTTATTTAGAGTTTTATTTAGAAGTCCAGATATGCAGTTGGTTCTTTTACGCTGAAATCTTAACTTTATTTCTTTATCTGAGCTTTTTCTTGCTGTTTTTATGTAATCAATTTCATCTTTTTTAATCTTTTTTTTTCTTCCCTTGCACCTTGCTGTAATGTTTTTATGTTTTATGTAAAGCACTTTGAATTGTCTTGTTCAGGAAATTTGCTATAAATGGTAAATGGCCAGTACTTATATAGCGCTTTTATCCAAAGCGTACACCAGATTCACCCATTCACACACTGATGGCGGAGGCTACCATGCAAGGTGCTCAACCATGACCCATCAGGAGCAATTAGGGGTTAGATGTCTTGCTCAGGGACACCTCGACATGAGCTCTCCGGGCCGGGCTCGAACCGGCTACCCTTGGGTTGCAGGACGACCACTCTACCCACTGAGCCATGCCGCCATGCTATACAAATAAACTTGCCTTGCTTTGAAATTACGTCTAATAAGTAAACATACTGAAATCTGTAGAAGGTGAATTAATTGCCTTCCTTTAGATTATTGGAGTAACCAGTTCTAACAGTTTAGAACTTTCTCTGCATACATCCAGTTTGTTCATTTCAGTGGCGACTAAACTGGCAAATTTTCTCAGAGAGGTGCATCCCAGTGGCGGCATCCGTCTTGCATGCTGTCTCTTTTCTGAGCACTCTCAAGTCAGTAAAAGTCAGTCTGACGTTGACTCTTGTGTGTAAAGTGGAACTCAGCTGTAAATTTATAAAAATAAAAAATAGCTGGTATTATCTAAAATAATCACAATCAGACATAATTGTGAAAGCATACAGACTGTCCAGAAAGAGAAAAGCCAAAACTGAAGAACAGAAACAGAAAGACACGTGCAGTAATAACATAAAGCATGCAGGGAAACAGATTAGGACATATTAAAGTTATAAGGCCAACAGGTCAAGTGACTTATCTCTTCATTTTAGTGCACATTTTCTCAATGGCCTCTTGTGTGAACGCAACCTAGGTCCAGAAGAAAATTGCAACCCCTAGTCGTACCAAATCTAGAGGACTATCGTGGTGTGAATTAACTAAAGTGCAGAGAAGACATGGAGAAATCTGTGTTGACGGTTGCACTGACACGGTAACAGCAGTTGATGGAGGCAGTGTGATGATGTGGGGTGGCATCTCCCTCACTGGAAAAACAAGGAAATCCCAAAGCAGAGAGATGATGAGATTCTGCAAGCAGTGAAGATTCTGTATCACCAGAGTCTGGGACTGGACTCTATCCTCCAAGATGGCAACGCTGACTCCCACAGAGCAGGGTTTTTCAAAAACCACTTCCAGAAGATGGATAACATGCCTGCAGTCCTGGCGTCAACCCCAGTGAACACTTGTCAATCAACTTGGGTGGAGATTCCAGGCTGTTGTGGCGGTGTATGGTAAAAACTATCAAAATGGGTCATTTATAACTACAATATTCCTGTGAAAGAGGCAGGCAGCTCTTCATTTAAGTAAGAACAGAAATGTACTCTTTTATAGGGGTCCATGCAGGCTATTATGATTCTGATTGTGATTTGTGACATGCTTGAAAACCAGTGTTTCATCTGCTTACTGTTATGATGCAGACAAATGTTAGTTGAAACAAGAACACAGCTGAAGAGGATACATAAGGAGACTGATTTATGGAAAGAAAAAAAAAGGCTTCTTATGACTTCTTATCTCTCCTTTGCTCTTTATTTCTCTGCGACTCTCTCTGCCATCTCCAGTCTGTCGTTCCGCCTGTGATCATGAGGAAGTTTTAATTAAGGACTAGAGGATTATTCCAGTGGCCTGCAGTCTTTCACATTCTCTCATCATCATTCCAGCTCCTTTTCTCTCGTTCCCTCCTTGCTCTATGGCTCTTCAGGTTAAGGATATCTGTATCTGGGAGTGTGTATGTGTGTGTGATCAAAGCCTTCCACCTACAGAGCGAGTGATCTTTCTTTCTCTCTGTCTCTCTGTCAGTAGCAGATGTCTGAAATCTCCAACATGCCAAGGAGTTGTGTGAATTAGTATCAATATTAAGTACCAGTAGGAAGCAGTGTGTGGTTTGTTAAAATGTTCCATTCCTCCACTAAAACTGATTGAAGAGACTTTGCTCAAAGTAGTTTTACAGGTGCAGATACACATTCATGGGTTAAAATCTTAACTCCTATTTTGGAAAAGTGGCACCTTTGTTTGACAATGTTGTAGTGAATAGGTTCTATGTTGGGGATGTATGTTGTTCCATCCATCCATTTTCTGTACCGCTCAGCGTTTCTCCTACATTGTCTCATGGCACACCATGGCTATACTGTTACTGCCACTACTTCAAAAAGCAGAGAATTAAATAATTTAAAATGGACAACATCCAAATTTCTTAATTGAACCTGCATTGTCGCCTCCAGAAGCGAAGTAGCAATAGGCTACTCTGCTGTCTGACATCTGCTCTGCATGTGAACGCAGCATGCGGAGCGGGGCGAGAGGCGGGGCCTAATTAAATTTTATTAGTTAAGCTTGCAGGTGAGGTAAACTTTGAGAGCATCCAACAAGCTTATTACATGTGGAGTCCGGAGAGAGGAAAGGTAGCTGCTGATAAGTTGCTTCAGACTTTACGAGTTGAATAGACAATTGATAGAACAGCAAACGCAACGCTGTGTAACGTTAAGTAATTGGTCCTAACACTACCATAGGCTATTGATGTTAACACTGGTTAGTTTAAACAATGTAGGCTATCATGTACGCATTGTAATGTATTAACCACTGGTTGCAATTTCAGATGAGCCTGTTAAAATATTTCTCAAAAAAGTAAGATGCAACGGAGGAGGAAAGCTCTGGTCAGGTACGGTAAGGCTGCTCATTCCCTGCCTTTTTTAAAGAATTGACAGTGTTTGTTGTTGCTGGAGTTTGTTGCACTTATCCTTTAACAAACTCCTCATGCTCTTTCAGTTGATGGCAAACCAAATGCTTTATAAAGTCACTGGTGGTAAATTTAGCAGCATTTGTGCCGCCTCTGTAAACTTCAGTTGTGCATATTAGGAATGTCGCTGGTTGGCTAGCAGGATTTTCTAATGGGTAGTGAAGCCAAATTGCTAGCATAATGCTAATGCTAAATGTTAGAAAACAACAGTGACTCATGTGCAGCGGCTCATCGGCCTACTAACTAAAAGAAACATTGTCAAGCAAGGCTGCGTAACTTCCTGAGTCTGTGCGTGGTGGTGGTGTTTGGCAGGAAAAAGTATTTATGATTCTGTTTCTGTGGTATCGAAGATGTTTAGACAGATATACTTACCAAGCCTGATCCCTCTTTCTGATCTGCGAGTATTTTTGATGCTAGTATCAGATATCAGCCTAACTCTACTTGTTATGACTACAATGTTATACCGTAAATGTATGTTTTAACAGTAAATGCATAAAATAAGGCTTTTATCAAAACACTAAATCAAAGTTTTCGAAGCATTATAAAATGATTTCACAATTGCTAAATTAGGCTAAAATAGAAGCTCTGAAAAGCTCTAAAAGTTAATGAGCAGTTTAGGAGCAGGAAAAGTACAGTCCCTTGTGGTGCTCTTAACCACCTTCTTAGAAAGTCAACCCTTCAGTCTTACAAACTATGGTCTATTTGATAGTTTGTCAATAATCCATCCAATAGTATATAATCCAATAATATCCAATTATAATAATCCAATAGTCCATCAGTGATCATGTGATAATATTATGGTTAAACTGTGGGAGGCACAGAGGCAAATTAGTTGCAAGGGCAGTGTTGTAGTTGGCTGTAATATGTACGTCATGTACAGATGTCCTTGTCTACATGAGCATAAACAACATTAAAACAAAGCTCTATACCCTTAATATATTTTTAAGCTTAACATGTACCATAATTAGAAATGATTTAGTGTAAACAGCGTTGCACTAATGGCCTAATTGTCTAAGACAAACACACACTGGGATACCAAGGTCACAAACTTTGGATCTGGCAATAAATTTTGGAGTCTGATTTTTGCCTTCTAGTCATCCCACAGTGATGAATAATCTGAATTTTATGTGTCATATAGCAGACTGAAGTGTTTTAACTTCTCAGGGAGCAACAGGCTTGTTGCATTAATATTTTTACACATGTATTTCTCCATCATGTTTTCGTACTCAAACATAATGAGCACTGACGTATAAGAAAGCTGTGAATGCAAGTTAAACAGCTTTGCCGGAGGTTTTGTTTAATTGTGTTGAAGGTGTATAAAAGCTGCATATAGAGACTGTCAACTGTCTGACAGTGATTCAAGCAACCCACACAGCAGGGAGTGGACACAGTCACACACACTCCTATTAAAATACCCCCGAGATTATCGTTTTACACGTTACAATGACGTGAATGACATTGCAGAGCATTAGCTCAGACTTATCTGCATTTGTGAGAACTTTGTGTTAATAACAATGACTGTGTGACCAAAACGCTGCATTGTGGTAAATAAAAAATATATTTTAGATGACAACAATAACCAGGGGTTGAAGCAAAGAACCCTGAGCCTGAACTGTTTTTGGTCTTCTTTTGGGGAGGATGGACACCCCAGGTCTGAAGTGGTCTATAAGCAAACGATACATAAATAAATTAAATAAGCCTTATATGCATTTTCATTAACAGGACAAAGGTTTCACAAATCAGAAACTGTGAGTCTTTATGCTGTATTTGAACATCTTAAGTCTTGCAGTTTTTCAGCAGGACCTGGTCTAATTTGGTCAAGGTCCCCAAAAAGCTGTGGAATTGCCCTCTGTGTTTATCACAAATCAGAAGCTAACTTCAGCAACATCAGTGCCAGTAATCAAAAACTAAACATTTATCTTATCTGAACAATGGCATGTTATTTCTGACTGTACATAGTCACGTGTTCACAATTCTCCTCCGCCCCAATGCGCAAACACGTGTACAGGTACACGTGCACGCTCCCACCAGCAGGCAGAGATTGCGTCGCAAACTATGTGGCATAAAAAACCAATAAAAACCAGGCTTCACTAACTCTCCCACCATCCCACTGGTAAAACTAACATACCATAGTCAATGTTTACAGCTACTTGTCAACATGTCAGCTGTATCCTGTGCATGGTTTAGCATCAGTCTGGGCTGCAGCTGGGTCTCTCAACCAAGCCCTTTCTAGCCCCGCTCAATTTAGAACAAACAATAAAACATTTCATTCTGGGCTCAGGTACAAAGTGTGTGGTGGTGGGAGGTTCAAAGCTAATGGAGAACATATAAGAAAAATGTAAAGCTGAAGAGGACCACCAAAAAGAGAAAACACATTTTAAAAAATAAATGAGGTAAAGTGCAGCAACTGCTAGCTACAGCTAGCATATCGTGAGTCCACCACGACCATGTCTGGACCAAAGTACAGTTACATTACAGAACCTATAACAGTAGTTCAGCGACAGTCTCTGTAACACACACATGCATAAAAATATGTGTTGGTGAACTCTGAACTTTAGCCAGGAGAGGGTGGAATGGACAAATGGACAAATAATAATATCTCAATTGTACTTTTGCTTTTAAAAAAAAGCACACCCCAGCTAATCACACACCTCTAAAAATACAGGCTGACTGCTTGTTTGTCCCGATAAACAAAGGATGCAGAGAAGACGTAGGCAACGGTCACTCTGGAGTCAACAATATTCAAAATCTAACTTTTTTTCCAACATATGTGATCCATATCGGATGTTTTACAACAGCTTGAAAAGCAGAACTCTTTCTTCTTTTGCTTGTTTGTTTTTTTCAAATCAGACCTAAGTCACTTTCATCTGCAGTCCTAAATTGATTCAATGGCTTTCAGAGTGACCGCGTCACATTTTATCCAACTTTTCCAGCATTTCCAGCTTCCAACACAATTCTGTATGTACACAGTATCTTTCGTGTGAGGTCACCTGTTCTTCTGCGCATGCCATCAGGGCCAAAGACTGTTCACTCTGGAGTATAATGGAAGTTGCATTTAAATTATATTATAAACAGCTATGCAAAAAAGAAATCAGATCTCATCCAATAAATCAGAACTGAGGATAAAGACCTGTAACGTGAACGAAGCCGAACCATTTGGTGGTGGTAGAAGTTCTCCTGTTTTTATTGCTTGTCTTTTAATCTGTCATCATTATCTTATGTTTAAAGGTGATCACTGAGAACTTAAGTGTGGATCATTATTGCTTTAAATCCGTTCAAATTTACATGTATTTACAAAAAAAAATGTCCTCCGTTTTATTCTCTACCTACACTTGTTTTTTTATGCATCATTTGTTTCCACATGCATGTCACTTTGTGTCTATAGCTGACACAGACAGTGACAGACAAGCGTCTGACTGCGTCTGTTTCAGTGTGTTTCACATTATTTTTATGTCTCCACCACACATTGTTCCACAACACACTCATTCACTACTGCCAGGAGGTGTTTGTTTCTCTTTTAAATGGGCGACGTGCCATATGTGTGGTCATTAGTCTAAAGACCGTCCTTCAGCCGCACCAGAGGACAACATGTCAATGAGTAGATTAACTAGCCACTGGTGTTCCCTAGCTTTACTAAAAGACCTTGAATTATAGCAACTTTCACTTTCTTTCACTCCCATCTATTTTATGGAAATTATCACACAAATCACAAATGCTGTGAAGGATGTGTGGCTTAGGGGGAAAATACCAACAGCAGAGCATTTGTTCTGAAAAAATGTTGCCGTAATGTTATTGCCAGGAAGAGAGGAAATAATTGGAAATTGCATTCGAGGTACACAGAATCAATTCATACAGCATGTTTGCCTTAACTCACATCATTCTTCAGTACAGAGTGGGGTGCTGCTCTTTGCTCCACTTAAGGTTTTTAACCCCTATTAGACTGAGCCCTGGCTGACACGGAGTCCCAGTGCAGTGACAGTAAATTGCCAATTTGGAACCTTATATCTGCCCCAGTCTCTTTGTCCATGATAGGAAGTCATTGTTGTTCCTCATCTCTCTCATAACACCCAAATCCACTCTCACTGATGCATACAGATACAAAAAATGCACACAATCATACACATGTTATGTGGTCATAAACAATAAAGATGTAAACATAAGCAAATTGTACATTCCTGTGTATTCATACATTTATACATGCCATTGTGTTGCAGACTTACAGAGGTATAAGCTGGCTACTGGTAGTTTTCCAGTTCAGTTTGGCACATTCAGAAACTGCTTAAACAAAATGCACTCTGGTTTGAAAGGAGGGAAAGGATGCTTATTATTATTGTGGTTATTATTCCATACTGCAGAATTGCTTTCAAAAAGACCTTTTGTACAAATAGGACAATTTCTGAGTGAATTATTACAATGACATGGACCAGTGATTGAAACAGCAGACATACAGGGAAAATATCTGCTCCTCTTTCCACCGCCATATCAAAATTAAAAAAATTTATACAAAAAAAGAGTTAAAATATTGAATAGGTTTGTTGATCATGTCCTAAATCAGCTAGCGGTCAGTCGACTCTTTACTAAGTTATTATGTCCACTCGTTTAGGATAAAGTAAAATATTCCAACTCAGCTTAACTGGTATCAAACAGAGTTACGCCCTAGATGTTGACGCTTCCTGTTTGCTAATATTTATATTAGCAAACATCATACACTACCAGGAAAGGCTTTGGACACACTTTCCTATTGGATTTAATGTAAAAGTGTGTCCAGACTTTTTACTGGTAGTGTATGCTGTTGCTAAAATGGTCGTTCCTCTGTGCACATAGACTCTCACATTGGTTGATTTTCATTTATAAAGCTATTCTTGGCCTAGTTCCGTACATACATGTCTAGAAGCCAGACTTAATGTGTCCTTCTTAGTGATTCCGGTCTACAGATGGTGGTCCGGAGAGTGAGAACAGAAAAGCTTTTAAATGTGCCGATCCTTGCATTTGAAAAGAAGAAAACTGCTCTGAGGGAGTTTAAGTTGATTTTAAAGGTATTAGAAGAAAACTCCATTGGTCAATGCGGCTGCTTTTAAACTTCTTTGCATTAATTTCATTTACCTAATGTTGGCTTCCTTCATTTTACTTGTGTTTGATAGTTGTCTGTTTATTATGTGATAAATTATAAACTTGTGCTTGTGCTGCCTCCTTGGCCAGGTTACTCAAGGAAAAAAAGATTTCTCATCACAATGTTTATATATGGTTAAATAAAGGATCAATTATTTTTTTTTTTCTTTTTGCACCCTTTGAGCCTGGTGTTTACTTTTAGGCCCCTGCTCTAAAATGACATACCCATAATGGTAAGTGTGACGGAGACAGTAAGTATATTTTTGCAAATACAAGCTCTATCTAAATATTCTATATCTATTTTGGAGTCATAGTAAAAAAAACTCCTGTGAGATTTGTTAATATGTGTACATCTTAGTATAAGTGTTACTGGTGAATAAATTAATAAAGACGACACGTAGCACACATGAAAAAGATTTCAGGCTTGCCTAAAAAATTACTTTAAGAATGGATATGAATATCAGAAGGATGCAGCATCTATCAGATCATAGTACAATATGTGAACATTATCTCTGTAAAGGCCAACTCTGATGAAGTGAAGCAGAAGAAAATTAGGGCTGTTTTAGTACAGACAGTTCAGGTAAGTTCTCTAAAATTTTGGCCCAGTTTGGCACCATCTCTTTTTTAAAAATGTTTTAATATTTTAAAATTTGGGGACCTCAGGGTTCAGATGGTTAAATTTTTGTCCTTGTCAAAAATCACCACTTCAAGACAAAGGTCACCTGTATCTCCTGGTTCACCAGTCTGTTGCCCAGTCAGCATCTGTCATGCCACTGTGGACTTGAATTTGTTGAAGAAATAGTTCCACTAAACATGGACTGAAAACAGTTGTTTACACAAATACACATCTCTTAAGATCCCCTTCTCACAGTTTCAATGGAGACAGGTTGTCACACAACCTGGCAAGTCTATGATGGCTGAAAGTTGACATCCCAAAGGCAGGAATTGTGAGGAAGGATGAGGTAGAAAGATGTTCCTGTAGGCTGATAAAAAAAAAAAAAGCTAATCCTGTTCCTCACTCGTCTGCTAGGGTAGTCCACAAGCTAAGTAAAAGGGAAGAGTCTTGTTCAGTGTTACATCGCTGAAGTCTCCATTAACACTAGAATTGCCGAGAAGGGTAATTCTTTCCCACCCCCTGCTGTAACAGCCAAATAACACAAAGATGCATTTAAGTTGTTTGTTTCCATTTATTATTTTAATAATTATAATGGAGACTTAAAAAATAGCTAAACAGTCAAACCAGAATATAATAAATAACAAAATAACAGATTTCAATATTTTAGTTCACTTTAGAGGAAGATAATATAAATAAACCTTGCTCTCCCACTTATTTATTGTTTTCATTCACACGCATGCACACACATGAACACATGAGAATAACTTTTTAATAGTCTAAATAACAATTATTAACATTACTATGAGAATATAATATAAATTTGTATAATTTGAGAAAATAAATATCGACTATACATATTCAAGCTTGCTACACATTAGCCTCACTCACAATCAGCGCACACACTGTACACTTTCACTGTGCACTTTCCACACACTGCACGTTGGCACTTTGTGCGGTTAAGACGCTCACGTGAATTTGCTACTGCATCATTAAAGACAGTACAGAGTAAAATAAAACGATGTTTTGATAAGAAAGCGACAGTTTGTCAGTTCCAGGAGGGAGATCAAGTGTTGGTCTTGCTTGCAGTGACAGGGACAACTTTAGAAGCAAAANGATCAAGTGTTGGTCTTGCTTCCAGTGACAGGGACAACTTTAGAAGCAAAGTTTTCGGGACCCTACGTGGTTAAGCAGCGCTTGAATGAGACTAATTATGTCATCGCCACTCCTGACCGCCGTCGTAAGACGCGCGTGTGCCATGTAAACCTTCTTAAGGCTTATGTGTCACTCAACTCAGGAATCGACCGAGACCTCATCCCCTGCGCTACCTCCACCTCCAGAACTGCGCTCGGTGCCATGCGGTGTAGTTATTGCACAATCACACAACCCCCGTTGAGCGTGATTCACGGGGCACGGTTGAGACTAGGATAGCGCCCCGGTTATGAAACACCGAAATGTTGACTGGGCTTCCAGACACATTACAGCATCTTTCTGATAAACAGTGGTTAGGTYTTCTCACACTCGTCGTGTCCTGTTTAAGAATATCCCAACGCGCACTATTGTCATCAACCACGACATAGAGGTCACAGACAGTCGTCCCATTAGGCAGCACTCTTATCGGTGTAATCCTGTGAAATGCCAGATGATGAACAGAAACAGATTATCTGTTAGAACACGGCTTCGCAAGGCCCAGCATAAGTCCATGGAGTTCTACGTGCTTGGTGGACGCTAAGCCGGATGGATCTCCACGTTTCATCACAGACTATAGAAAAGTCACATCAGTTACCGTGAATGATGCTTATCCGATACCCCGGGTGGATGATTGTGTGGACACCATAGGTGCCGCCCGGTTCATCACAAAATTAGATTTATTTAAACGCTATTGGCAGGTTCCACTCACAGAACGCGCTTCTGTACTCTCTGCATTTGTTACCCCAGATCGTTTCTTAGAACATACAGTCATGCCGTTTGGATTATGCAACGCCCATGCCACTTTTCAGCGCTTGGTAAACACTCTGTTCTCGGATGTACCGAACTGCACGGCATACTTGGACGACGTTGCGGTGTACACTCAGATGTGGGAGGAACACGTGACCGTTCTGGACACCGTGTTTTCTCATTTGGCTGACGCATCACTAACGCTGAACCTGGCAAAGTGTGAGTTTGGGCAGGCGACTGTCACGTATTTAGGCCGACAGGTGGGACAAGGAGAAGTGCGTCTTTTGGAGGCTAAAGTAGAAGCCATCACTCATTTTCCAGTCCCCGAAGACCAAAAGGCACTGCAGCGATTTTTGGGCATGACGGGTTATTATAGAAACTTTTGTAGGAACTTTGCCGCAGTTTTTAATCCTCTAACTACCCTGATGAGTCCTAAACAGGCTTTCCAGTGGACCCCAGACTGCCAGCATGCTTTTGACAATGGGAAAGCCCTCCTCAGCATGTGCCAGTGTTAGCTGCCCCCGACATGGCAAAACCTTTTAATCTGGAGATAGATGCCAGCATGATTGGGGCCGGTGCTGTGCTTCTGCAGACCAGAGCGGATGGAACTGATCACCCCATCTGTTATTTCTCTAGGAAGTTCAGCCGGCACCAGGTGCACTACTCCACCATCGAAAAGGAAACTCTGTCGCTTCTGTTGGCGCTCCAGCACTTTGAGGTGTATGTGGGATCCTCGCCTGTACCCGTCTTAGTCTATACCGACCACAACCCCTTGACGTTCCTAGCCCGGATGTACAATAACAACCAGAGACTGATGCGGTGCAGGAATACAACCTCAAAATACAGCATAAGAAGGGGGTGGACAACCTGATTGCGGACGCCTTATCCTGTGTTTAAGAAAAAAAAAATAGAAAAAAAATGTAAGGTTTAGTACACACTGTGTGAAATGTGTATGAACTGATTGTGTAATGGACATGCTGTGTTTACTTCCTGAATGAAGGGTTTTGACTTGGACGATGGAGTCCAAGTCTTAAGGGAGGGGGTGTTACGGCCCCAGGCCTGTCAGCATGGTACTGGAAGATCCAGCTGTGCCTCGTTGGGACCTGATGACTACCGGGAGCTGCTCCTCTCCTCCCCTCTCACCTGCCGGGATTGGTCACCTGCAGTGCAGGGACTTCCTAAAAGGGGCGGAGCCTCGCCGATAAAAGCCTGTAGTCTCATTCATTCATGGCGACTGTGTTCCGTGGGCACGCAGTTCGCTGGCTTTGGCTTTAC
>CM047975.1:37193581-37203974 GCA_026261665.1 Melanotaenia duboulayi | reverse complement strand
TATTTGGTTTATAGGAGGTTTTTGTGTTTAGGTTTACATTGTCAAAGTAAATTGGTACCCTCAATAGGGGGAGGTTTAAGTTAGTTAATATTCGGTTGTTCTGTATATTTGTATGGTTAACCTGAAAAAGGACACTTTATGTTATTTTTGTAACCGGACATGGTATATTTTTGTTTATAGGAATTCTTTCTTTGTTTATTGGAACCTGGTATTTGTATTTTGTTTGTAGGAAATTGTATTTATTTAATAAATACTTTTATTTATACTATTTTGACAACGTCCGGTCAGTTTTGTTATTGACTTTTATCCCCTGGACTAAAAGGGGGTCATAACACTATGCCAATGGTATTCAACTGAAACTGATTTGTTTATTATAAATATTTTACACATCTCCTATTTATTTGTGGACATTGTCACTGTAGCTCTTTCAAGTGAAGCTGGCTATCAGAAATTGTGACCTACATCACTCCTCTTTTAGTCTGGACTCTTCTAACATAATATCTGATATTGTGGACAGCTGTGAGAGAATCATCGGGGCAGGACCAGCCCAAATAAAAAGCTACACTCAAGCCAGAAAAACCTGCAACTGACGATATTTGTAAGAGACTTAACAGAAAAACCAGCTCAAAGTCGCTGATAACAGGCAGATTTAGCAACTCTGCTGCCTTTCTCTGGTGCAGTCCTTTGTATCCATACTTTGTTTGATCTAGCTGGCGTTTACCTCTGCGCTGGCAGCCTCACACACTGATTGGTTGAGTGCACCATGTGGGGTGGCTTACCTCACGTGCAATTGGTCTCTGTGTTTCCTGACCACTACCATAAAGATTGTAAAAGTTGCATCTGTTAAAATGAAAGCACCTGGTCAGATTTTATATTTTAACTCCGGGTCCATGTGGGACAGGTTCTGGGTCCAGATTCGAAACATTGCTTGTTAGTGACCTCTACTCTACGCTAAAGAGGGTTATGGAGCATTTAATCCATCTTCTGTGTCCTACATGCATAATTTGGTCCATTTCTGGGGCCCTTGGGGATGTGTACCGTGATGGAGCAAATAGAATATTACCATCAGAAACCATTGGAGCCGTGTTGAGAAGTAAAACTGATGTGTGACCCATGAAAGGAACCCCATAAAAGTATGTGGGCAGTTACTTTTGAAACGGGAGTAACTAATTACGTACATAAAGGGAGCCATGAATGAATTAAAAAAAAAAAATGTTGTTTAACGCCAGATGCCTGACAGAACACAAAGAATGAATGTCCACCATTTCTGAGTCATTTTCTTCTTCGTTATAATATAAAGTGTACTAATGTGTGGATGTGGAACCAAACACAGGACTGACAAGGCAGGAGGAAGGTGCAGGAATCAAAGGTTTAATGAAAATAATGACTAACAGGGATTGGAAACCAAAACAGACAAATGGACTCAATACAAGGACAACAAAGGGAAATGACGATGATCTGGCAGTGAATAAAGTAAAACAATTAATTCATTCATTCATTCATTTTCTTTACCTTTCATCCAATTAAGGAAGCTGGCACATATCCCAGCCATTAACAGGTGAGAGACAGGGTACACCTTGGAAAGGCCTCCAGTCCATCCATGGGCCAACAAAGAGAGCCAAACAAACACGCTAAGACTCACTCCTAGAGAGAATTTAGAGTGAGTAATAAATAAGCATGGAGCCAAAGTACCCGGAGAAAACTGTGCATACATGGGGAAAACATGCAAACTCCACACAGAAAGGGCACAGTTCGAACCCCCCCTCAACCTAGGGTTGAACCAGCAACCTCCTTGCTGTGTGCTAACCACTAAGCCACCGTGCATCCCCAAATTAAACCAAGGGGTATACATACACAGAGCAGGTGAAGCAAATTAGCAAAATAAACCAGGTGTGCAGATGAACAGGAAACAAAGCAAGCAAAATACACAAGGAGAAAAACTTTACAAAATAAAACAGGAAACTTGACAACAACTCACAAAAACCCAAACCAAAAGCCCACAGATCTTCACACAAAAGTGTTCGTCCACTAGGTTATCACGCTATTAAGTAGGTGATGCATTCACAACCAGCTTTTACATGGAGCACTTTTAATCCGATCAAACGCCCAATCAGAGTATAAATCTCTCATGTAAACATGTCAGCTGATCCGAACGGCCTTTATCGGAAAAAATTTTCAATCCGATCAAGAGGGGTGGTTTAAACCTTTTCACGGTTGGATCAGCAGGAAAAAATAACCATGTACATACTGACCGTTTCTGTGGTGTATGTTGTTTCTATACATGCTTGAACACTTGGGGGTCACGGGATGCAATGAGTTTCATGACAGACTTGACAAAAGGCGGCAGCATAACAGAATGGGACTGTGGCGGAGACAACGTTCTTTCTTAGAAACTGAAAGAGTTAAGGATACTGAGCATTCTGATAATCAAAAGGTTTGATATAAAAGAAGAAAACTTCTTCCTCCTAACTAGAAGGCATTGTATATGTCAAAAGGGTTACAGTTGAATTAAATCTGTCCATTATATAAATACAACTGATCTGATTGTTTTAATTTGGATAGAGTAAATATTGGTCCATGTAAATGTAGCTACTGTCCGGTTTATACCCCACCTAACAGGTAAGGGTATGGCTGGCTATGCAAACACAAGAGAGTTCAGGGTTTGCTGAACAAGACTGGACCACCCAGAGCTGATAGATAGTTCAAAGATAGAACACAAAAACACATTCTCTAGAGATATCAGGTTTAAAAGGCAATAATAACATAGGGAAAGAACTAAGTAAAAATCTCCCGAGCATGTCCACAGATAGCACAATTGATAAATAAAAATATACCAGCAATGACCCAAAAAGCATGGCAAAAAGAGACCACATACAAGGATCAGTAAGATCTACTGAGCCCAGTTTATAGAAGAGCATTGAGATGATAAAAAGATCAGTATGAAGTCACTTTAAGGCCGTGTACAAACACTAGTATTTTGTGGTTGAACTTATCATCCCCATGCAAATGCATTTTCTTTAGGCTGTACAGGTAACTTAGCAAAGAAAGCACTAACCTTGCTAACAGGACTTTTTACAAGTTTGCAAGCCAACTATATCAAGGAACAAAAACGTAAGGATGCACTGCTAATGTCACCGGTTTTGGATCAGACATGGCCGAGCTTGGTTTGGTCGGGCAACTTGTGTCAGTTTCTGAAGAACAAAAGAACTACCAAATGTTCAGAACCACTATTGCATATGACTTACAGNGAACAAAAGAACTACCAAATGTTCAGAACACCACTATTGCATATGACTTAAATCACCTGTACCTCCAGTAACAAAGCTCGCTTACCAATAAAATCCATTTAAACAAGGGGCCTCTGTTCATATTTGCGTCAGCTAATTATAAGAAACAGTCAAATCATATTCCGTATTTATTCACACACCAATTTGTCAAATATAAAACTATACCTTAATAGGAGCAGCCACATACACCCAGATTATATGGTTTATCAAAAAAAACCAGACTTATACTCTGACCCTTACAGACGCTCTGTCACATACGACCAGCACAGAGACACCGAGGCTGTGATATCCAGAAGGCACAGGGCCTTACCTGAGCCTGGCCAGCCCTGTCACTGTGTATGGACCAACCCATTCATCATGTAATCTGGTGGGGAGAATGGACGGGGCACTATCAGCAATCTGCTATTGATCCATGCCTGGGGCCCCTGCTATTGTTCATCTGTAGCCCTCAACTGGCACCCAGCATTAATGAAAGAAACTAAACAATGCATAGCAATCAGACGCCCCCCTCCCCTCCCAACAAATCACTCCGTCTTCCCTTTCTCTGTGCTACAGGAAACAGAGGAGAAGCTGGTTGGAGGGTTGAAGAAGAGAAAAAGAAGGTAAAAAAGAAAGTTTTTCACAGTTTGGGAGAAAACTTTTGTTATTATGTTTCTCTTTGAGAAGGTGTGAGTGCAGGGAGAAAAACACATTTATCATGTCAGAGATGGCTCATATCATCCCTGACCCTGAGCCGCAGACACAGCAGCTGATATCGAAGGCGCCTATTGAATAATGCTCAACGACATCCTCTGCCTAGGAAATAAAGACGTATGGTAAATCTTTACAACAGAGGGCTCCTTAGATCATCACAGCTGGATTTCTGCACTTCTTTCTCTAAATATTGGCAAAATACTAATGAAGTTGCAGCATTTGATATTTCTGTGTGACGCTGGCAGTTTATAACCCTGAGCGCTTTGATGGAGACTTTACAAGGGTCAGGGATGTATTCCATGGAGTTTGTTCATCCAAACTCCTCATCCAGCTGACAGGAGCTTGTTCATTGATTTCAGATTGTGTTTCTCAAGTTTAATCAGCAAGGCAGGCATGTCAGAATTACAGTCATTTATAAAAAAAAAAAAAAAGAAAGAAAGATAAAAATGTAGAAAGCCCACCAGATAGTTGATGTCCGTTGTTGAAAATGTGAGGAAGTGAAAGCTAATAAAGCAGCAGGAGTACCACATATCTACCGACAGACAGCGGGAACTAATCAGAAGATTTTAGAAGTCACTAAAAAGTCTTCATTACCATTCTTCAATGGTTACAGATCATTATGTATTCACCTTGTCAATTTCTTCCTATCAAACTAAACTTAACTTTTTTTTTTAACATAAATTTAAAAAAAAAGAGAAAAATGTGTCAAATGTCCGTCTCTACTGTCACATACACTATTTTTATGGTTTACGTTGTGAAAATTTATGTGCAAATATTATATAAACTGTCAGCTATATATGAATAAACATACAGTATGTTTGTTCATATCAAATCACAAAAACAGTTAAAATACCAAAATATAATTTCATCACTAAACATGATGATCTCTTAAATGATCTTTTCTTTGAACAAAAAAGACTAAACCACATTCGGTAGCGTCACAATGTTCACATCATGGAAAACATTAAAGCAGAATTTTTTAGAAACCTTACTCATTTTTCCAGTTCTCAAACTAAATATTTTTACAGCTTAGTTCTAAAGTAGTCCAGTCATACTTCATCACAGTCACACGCCCCGGCTTTGGATCTCAACATTTTCCTGATGAAATTCAAATAAGAAATTTTGTTTGTTAAAAAGAAAGTAAATAAAAATGATTTCAGGTGTTTTATCCGAAGAACTTTACAAACTATTATTGTATGGCGTTTGATTGAGAGTTTAAATGGATGGATGCTATAGAAAAATGGTATTAAACATATGGTCCAGGGGCCGCCAGAAGGTTCACTCTGGCCCCTGGGATCAATTTAGTAAAAGTGAAAATGACATAAAAAACTGCTTTCAAAAACAAAATAACGTAACTTAAATTCCTAATTTGTCCATGTGAGGTTGTATCTTTTAAACACGTCCAAAGCAGGGGGATAACTTCTTCTATCTTCTATATCTTTCTTGCTGGACAGATCTGACTTCACATTATAGGTCAGGTGGACAGGATTACTACACACATGTGGACATGTACACATATGTACACTTACAATAACTTCTATATTTTAAAAAGGTTACTCTAATCATCATGTGAAATAGTATATTTTCAGTTCCAGATACCTAATTGTGATTACATGTTTAGTGATTTTGTAGATCTGTTGTGATTCGTAAATTTTAATAAACGTGAAAATGACAAAACAGGGCAAATATGAATAAAACTGCACTTACGTGTCCTTATAATATGTTTTATAAAAGGATAATTAATTTAAAATTAAACATTTTTATAATGTACTTGTACTTTGCAATAAAAAATTTGATTTTTTTTCAGGTTGTTATGCTGTTGTTTAACTGGTCTAAACCACTTGAGATCAGGTTGCTGTGTATGTGGCCCCTGAACTAAAAGGAACTTGACACCCATGATGATCACTGAATCCATATATTGTCACACTTGAAGTAAATGATTGCAGTGTAGCGATAACCAAACGTCACTGACCCAATGATCAATGAGCCAGAAGTACTCATTTGTATTGAAAAATAAAAAATAAAGAAAGAATAGCTGAGTAACAAATAGTGGTAAAAAAAAAAAAAGGTTAAAATAGGATAATAAAAAAAACGATTAAGAAAACAAGTAAAATAGCAAATAGAAGTTCAACCGAATGTATAAAAGTACCATATATGTAAAAAATAATATTCTATCTGCTTTTTGATGTTTGAAGTGATTGTGTTAAATCAGCATATAATAACTGGTATAACATTGCATCATGTTCAGACTTATACGAAGCCTAGCAATTTCTTTTTTAATTACTTTTAAAGCTTATTTCAGTAAGTTTTACACACAAAAATAATGGTGACAAGCACTTTAAAATGAGACACTACCATGTTGGTCTTTAAAGCCTTACACAAACTGTTATCCATGACAAGGAGCTCCAGGCAACACTGTGACAGTTCGACACATAAAAGACAAAAAACCTTGCACAGTAGTTGCTTCTTAAACACAGTGTTATAGATCAAACACACTGGGAACAGACTGGCATGGAGGAATGCTTCAAAGGGAGTCATTAGAAGGGATGAAAAGTTTCAATTGATATAAAATTATTAATGAAACCATATAAAGTTGTTACCAGTGAGTCGCCTGTTGAGTTACGCTGCAGTAGGAAATGTGAGGAATAATTAATAAGACGGGTCGGATAAGACAAGGTTTCAGTTGGACTGGAAGAGTCTGGGGTCGGTTTTAAGAGTATAATTATGAAATGGTGCAACATCAGTACAATTAGACCAGAAGTGATACTGAGACTCACTGACTTCAGATGGCTTTACATAGAGTCCTTACAATAGAAAGACTTCTGCTATAGTAAAAGATGACTGCACGCAGTGACCGTAATCTGCATTGTATTAATAGTTTAAGGAAGGTCAACGTCCAAATATCCAATGGTAGTGTGGATAAATTAGTTTTACTGACTATCATAACAGTTAATTTGACATTCTATCCATTGATCACAATGAAAAATACACTAAAATATTTTTTTATCTCTTGATGGTCATCAACAAACACCTGTCATAATCCCAGTGGACCGACATACCCATACATACACATACACTGACACAATGTGAGGCAGATTTGTCCTTACTGGCACAGTATGGAAGAATCTGGGCCATTTTCTAGAGTTTCTGTTTCCAGGCAAAACAGATGATGTTGATTTATCTGCACATGTCAGGTTGCAGTAGGAGGTTTGCCAGCTACAAGCTATACGGTCCACAAGACCTTTATCCTCAGAAAAAATCCTAAAAAAAAAACATTATCTAACACCAAAATCTACTCAAATACTCACAAGAAATGACTTATCCTCATCCACAGAGGCCCCAGCACATACAGAAACATTGTACTGTGGGCTGTTTGAAAGCATTTACAACTTAGTTTGAAAACAGTGCTGTGAAAATGTATCAGAGTTGAACTGAGAAATGGTTTTATTTTAACTTTCATATATGCTTCATTAACTTTGAGGAGCTCAACATATATAAAATATAATAGATGGTTATGAAATCAACCATCTTAAAACACTGATGTGTTAGAAACCTACATTTTCTCCTGCTGAGCCCACCTGCAACAACTGAAATGATCATACGGGTAATTTGTTCATGCCCTTAAAAACCATCTATAAAGGCATCCATTCCAGTAAGCAGCGGCAGGAAAATATGAGTGATACGAGCCTTTCAGAGCAACAGTTCGCCTTCAAATGCAAGCATAGTCAGTTTGTCTGCATAAACCAATGCCCCATGGAAGTATATGTGGCTGGAAAATGGTCTGTAAACAAAAACAAAGTCAGATGAAACACAGTCTTAAAAATGTTATTTTTAAATTCATGCTTAGTGTGACAAAGAAAAGCTGCACAGTCTCCATCTGCACTAATCAAATTTCTTAATATGTAATGGTTTCCACTGCATGTAAATGATTGTGGCGCAATGTCATGGCAAAAATAAAAAAAAAGGCCACCATGCCTTCAGAATTATGATTTTTTTTTCCAGGTGTTACAAATATAAATTATATTGTATTAATGGATCCATATGCACATATAAGGTTTGTTTATGATTTGTGGGTCAACTTAGAATGTTGGTGCAATTCATAACAGGCACAAACAGCAATGTCAAATTTATGTGTTTATTTCAACTTTATGCATTGTGGTGTTGCCATGGAAGGAAGCAGAGCAGGAAGGTTTCAAACACAAAATGAATTTTGGCCTGTGTTACGACCCAACTCTCGAGGGGTATGAAGGAGGGCGCAACAAAATAAATGCACTGCAGACAGGTTGTAAAGAAAAGGTAGCAAGGACTTTTGTTTCAACCGAAACTTGGAAACGATACCGAGGGGTGTTGAAGAACGAATGCCGGGGTTCGGGGACACTGCTCAACCCAAAGAACACAGTAAAACCAACATAAGCTAAAACATGACCACAGCCAGTGAAAACACAAAAAATCCTAGGGCTGTCTAAAACAGGTGAAACTAAACTGGCCGACTAATCTATGGCCGACTAATCTAAGTGCGAGAGCAGCTCCATTAAGCTCCTAAATCCAGGTAAACTACCTATCCCGGCATATCCTACCAGTACTCTTAACTAAACAATTCCCACAAATCACTAATTTGGAAATACCCAACTTAAGGCGAAGCACAAAAGGTTTAATGAGTAACAGAGAAGGTGGTTAACCAAAAGTCTCCGACACACGGCCAGCAATTCTAATGCTCAGTAAACAACATAACCTCAAGTCTAACTGATCAAACTGCTACTCCCAGAGGTTTTGCTAATTTCCAAGGCACAGCTATAAACCACACAAACACCGCTTCTCTCCAAGCCGGGAGCAGACTGCCGGTCTCAACAGTTGCTCCACAGACTGCATAGCGATCCCAGGCTTTATTTCCGGAGGAGCGTCTTCAGGAGCTGTGATTGGTCCCTCTGAATCCAATAGGATGGGTGGAATAGGCGGTGTGTCTGGGCTGGCCAATCCACTGGAGGCACCAATAAGTAGGGGTTTTCATTGATGATAGGTTTCAGGTGATCCAAATTACCATCGGTCGTAACAGCCTGATGGAGATACAGATATTAGTGGAAGTCAAACATAAAAAATATTGCTGAGCTCCAGCAAAGAAATCTAAACGTCTCCAGAATGACTTCAACAGGAAAGGGTATTTGCTAAACAATAAATGCAGTTGGCAAAACCACAAGAACTTCAGATGAGGTTAAGAGGAGGCGACAAGATATTAAACAAAGTTCCAAAACAAATTGCTCGGCAAAAAAGACAGGTGGGGGCCGGCACAGGAGATGCTTCCGAAAAGTATTTAGCAACTGTTGCAGCTCACTTACTGTGAGGAGCAGATGACTGGAATACTGGGTATGATGCACTAGAGCTGATTGCAGAGTAAGGTATGTGACAACAGAATAGTTTTTATTGACAAATTAAATCTTTCAGCCCAAGACATATTGATCAGATAAACGTGCCTCCTATGGCACCTTTCATCATGCACAAGATGTGCACTGTTGAGGTGATGATGAGGACGCATTGCAGCGCACACTCAGCAGCTGGTCAGTGCTGTATTGGGACTGATGATGGTTATAAATGGCCGTAAGAGAGGGATGGAGCATGGGGTACAGGCGGTGGTGAGGGCTCTCACTGCCAGCAGAGGAGTGTTCGGGAGTTCATTCGGCGTAACATGGCATTCAACACAGAATACAGCCATATGGTTCAAATTTGTCTTTGGCATTCCAAAAATATTTACACAATCTGAATTGATGTGATCTCTCTGTTGTCTTCCATGGTGTCTAGCCTCCTCCATGCAACAGTAACTGCAGCCATTTGTGTGTAAAGTTGTACCAGCTTGCTCCGGACTTTCCAATGTGCTAAATATAGATGCAAAAACAACCAGTCCAAACAGTTTCATGTTTGGGGAATCACGTGCANTGGGGGGGGGCTGTGCTTGGCGGGGCTGCTAGGGCCTTCCTCTACCTTCTTCGGACTGGACGCATTGCCGTTCCTATGGTGGGCTGTCTTGGTTCTGTTCTCTGTGGTGGAGGCTGGTTGGCCGGGGCTTGGGGCCCTCTCGGTCTGCCTCTGATCCTTGGAGGTTGCATTTGNTTTGCATCTGCTCTTCCCAATATTTTGTGCTTTCTGGCACAGACGCCAGAAGAGGTCAGTTGGGGGAAGAGGGGGTCAATGGGGATACGGGGTTTGGAGGTGTGGAATGGGTTAAGCGGTTGGGGAATAGGTTGGACTGGGGCTGGGGTGTGAATTTTAGAGGGATGGGTGGTGGGGGGATTTGGGAGCATTGTGATCTCTGAGGGTGCCTGGCTGGGGGCGCTGGCCCACTGTGGGAGCCTATCTGGACTGGCCCTGCTCTCCTTGATGCCGGGGTGGTGGGTGGCCCTCGAGCTCGTGGAGACCTGGTC
>CM047975.1:37177607-37193254 GCA_026261665.1 Melanotaenia duboulayi | reverse complement strand
ACACATGCAGACACACACACACACACATGTACACACATAGTTATTCTTCTCAGGAGTTTTCGTTTCTTTTCAGGTGCAGCAGCTGTTTAGTTTCTCTTTTTAGGTTTGATTGCAATTGCTGTGATTTGTTTTCTACCTTTTGCTTTCTTCTTTTTCTATTTTTTCTGTTACTATTTCTTCTCTGTCCATCTTTCTCCTTCTGCTGTTTTTCCAGTCCAGCAGTTATAAATAAAAACATATTTAAAAATAATAATAAAGAATAACTTTTAAGATTCAAGGGGAGCCCTACACCCAAAATGCTCCTCTTGGCAGAGTAAATGNATGTAAACAAGCAGGTAAACATGTAAACACATGTAAATCATTCTGCCCTCATGATGTTGGACAGGACTGGTTAAAAAACAAAAGAGTGGCAGCAATGAGGTGACAGAGCGGAGTAAAGCTTGTCACATACTCCACAAGAAGTGAAAACTTTGGTCTTGTTCCTGAGGCCGACAAGAACAAGAAAAAACTTTGTTTTGGTCCAGTCAGTTCATGCTCTTTCGTCCGGGACAACTGACCCAACAACTGACCCAATTATTTCATATATAACATTAAACTTTTTCCGTGTCAGGGCGGGGTTGTGCAACCGGTGGTGTTTATGTCTTTTAATGCCAAATATTACGTATACATTTTCATAATTCGTACTACTTTCGTACCGCACCTCGATCAGCTGTTCATTAAAACTACCCGTTAAAACTTCCATCAGTTACAGTTACGATTTGAAAACAGAACAATGTCATGTGGTTTTCTGTAATAACTTATGCTTGACTGCATTTTCAGATAAGTAAGCCAACATTAAATATTTTCAAGGGAAGAGGTAGGAACCTGAAGAAGGAAGTCAGGTTATGTAAGAAAAGAAGAGGTTCAATCTTCCTCAAGTTATTTTGAGTGATACTGATGAGCACCTTGGCCAGCATAATATTTACATGTTCCCAACATTAACTGCGTAATATTAGTGATGTAAAAGAATATAACACTTGTTGTCTGTTTGCTAACCAGTCAGAAGCACTGGAGGAGAGGCCAAGCAGGAGAGTGTGGCAAGAGAGAGCAGCAGGGAAGCTATGGCCAACTTCCTACAATCTCAGCCTGGCTGAAAACTGTGCCAATAGATAAGGCTACATTATGGTTTCCTTAATAAATGATTGGTTTATAATAGTTTTAAGTAAATCTTATATATACACTCTTTGGCCACTCTTTTGACCATAGTAATTTGATTTTCCTCTCCTTACACCAATTTGCTCTCAGCCACACCAAAAAATTGATGATTCAACGAATGATGTCAAGTTCAAACCACTGATTAAAACCCAGAGAAGAGGCAAACTCACGTTTCATGAATCAATATTTTATGCAAAAAATAAATAAAATGGTTTTAACATTAAATGTAATATGAGTGTGTCATAGAGTCATATTAACTTTTTATGTCCTCAGTATTTTTGGAGTTATTACTGTCTTTCTGTTCATTCCTTCGGTTTTATGGCCAGCAATTCTGCCGTTTTATTTAGTCTCATCCCAGTCATCTACCCTCAAAGCACAGCAGGTACTGGATCCTTTCAACTAAAAACCCACAACCAGGACACACAACTAGCTTGTGGAGCATTTTGTTAGTAAGAAGCCAGATATTTTCCCTCAGGAGTTGAAAAAGAAGAGAAAAGTGCTCACTAGAAAGTGAGTAGTGAACATGAATTTACACAGAAACACAGTTTCACACCTAATCCAACAGGATAGAACTTTACTTGTAATTGCAATGAAAAGTGCAACGAAACGACCAATAACAATTAATAATGTTTAAAGACTAAATGTTGACCAACTCCTAATAATGAAACCATTCAATGTAAATCTCATTTACGCAGTTTCTTAGGCAACAGGTCATGTAAGGAAAATGAGCAGATATCAAATACACTGTTTATTGCTTTTTAAATTTCACTTTTTCTTCCCTGCTTTGAATGAATGAATGCCGTCTCTCTGTGCAGCCTGTCTGGCTGACTGTGCACAGTCCTCTCTGTGGAAACAGTCTCTCTGTCCCTCGCTCTCTGTCATAAAGCGGTTTGATTGCCCATAGCGTAACCATCTGCCAGCTAGCATAAGGCAAAACACTAAGCACTCTAGTGGGATGAATGACTGATAGGAGCATGAGTTCTGTGAGTGTTTATGTATATGTGCAAAACCACATCATCCCAACACAGACACACAAGTCTATCGTCCTTGTTGACCCTGGTGTAAACAACTCACTCTTGTGTTTGTTGCTTTGACAGCATCCTGACTGATAAGCAGATTGAGAAGCAGAAAGGACAACAGCAGGTTTACAAAAAAAATCTGAATGAAAGGGTGGGTTACATGATGTAAAACCACACCATAGCCATGATTTATCTTTTGTCTCAG
The DNA here is from genome assembly GCA_026261665.1 of Melanotaenia duboulayi. Taxonomy (NCBI): domain Eukaryota; kingdom Metazoa; phylum Chordata; class Actinopteri; order Atheriniformes; family Melanotaeniidae; genus Melanotaenia; species Melanotaenia duboulayi. The sequence continues at coordinate 37,190,836 of CM047975.1, read as the reverse complement.
ATTGTCAAGACTGAGAAGACTGTGTGATGTAAAATGAGCGACTACTTGCAATAAACTCCTTATGTACACAATTTGTGGCCTGTTTAATTATAATTTTAATCAGTTAAGCTTCACTAGTTTTAATCTAGCTGAGAGTAGACAAATAAAACAAAAACTATTGCTGGTTTTGAGAGATTCATTTAGGTATGAAAAGTGACATCAACTAAAAAGCTGATATAACACAATCCCATCACATTCTATGGGGTAGTCTTGATCTATTAGCGATCTCTTCAGATTTACAGGATACGGTTGTATCACAGGCCCCGCTTAGGGTAATAAAATTCAGCCTCTCCATCTTTATCTCCACCAAACTTCACGTTCAAACAATGGGCAGTCATTGTAAAATAAACTCACTGTATCTCAAGTTGTACCATGTGTGATGTATTAAATCAAATCAAATTTTATTTATAAAGCACTTTTCATGCAACACAAAGTGCTTTACATAATAAACACAATTTGTGCATACTAAATAAAACAAACCTTCGCACACAAGTTTCTCATAACACAGTCACACACACATTCACACACACATATAAACATTGTCATTTTATGTACCATAATGTTGAATTAAACATTTACACGCTTTAGACGTTTTAAAACACAGATATATATTGTGTATCACAATAAAACCTAAAAGATGTTGGAATATTAGCTGCCTGAAATAGACCATATCGCCCATCTCTCGCCTGCTAAGGTTCCCCATGACCCTGCTGGAATACATGGTAGAGAAAATGGAAAATGGATTGCCAACCCACAGATCAACTGTTTGGAAATCTGATCTCTTGTTGGCTTTCTTTTTCCCCTCAGTTCAAGTTACAATTTCCATTAATGCTACAAGCACAATGAAGGCCCTCAACTTCGGCACCGTTCCGGCTGTGTAGCAACTGTCTCCCATCGACTGCCCTGCAATGGAGCCCTCATTCATCCCCAGTACAACCAGTGATGACATCTGAAGTGTCCGTAACCTCATTTCCAACAATTGTGTTAAATTCATAGAAATGGGAGGGTGTTTTTGACCAGGGCTGGTTATCGTCACTAATTTACTGAATCGATTAGATTCGATTCACAACAGCTTATTTCAATTTGATTTTGATTAAATCCGATTCGATTCAATATCAATTCATTTACAGCTAATTATGTAACACCGCCTATTTTTCTTGAATGTTAAAGACATTCTCAGATAACTGTTTTATAAAACACTGAATGTATTTACTTAACAATCAAAATCAGTTATCTGGGAGTAATCAGATTACTGTAAAACTCTGATCTGACACATCTACATGCATTTTTTAAATACTATAACAATACAATGTTTCCCCAGATTCCCAGCCAGAAATGCTGTGATGAAGAAGAAGAAAAAAACCCACAGGACAGAAAAAAGTGAAACTTTTTTAATGTCCTGATAAAACCGTTTCATTCAGTGGAGTCGCTCTAAATATTCTTAAAGTTAGGATCTCAGATTACATGTTGATGTCATTAAAACTTCCAAAGAATACTGGATACATTTAAACACGTAACATGACTTTTCTTTCAATGACGTAGATTTGGCTTGTTCAGCTGTGCGCGTTGCCATGACGACCTTGACGGTATTGGCATAACACCGGAGCAGCAGAAATACTCTGAAACTTTTTACTCACAATGGTCGTGTGCTTATCCTGGACAAGTTTCAGGCTAACATGACTAAATCTCTAGGAAGAGTTTGTTCAAATGTGAAGCACAAAAAAGGCCAAACCTACATCAAAAATCTCATTTCAATTTTAAATAGCCGACTTCCTGTTTAATTAAACTTATTGGTCTGAGATGTCTGTAGGTCTTGAAAGTTATAGGAGTGTCTACCAAATTTCATACATGTCTGTGAATGTAGTGGGCAGGTTCAAAGATTGAAATTTTCTAGGGGAGCCATTTTCGAACCTACAAATAATACTTGCAAAGAGTTTAGTTCAGGGTGGGACTCTCATCAATCATGTTAAGTTTGGTGATGATCAAAGATTGTATGTGTCAGTTATAGGGACTTCCTTTTCATGGCGTGGCACCTAAACATGCCAGGAATATGTTTGGCAAAGTCTTAATGATTGACGATTAGGGCGTCGTAGTGTGAAAAACATTACTTCCTGTTATATGTGGGTGGAGCTATGGCATTGATGAAATATTGACATGTTCAGGATGGGATCATACATATTTCATTTGAGGTAGATGGATTGTTTTATGATTTGTATGAATTTTGGCAAAGCATCAAACTTTGAAGGACCATTCGCATTGAATGAAACCTTATAATACAAAGTTTTTAAGCACAAATTCCTTCAGAGTGTAGTGTCCAATTTTGATGGTAATATGATTAAATCTGTCTGAAGAGAAGTAGCTTTTTACACACATGAACTTGTGCATACAGCAGCAGAAAGATGGTAATTTATCAGAATGGGGGGGGCTGACTTTAGCGCATTAATTATGATTAATTAGTTACAAAAATAAAAAAAATGAATGCGTTAAAAAATAATCCATTCAATTGCAGTTTGAATTCTGAGCAATACGGAACATTTGTCAGTGCACGGTTTCCGGTACATTGGTGCATACGTCAGATCTCAGCTAAAAACTTAGCGACTCTGGTGCTATATTTAGCGAGTTTTCAGACTCCTCTAGTGATTCTGTTCAAATTTAAAGGAATGTAACATGCTGTAGGCTCTTAATTAAAGAACAGTTAACATACTTGAAAGGGAGTTAAACTTTAGGTCTGTTCAGTCTTAGCCAGGGATATTTTCTATTTCTTTTTCTACTGTTTTCACTTGAAATGCAATTGAAGGCATTTTTCCAGACATTACTAGAGCTTGAGTTAACAGTAGTAATGTCTGTGTCTATTATTTGTTGAAGTTGTCTATTAAAATCCATTTAAATAAAAAATTGATTTTTGGGGCAAATATTGTTATGCAATTAAAATGCAATTAATAAAGATAAACTAATTACAAACCCTCTAACTAATTAGATTACTTTTTTAATCTATTCAGGACATAATGAAAAATCATCTTGTCGCAAACAAATTTTAAAATTATGTAATATAACCTCAGACAGACGACAAAAAAGGACATATTGCAACATAGAAACTGTACTTATTTAACAAAAATATAAGTCAAACTGCAGAGAGAGAGATTGAGAAACTAAGTACAGATCAGGTTCCATAGCATTTATGAAGGTAAGTAGGGGACAGGTGCTGTTAATCCACTGAATTTGATAAATTGATCTTCATTAAGTTCACCGTTTTGGTTTGGACCATTCAGGTTTATGTTAATACAAAGTCAGGGGAAAATAGACATCAACCATCTAAGAGAAGCAGTTGCAGTTGTGAGTCTAGGAAGGGTCTGGGGTCATTCCAAACTATTTGGAGTTCATTATTCTACAGTGGAAATGATTATTCACGTGTGGAATCTATTCAAGACAGATGTCAACCTGACCAAGAGTTGGATATTCCAGCAAGTTCCACCCCAAATGTCAGATCATTTCAGATTCTACATGTATCAGTAGGCACATTAAATAAAAAAGTTCATCATAGTTACTAGAAAAAAACTCAGCTAGTACAGCTTGTTTGGAAAGAAGATGAACCAAAAAAGAAGAACTACGGGACTCCTGGAACAATTTTTAAGACAAATGAGACCAAATCAAAGTTGTTCAGCTATAATCCACAGCAACACATTAACCAAACATCAAACACATGAATATGAGCACAAACACCTGACTGCAACTGTCTGGTTGTGGAGGGATGATAATCTGGGCTGGTTCTGCAGTCAGTGTTTAGCCTGACTGTACACTATAGAGAACTGGAAAGGTAGACGATCAAACCAGTGGGTAAATTATGTAGATATGCACTCAGGGGGTAAATCAAACCGACACAGAGTTAGTGGGTAAGTCAGACCGACGATCGGGGGTAAGTCAGATGGACATGTTTCCTCCCCTTAGGGCTCAAGGAGGAAAAGGCTGAGGGAGAGGCAGCAGCCAGGAGATAAGGCTCTCACGTAGGGCTGCTGTCGCGTAGCTCTCCTTCTAATACAGCCAGGCCCTGGTTCTTAGCTCAGCCCTGATCTGCACAACCTCTCCTGAGACTCAACTGTCACAGCCAAACCCTGCCACAACTCTGAGCAGCTGCACACACACATACAGAGAGGTGCTTAATCGTTAGCATGCAAGTGTGTCACAGAACAAGTTCTGAGCCATGTGTGTCATTTTCTATGAGAAGCTAAGGCAGGCTGAGGCTAAAGCAAGACAAGTTCAAGGGGGAGAGAGGATCAAGGCACAGCAAGCATTACTCAGATCTGTGTGCTTACAGTATATACAGCTGTGTCGACCCCCTGCAGGTCTGCTTTTCTTTTTCTTTTCAATGTGTGTATATTTTCTCATTAAAAACCTGAATCCGTTCACCGTTTCTGATGCAAGAGTTTGTACTTGAAGATCACAATAATAGTAAATGGATTTTATGTATATTAGAAGTCCTCTCTAGCAACTTGAACATTAACTATTACTGTTCACAAGCTGCCAAAAATAAGGATTGATCCTTTGATCCAGATCAGGCAAATATCCTTCAGAGTAATCTGTTACTGTAAGCTGTCTGAAACAAGCCCAAACCATGATGCTGTCTGACAGTTTACACTTGGTTTTAGGGTCTGACAAGTCTTACCTTTTTCCCAAACTTTGGCCATGCTGTACATAGGTAAACAAGTCACACAACTCTAAAAAAAAATTGCCCACACCCTGAAAAACATCACATATGCACATCTGTGAAACAAGAATAATTTAATTTATAAACTTTGTTTATGCTTGTGAAAATATCATTTAAGATGAACATTTTTCCAAAGTTTGCTGTACATCACCATTACATCATTTTGTTCGATATCTGATCACACGTCTACAGCAGATTTTACATTTACTTGTTTACACACTGAAAATATAATCATTTAGGTTGCATTTCTTGCTTTAAAAAACACCTGACATATGATGAACAGCAGCTCTTCCTTCAAAATGTGGCAGGTTATATAGCACATTTTTTTCTCCTACTATTAGATACACTTAGATTCCTGCTTTTGACATACAGTAGGTGCTTTTGACACTTAGTTATTACATACTTAGGTTTTTATAAATGCTATAGGCAGTGTCATCTTTTTTTGTGTTTGCATTGCAGGAACTGAAGCCAAAAAATATTGTTTTAGTTCAAATTTCAGAGAAGGAGCTTTGACAGGATGGGGTAAACAATATGTAATGTAACTGTGACTGGTTCAGTATGGGAATGGGTATTTCATGCTAAAACTCAATTCAAAACCACACCATTTATTCCACAATTCTTGGCAGGTGTTTGGTGCTGGCTAACACCAGCTTGTTAGCATTTTCATGGACACATACATTTTCAATTAGTTGCCAATGTTCTGTAGCTGTGGAAAGCACATACATTAGGTTTCAGCATTATGTCGCTTTGTCATGGTTCTGGTCTGCAGAACATAGTGTATTTTACAGTTATGTACTTAATGTGTTACTTACATGTGCCTCTGTTGTAAGAGATGTTCATGAATCTGTGGTCAGAGATAGCTTTTCATCTCTCTCTTCACGTTCAACCGAAGTGATGGGAAGCATTTTTTAGCTAGCATCTTTGAGATGAAGACTGCTATTTACTCTTCACATCTAACAAACTTACTCCATTTGGTAACAAAGCTGCCACTGACTGCTGAATTGTGGACAGACCTTCTGTTCAATGCCTGCCCTGAAATGACTGTGTGGTAGCTTTATTATTATAACATTCTTCCTACTTTTGTTCCCCTGCTGACGCTTTGCTGCTTCGCTCTCCCCTCTGCTTTAATTTTTGTGCTTATATTCTTATTTTTCTACTCAAGAAATTTATGGACAGCGGCTTCTGGATATTCATTAATCACTTGGACTATATTTTGTGATTGACTTGGTTGGATACTACTACTTTTTAAGACTTACAATTTTGTCATTGTCACGTCAGCATGACCTACAAATAGCAAAAGTCTTATTTACAGTTTCTCAGCAGCTAACGCTAACTAGCCGCAAGATGCCTACCCTCAAAACAGATGACTATTACAAACTTTTACAGAAAATCACCTTCCTGGAAACAAAGATTTAACGGCTCAAGGTGAATGTGGAAGTAAATGGATTGTGTGGAAACTAAACAACTTTGCCTTTAATAAAAATCAGCAGACAAGATCTTGCTAACACATAGCTAATTAGCAGAAACCTTGCTGTAAAGAAACAGGGGGTCAGTGTACAAGGTAACTACTCTTTCACTGATAGTCCTCCCTGGAATGCTATTGGTGCAAAGACAAAGAGTAAATCATCTCACAGGGAAATGGGAGAATGAGTAACAGGCAGGGCCCAGTTTGCTGAGATTAGCGACGCAACCGGCTGCCCTGCTCTGCCAACCAGACCAAGTACATCCTCAACCGTTCTCCTAAGCAAGACACAGTCATGGCCAGCTGTCAAAAGGAAAACTAGCAAATCTTTTCCTCAACAACCAGAAATGTGACTACAGAACAGGTTTGCTCCACTGCTGCAGGATTCTGGATTTATATCTTATCACCGGAATGAAATCTCCCTACACAAGAAGGTAAGCCCAAAGAACAAAGTACAAGGCGACAAGAAAAGCAAACGGCTGGGTCTAAGACTCTGATTGTTGGTGACTTTGGTATTAAAGACATGAGAAACATGTGTGGAAAACAAACCAAAGTACTGTGCTTTCCCAAGGGTATGGTATCAGATGTGAGAGATTAAATTACGCAAATTGTGGCGGCACACCCAACAGTGGAAAATCTCATACTGCATGTGGGGTCGAACAATGTTGTGAAACAACAATCTGAGGAGCTGAAACGAAACTTTACTGAACTGCTGGATATGATCAGCTGGCTGGGTACCCAGATATTCATCAGTGGCCCTCTCCCTTCAGAGTAGAGAGATTCAACAGACTATTTAGTCTGAATACATGGCTGTCAGCTGCATGTACCACACATCTAGTTAATTTCATAGACTATTTCAACTTCTTCTGGGACTAAAGGCACTTGTTTTGAGACAGAAGGATTCTGCCTGAACAGATCAGGTTTAAGGCTGTTCGCCTCCAACCTGTTTTATTTTCTGAACAGACACTCTGTTCCCTTGGACAAGGACAACAGACGAGAGACCAAAACGTCATAAGACAGAGCCTAGAGGAAATCCTTAGAAAAAACCACCTCAGGTCCCTCCTTAAAAAACCCCCAAAGCTTCCAGCGAGGACCCATCCCCTTCATCTCATTCAGGACATTTCCCATCTCTCCCCACCCTTCCTGGACTTCACCTCCCAGATGAAGGAGCTGGTCACTATTGCGACCAAACTGACCCCATACCCTAGTCCAGTGTTTTTCAATCCAGGTCCTCAGGACCCACTGCCCTGCATGTCTTATGTGTGTTCCTACTTCAACACACCTGATTCAAATTATTAAACTTCCTCATCAAGTTCTTTGCAGCCTGTTAACGAGTCATTCATTTATTTCAGGTGTGTTAAGGTTACCTCTAAGACATGCAGGGCAGTGGGTCCTCAGACCCAGGATTGAGAAACACTGCCCTGATCCCAATGTTTTCACCCCAAAACATCCCACCTCATCTTCCCCCTCAATGCCCCAGTGAGCTCTGACACAGTCGTCACAGCGCTAGTGCCCACCTCCCCTCCTTCCACGATGCCAAGCTCGTCATCTGTCTCCACAGCCTGATAACAGCACAGCATCTTATTGCTATGTGCTGGGTCCAGACTCCAACTATGTGGGTACTCATGGGTCTCTCCAGGATAAGCTAGGTCCCAAAATTAAAGTTTTTTTCTTTATCCCTGTTTTAATAGGCAACAACAAAGACTGATAAATGTTCAGAAAAGCAAGATTTACCCAATACATTCTATAAATTTATCATATCTTGTATTCATTCCTCATCAACTTCAGCCTGCCCATAACATAACTGGACAGATAATGTTTTTAAGCACACTGAAGCTAGCTTTAATAAATGTCAGATCTTTGGTTGGAAAAACATTTTCATGATTTTATTATAAAGCGCAAACTTAATTTCTTGTTTTTAATAGAAACCTAGTTAGACAGAGAAAATGATTGGGTTGTTCTTATAGAAGTGACCCCTGAAAACTTCAGCCTTGTAAGTGAAGCTGGATCACATAAGAACGGTGGAGGAGTGGCTGTTTTGTTGACTCCCTGCAATGCAGCAGATATCTTAGAAAAACTTTGCCTCATTTGAATATGTGGCTCTCTAGATGAATCCCCCCCTCTCGTGCATTCTTCCTTAATATTTACAGCCAGGGCTCGAATTAAACTGGGGCTTTCGGAACGAGCCTTATTTTCGCACGTGCACTGCGACTTCACACGTCACATGCACGCATAACTTATATCAGTGCACGTAGCGCAGTCAAAAATATGGTTACTATTTAAAAAACTACTGAATGCAGCTTGTTTAATCAGAAACATCGACTGAGGGTTCTTTAACAACAAAAAGAAGCACAGTTGGTTGTGTGGATGCTCACAGCACACAACAGACAAACAATGCTGCTGTGCACGTGCTGAAGGAAACAGAACGGATCATCTGCGTCGTTTGGATGATTTTTAGAGCGCCCCCTAAAGTATCAGTTGAATCTCTTTAGGGGAGCTCTTATGCCTTTCAGGGGAGCCAAGCTCCCCTTAGCTCCCCTGTAATTCAAACCCTGTTTACAGGCCATCTAAATACTGTGTAACGTTTTTTGATGACTTTGCTAAACTGCTGTCAATAATCTGTGCTGATTTTGACTGTCAGTTATTGTTGGTGATTTCAGCATTCATGCTGATAACCTGGAGAACAGAGAGACCAAAGAAATGTGTGTTGTTCTTGATAACTTTGGTCTAACTCAGCATGTGGAACAGAGGACGCTGTCTGGATGTAGTCATCTCTAAAGGTCTGAATATTTCCAAGGTGGTGGTGATGGATGTTGCTCTGTCTGATCATTCCTGTGTTTGCTTGGAGATGCTGTTATTGTCAACAAAAAAGCCCAAACAGAGGTTATCAAGAAACAGTACATTGGTGAAAATACCACTGAAAGCATTCAGTTGATGAGCTTGTGGGTCATTTCAGTGGTAAAATTACAAGCATTGTTAATGTCGTTGCTCACATCAAGGTGAAAGTGATTGCTGCCTAAAAGAGAGCTCCATGGAAAAATGCCAAACTGGTAAGAGCTAAACAAGAATGTTGAAAAGCTGAACACAGGTGGTGGAAAACAAAGTTGCAGGTTCACTATGAGATCTACTGTATGAAGAAAGATTAAGGATTTATAATATGGAGCTGAAAAAAGTAAGCCAATCTTTCGTTTCTGAAATCAATGCTAAGAACAGGAATAATAGCAGCCTTGTTCGTTACTGTTGACAGGCTAACTAATCCTCCAGGGTCAGTAATCTCTGAAACTTCTGTCCAACCGGGCCTGGAATGAGTTTGCTTCTTTCTTCACTGACAAAATTCAGAAAACCAGGCAGTCAGTCATTGCTTCCATGCCAGAAGCAGGACATATGTCAGAGACATGAACACCATGACACACTTTTCGCCAATCAATTCTAAAAACCTGAACGAGATCATTGGCCATCTAAAAACCACGACTTGCTGTCTTGACACCCTGCCAACCGGGTTTATTAAGAATGTATCAGGATGCACGGCCTTAGATAACTCAGGCCTTGTCTACACGCAGCAGGGTATCACACAAAACAAAGATATTTTTCTATGTTTTGGCCTGTCATCCACATGAAAACGGAGATTTATGTCATTAAAAATGATTATTTTAAACACTTCCGACCAAAGTGAAGATTTGTGAATACTCTGACATCTGTGTGTGGTCATCTACTACCGGGGTTTTTGGTTTGGGAACGTCACTGTCTGCAACAAAAACACTCTGACGTCAGATGTGCGACCTTTATTTGGAAAAGCATGGATGTCCTCAAAACTGTGTTGGCCTTATCYATTCTCCAGGCGCTTTGTGTTTGTTTGTTTTTACAAGCTCAAATACTGCTCCACATAGACGACCACAGGCGAACGACGAGATTAAGGACAGTTATTGTCCGCCACCTAACCATTATACGTACAAGGCATGTTTTATTCGCTACTGCCACCTAAAGGTTTGGCATGCTTTTGAATGTGCTTAACAACGCGGTTATGCGGATAGGTGAAGAGGAATTTTTTTTTAAAAAACAAAGTCGTGTAGATTCTTTTTTTTTTTACTTTACGGATATTCTGTTTTACAAAAACCCGGCTCCGTGTGGACAAGGCCTTACAGATTGTAAACACGTCTCTGTTTTTAGGTGTCTNACAGATTGTAAACACGTCTCTGTTTTTAGCTGTCTACAAACAGCCGTCATCAAGCCACTGCTGAAAAAGAAAAAACTAGACTGGTCACTCATGAGTAGCTACAGGCCGATATCAAACCTCCCCTTTCTTAGTAAGATTATAGAAAAAGCTCTTGTTCAACAGCTACACATCTTTCTGACACTAAATAACTGTTCAGATGTCTACCAGTCAGGTTTTCGGCCACACCACAGCACTAAGATGCTCTAGTTAAGATCTTTAATGAAATCCGCCTGAGCACAGATACTGGAAACATTTCAGTGCTGGTAATGCTAGCTCTCCATGCTGCATTTGACATGGTCAACCAGAACATCTTACTTGATTGGTTAAAAAACTGGGTAGGGCTTTCTGGCACTCTATAAATAATTGGTTTGAGTCATATTTAAAAGAGAGGGACTACTTTGTGTCTATATGTAACTATAAATCTGAGCAAACCAAAATAATCTGTGGACTTCCCCAAGGCTCCATCATAGTACCACAGCTGTTCAAGAGTCTAGAATCTAGATGCTACCACATGCTCACATTAGGAAAAACAACTAAATATGTTACCACACTTATGCTGATGACAGACAAATCTACATAACCATCTCACCAAATTACATTCAGCATCTTCTGCTTTGTTATGAACCAACTAGATCCCTCAGGTCATCAGGGTCAAATCTACTTTCTGTTCCCAAAGTAAGAACAACACGTGGAGAGACAGCATTCAGCTATTATGCTCATTAAATGTGGAACAAAATCCCAGAAAACTGCCGGTCTGCTGAAACGTTTTAGCAGTTTTAAATCAGGGTTAAAAACTTTTCTATTTGCTCCCTTTTATCAAAACTGTTAAAKTCTCCACACTGAAACTTTATTTCTTGCATTTTATCTATTTTATTCTAGCTTTTTTCTTTCTGTTTTTATTAAATTTTTTAGAGTTTGTTTTTAATGCACTTGCTATTGCTTCATGCACCTCACTGTAATGCTTTTAATGTGTTATGTAAAGCACTTTGAATTGTCTTCTACATTAAATGTGCTATACAAATAAACTTGCCTTGCCTTGCCTCATGTGGCATGGGTTGAGCTGGACCTCATTTTTTTCTATTTTCTTGAAGGATACAGAACTTTTTGATGGTTGCTGTCTTTGATTCAGCATGTTTCTTATTTGCAGGCCATTAGCATTAAATCCTGAATCGTTAAACACTTTGAGGCAGAGCCTAGCAACAGTGGAGCATTCTTCCTTTGCTGTTTTTCTTTTTTTTCTTCTTTTTTTCCTTTGTGGTTGGCAAACAGCTTGGCAAATTACAACCATCTAGTGGTGGTATATAATTCCCATGTGTTGATTAAAACAAAACAGAAGCATATCAGGACAACAGTAACATAAATTGTTAATTTTCTTATAATTTCATGAGTTTTTGAAAGTTCGGAAATGATTACCAATCCATAGTTCTCTCAACTTAAATGTATGCTGACAACACAAATGTAAGTGATTGGTTGAACATGCAAACACAATGTCAGAACTCACTTTACAAAGACCTTGAAAACATCAAAGGACCTGTACAACAAAGTGTGATTAACATACCTTGGATATATCTCTGTAGCCTGAGTTGACTTAACCAGACATTCGGGATCAGCGGTACAATAAAGCTGGTAATCAACTTGATAATTCAACCCAGGGTTTTCCATCTTGATAAGTTAGTGCTCACATAAAAGGGGTGGAGTTTGCAGTGTCTGACCAATCGCAGACATGGAGAAACCCTGGAGAGCAGACATTTATTCTTCAGAAATATGAAGAATTCAAACACAGTATCCAGACCAAAAGCAACGTTATTGCCACAGCTACAGCCAGGAAGGAATGCTGGCAGAAAAACGCAGACTCTGTTAATGCCTAAATTCGTGAGATTGTACAATATTAGTTAATCAGACTGCACTCTGAATACTCAAGTTCACTTTTTTACAGCACAGACATTTCGAGCAGAGCTTCATCAGTTCCTTCTTTTCCTGTTTATTTATAACCTCCACAAAGGCAGAGGTTGTGTTTTCAGTAATGTAGGTTTGTCTGTCTGTTTGTCTGTTAGAAGCTAACTCGAAAAGTTATGAACAGATTTTGGTAAAATTTTCGAGAAATGGAATAAAGGAACAAGTGTGATTACATGTTGAGAGTGATCCAGATCACACCCTGGAGCCATGATTTGTTTGAAAGGATTCTTTACGATGCCTTTAGAGCATTTAACTAAAAAATAATGCCCACAATTCTGGCAAAAAAATAAATAAATAAAATAATTTAAATGTGTTCTAGTTTCCTCTTTAATCGCGGGAGTTACATTCTAAAAATAACCCACAATAGGCGAAATCCACAAAGTAGTCAGCTTTATTTTTTACAATTGTTATAGAAGTTTTAAGGCTGTAAAATCCCTCACTTCACCCTTTATACACTTTTCTCAGACAGGCATTACCAATTTCACACTTTCTCTCTTGTTTACACACCCTCAAAGTCCAAACCTTCCTAGAAAAAATAAGTCCAATATTATAGAATGAAACCAAAGACACCAGAGACACGGCATGTAGGAGACTGATTGACAACGGTCTACAGCCAATCAGCAGGCAGAACACAATGCACTGTAAAAAAAAAAAAAAAAGCATGCAAACTTGCACTAAAAAAATCTGCAAAACTGTGAGGCCGCAAAAGGTGAACCACGTTATAGCAAGGGACGACTGTTATTGTCCATCCATCCATTTTCTGCCACTTATCCGAATCTGGTCAAGGGGGTAGCCACCTAAGCAGGGAAACCCAGACTTCCCTCTCTCCAGCCACATTCACGAGCTCATCCAGGGGT
>CM047975.1:37153276-37177323 GCA_026261665.1 Melanotaenia duboulayi | reverse complement strand
TCCAATTGGGGCAGGACCTCATTGCCGACACAGAGAAGGCACTCCACACTTTTTCGGCTATAGGACCATGGTCTCGGATTTGGAGGTGCTGATGCTCATCCCAGTCGCTTCAATCTCAGCTGCAAATTGTTCCAGTGAGAGCTGAAGATCATGGCCCAGTTAGGCCAACAGAACCACATCATCCGCAAAGAGCAGAGACCCAGTCCTGAGGCCACCAAACCGGATCCCCTAAACACCTCGGCTGTGCCTAGAAATTCTGTCTACAGCATCCAGAGAATTAAGGAACTCTGGGCGGTTGTAACTGTAATTGTGTTTTCCATAAATTCATGGCTAGGATATATGGCATTTTTCCAACTAAAAGCCAACTTTTAAGAATATATGTTAACATGTTAGTCTGACTAAAATCAAACAAACGCTTAAAAAATTCAGACAAATAAAAAGTTAAAAAGCTGAATAACTTCTGCACATATAAAGTGAAGTTAAATGGGCCTAGGCAAATCAGGCATACTTAGGTGAATATGATGAGTAGCTTCACTGAGATGAGGACTGGTGACTATAAAGTGACCGACATGCATTCGTACAAAGCCTCCTATTCTAGTTATATACAATAACCATCATTAACCAGGAAACAGGGTACTGTATATGCAGCCATACTGTCTGCAGAACTGGTCAAAAAATGTTATTAAATGTGTTGGTGTTTATTTAGACTTGTAACGCTTTTAACAAGGGTTGTAATTTGTTTGAGTTAGCACCTTTATTTGGAGGCACTGTTTCCAGGAGAAACTATTCTTTGCCCTTTCTGATATGTTGAAAAGGTCAACAGTTTCCATAATAATTCCTTGACTCCAAATACTTGACTGCAGCTTTATTTGTATTGCTTCCATCATCCTGGTTGTTAATATTTCCCACATTAATAATCATATGTGACCATATTTATTTCACATTGCTCCCTCTGGTATAGTGATATTACACTTGGCCAAGTCATCTATCATCTTCTTTGTTGCCCTCAAAACATAGCATGTGTACACAGTGGTCAGTTCCCACTGCTGCTGCACAATTTTTAATTATACACGTATCATAGAATCATCTTTCTTCTGGACTTACACACATGCTCTCAGTTTGTCAGATCCTAAGCACAAAAAGTTTACCAACATTTACACAACACGATATCTTTTTGCTGCAATATAAACAATAGGCTTCACAGTTAGAAGAGTTTTTTTCTTTATTATTGCCAAAACCAAAGGGCATAAATCGTATATTTATTGAACCTCCTCTTTCAACCTCAACTGCTGCCTCAGTGTAAAAGATTCTGCTTTGCAATGCGAGCAGGATGAAAGTCATCAGAATGAAGCGCAAAGCAAAGCTAGTTTCAACTTTCATTTTGAATTGAGACGTAAGTAATAACGTGAATGGGAAAGAAAAGAAGTACTGGAAATACTGTTTTATTTTGGTTTTATCTTAAAATGAGCCATTCATAGCTGTAGACTGTGGGTTGTTTCCTCATGATGTTTTGCTTTGCCTGTATGGTAGCCCAGAACGGACATCCCAAACACAAATCCTACAGAGGACTTGTTGTAATTATAATAGAAATCATAGTTTCTACTTCAAACTTGGGATATTTATCTAGTTTGGAATTTAATCATTTGTACTTAGAAACGTGTTCCGACCATTCATATGCACAGAATCATGTGGTAGAACAGGGAAAGTGCAATATCTTTGCATGTCTTAGCATTCACATTCATTCTTTATTTTATCAAAATAGTAATTACTCAGTTTGTATTCTTTTATTAATACACAGATGTGTAGCCAAACTGGTCTCAAGACTTAGAAAAGACATCTGTGACAGACAGATGAGAACTTTTCTTAGCCGATCTTGTGTTATCAAAAGATATTTTAACCTCTGAGTTGATCTGATCAAAAAGATCACAGAGGGACTTCTGATGAGAACCCAGTTCCCAAAAAAGATCCTGTTAGATTTCTGCCATGATTCAGGACCTGTGTTACTGAGTTTTGCTAACATTACCAAAGATATTTCCGTTGAATTTTCAAGAGGTTGTCTGGTCACCGACATGAGGTAAGAGACAAGTTGGAGCATCACTTAACTTGATTAAACCATCTGTGTTGGATGTTGTCCTTTTTCCAGGCCCTAAATACATTTATTTCTCTTGAAAATATCAACATCAAGCTGATATTATGAGGGTAAAGAGTTGTGTTACCGTGATGCTAGGAATGTGTGTCACCTTTGTTTTTACACAACATTTAAAACCAGATGATGTGTTCACACGTGCTTTTGCTCCAAATGCAATTACAGGATTTCCACTGTGGGATACTAGATGTGCTTGCTTGTTTCTCTGTTCAAAAGCACTTTAACTAAGGAGAGCACCTTGACTTTTTCCATTCGGCCATTAGTCTTCAGATTAAACTTTAACTATACCCACCTACAACACAAAAGTTAGGCAAGAAAGGGGGGAAAACTGTGAATTAAGCAAATTCATGGACTTTGCCGTCAGGATTGCAGCAGATGGCATCACAGAGCCATTTTCTCACCCATCAGCCAGTGGTGCTTAGAGAAAGCAGGAGTTGATTTAAATCCTACATCACATTCTATTGTCTAGTCCATCACTAACACTTAAGACTGTATCCCCCTTTCTCCTTTTCCTGTCCCCACCTGCCATTCCCCACCTCCTGTCTGCTATCTCCACTACCATGTCTTCTTAGGCAGCAATGATGAGTCTGTTTCCACTGTTCCACTGATGCAACCAGGAACATTGACATGCACAAAGATGTGAACACAGTAAAATGCAGAATACACAATACAGGACAAATACAGTGGAAAACACAAAACAATCCAGACAAAAACACATCTCATAAAATTCCAAAAACAATACGGGTAACTTTTAAAACATAAATGGTCCGAAATAAGCAGATAGCACATTCCCAATGGTGGCATGTACTGTGTTGGGATAATGGGCTGACTCCATAGAAACAATTACCTTGTTTTCTGTAGGTGTTTGGTTAGGTTTAGGCATGTTATTTTTTGTTTTGTGCTTAGTTAAGCCACACAAAAACTACCTGGACAGGCTTAAGTTCCAAAACTAGATCAGGAAATGTATGTGGAGTGGACAAGACAGTGGACAACCATTGCCTATTTATAGGATATGTTCATTTCTAGTTAGACTAGACTTTGTTTTAATGGCATTGAAGGCCTGTACATACACCACAGGTACAGACATTTGTTCTCTCTCAGGGTTGGGACAGAAGAACAATGTTATTTTTTTCCGTGCATTCCTGGCTTGGGGGTTTGTGCAGCTTGTTCTTGGCACATCATCTAAGTAAAACTTTTTTTCACTCTTGTTGTGTCCAACAACTATTGCTTTTTAGGTCATAAATTGTGTGCGTAGTTAATGCAGAAAAGCATGATGCAGAAATTTTACTGCTCTTTGAGGTATAGACAGGGTCAAGACAGGGAGGAAGTGCAAGAAATTGTGCAACACGTGACATATAAAGACTCAAACATCACTATCAACTGGTGGATTGGTACAGCATAGCTCTGCTTGGGTCTGTTCTGAAGAAAAAGGAGTTGGAACAAAACGTAAAGTTCTCAATTTCTCAAATTACTAGTCGATCTATCTACCCCCCCGCGCGCCCTCCACCATATACTGTTTTACAACGTTTTGTCTTTTATTATGTGACCTTATTATTTTCCAAGGGACAATTTCAAAAGTTCAGTAGCAAAACAAAATAATGTTCTGCTAACCAGACCAAATTCTGTCGACAGAGTTTTTACTGCTGCTTTCGGATCAATGGTATAATGTGCCCAAAAGCAAAACATTACATAAAGTCCTTTATTCCTTCTGCCATTAGGCTTTTAAACACAGACCCCCAACTCATTTTAGATTAAAATGACTTATTTTTAAAAACTTAGGAATTTTTTTTTACTTTTTGGATGGATGGATGGGTGGATGGATGGATGGATGGATGGATGGATGGATGGATGGATGGATGGATGGATGGATGGATGGATGGATGGATGGATGGACTAATATGCAGTAGATGCTGTAAGGGTCTGTTGTGGGTTTTGTTGTGTTTGGGTTTATATATATTTTTCTCTCTTGATCTAAAATTACCATTATGTGTTCATGTTGTGTTACCTCAGCAGTCCTGTTCAGTTCTTCCTGTATAACTGACATCACTCTAATTCCAGTTTAAAACTATGTAGAGCAAAACTGTTATTTACAGCCATCTGGAAGCCAACCATTTCCAAAGTCAGTGGACAGAAGCATTTAACCTGCATCAGGAGCACAAAATACAGACCCCAGAGCACACAGAGCTGCAGTGTAAATCATTAAATCAGATGGGTTTACATCTGGAGGAAGACTAAACCAAACCAAACGCATCTGTGTCCAGCTATTAAATTCCCACGCAGCTTGATCTGTAACACTCATTATTCTGACTGAATCGATCCAGACAATCTTTGTCTATATTAATAAAATTTCTTCACACACAGCTTCAATATTTAGCCTATTAACTGATAATTAGAGCTAATCAATTTTCCCAGCAGAAGGTGACATAATTTCATATATTTCTAACCCTCAGGGCAACAGTTAGCTTTTTATCACATCGAGGATGAAAACAAGACACAATCACACCAATGTGAGCATTACTTAAGCTCCTTTTGGACATGTGAAGTTTTCCATTAATCTAACAGAAAGTGAGTCTTTTTAGGTCCAACCTAGCATCGCTTATGGATGAATTGTAACAGAACAAGTTTCAACTGCACACATTCGCATTAACGGACACAGTGGTTGGTCTTAATTAAGAAGATAATCTGTAAAGCTTGTCGCGTGAGTCATGTCTTTAAAAAAGCTCACACTAAATGCTACTGGGCAACAAATAGACTTGACATTCAGTTGTTTTTAATATGAGACCTCTGTAGAATCAAAAAAATTGTGTAATTATGTTAAATTAAGTAAATGTAAATAAGACGCAATGAAGGGTTGTGTAAAGCTGAGCACACACATATAAAGATTATTGGACTGTTTTTGTCCTGATTTTTCCCCTTCCCAACCAAGGAAGAACAGCAGTTCTGGTCCAGTCCAGCTTCCTGTACAAGTAACCCTCCACGTATTTGTACTCCTGGGTTATTCCACCCTCTGCCCCTTAAAGGGAAAGGAATAACTAGATTGTTTTCCTGAAGTTTACCAACAGGTTCTTTTGCTTCACTGATGCACTGATCTTAGTTGATCACCTGCAAATCATAAACAAACTACATGTCCAATCTATTTGCGTGTGCATGCAACTTTGCATCCCGTTTTCTTTCTAACTGCCAAGATGACCAGGATCTTATCAGGACATCATTTGCTGAAAAGTAGAAAGTTTTCAGTTATTACCATTGTTAGAAACGTTGCCCGCCCTCTCAACCCATCTGAAGGGTTGGATGATAACGATGACTTGTATGATTTAACCCTTTTGGCACCAGTTTTCAAAGAAATGTTGAATTTTGATATCAAGCATTGAAAATGTTGTAGCTTGGAAGTGGTGAGAGGTTAAAGGTGTACTATAAATGAGAAAAATGTTAAAAATGTACAAGAGTTTTATGATGAAAGTAAATTTACTCATCTAATTTGCATATGGGAGCATCAGCGGTTAGCAACCATATTAGATCATGTAACTTTAACTATGAACTGTGATTCTTTTTTTTAATATGTATTTATGTTCTTTTACCTCTCCCAAGGAGAAGGTTATATTTTCGATGGCATATGTTTAGCAACATAACTCAAAAAGTAGACAGATTTTGATAAAAAAATTTCCGGAAATGGAATAAAGAAACAACTGACAGAGGTTATCTGGAACACTGCCTGATCCGGGAATTGTTTTTAACAGTAAAACCGCAAATGTTCCAATACTCCCTAGAACCACTAGAGGAGGTTATTCTGACACTGTGCTAATGCATCATAAAAATCATAAAGGTGGCCATTATACAGAGGTGAAAGTATTTTCCTTTCAACCTTTTTATCATTTAACAGTAGACAGCTTCTATAAATAATTAATTGATTAATGATTTCAAATAGAAAATGTAAAATAATTACTAGCTTACAAANAGAAAATGTAAAATACTTACTAGCTTACAACATTCAGTTATCAGCTAACATTTAAAAAAATTAAATAGTTTTTTTTAAGTATTTATAATATTTTATCAATTATTTAAGAGGGACCAATTAGAACAAAAACATCATATAATGCCAAAGTAAGAAACAGAGCGCTGGATGTCAGCTGATATTGATTTATTGTATCACAGAGCTCAGTAATGAACGCTCGCAGGTCATTCTGGCTTCGATGCAGCTCCGGTAGAGGACCCACGCCTTCAGGGCAGCCATGTCTAAAACGTTATAAAACACCACAACAGGCCGTCTTCCAGTTGCAGCTCAGAATGAATACTGCCTCTGCATCTTGTTAAGGATGTTACTCCTCGCTTGGTCCTATTGTTGTAAGAGGTCATTTCTCCCCTGTCTGAGTTTTCCTCATTCATTTGTTGGAGCAGAGCCAAAGCTTATTCTACTTCTGTTCATTTCTTTTAATATTATGTTACATCAACATCAGTCAAACGGGGTTGATCCGGATCACCAGGAGTTTTTTTAAATGATTCTTTACTATTGGGAGATAGGGATCATTTTGCAATTAAAGCTTCTAACTCATTAGACAATGCCCAGAATCAATAGTAATAAATAAATAAATAAAAATAAAAAATTCATAGACCAGCATCAAAGTAGATTGATTCAACATTGTTTGACCTGGATCATGTTGATAATCTAGATCAGGTGAACCAGAAGGTTTAAAACATAGGGGGTACTGGGTGGACCGTTGGGCCTTTTGGGTTTTTTTCTCAGTGGCCCTATGGCTTGGTGGAGGTCTGCACTCTCTGATTGCTCCTGGTTTGTAAGATTATTTTAAAAATAAATGAACCAGGAAACCAAAATCAGTCTAACAGTAGTAAAATGTAGTAGAAACCATCATTCAAAAAATACAAACAGGAAATCAGTAGGTTTAGCATTATTTGTCACATCTATGTATTCATCTTGCCCAGTTGTCCCATTGCAGATGTGTATTTTTGATGGAGCAAACAAAGCGGTATCAGTGATACGAATTCAGCTGCAGGAGATATCTGGAGACAGCATACACCAGTTTCAATCAAATTAAGGAAGGAAGAGAGAAAAAAGAGAAATGGACAGAGCCAGAGATAAGAGTCAAGATAGGACTGTCTTGTACTGGCTGGAGAAATCTCACAGTACAGGTAGGATTCAAGACTGATGCTGAATTAGCTGTGGATAGGTGGCGTGTTACAGAGAAAATCTGTGGTGTGTCTTTGATAATAAATTAATTTGGTCACTCATGGTGAACCAAAACACATTTACATTAAGAGATGTGGTGAAACAACACTGATTTCAAGTCAAAGAACATTTTATGATGTGGCATTTTCTTATATATAAGTAAAAGAAGTAAAAGAAAAAAATCATAAATTTTTTCCATATCTGAAAGCATATTATTGGGCGTTTTCTTTACTTTCTTGACTGCAAGAAGTTTCCTCACAAGCCAACCACAAGGGGCACAGTAACATGCCTCCCATGCTCTTCTCCAGTCTCACGAGGTTTTTCTTTCCTCTTCCACCTTATTCTGAGCAGCTCTGGAGCCGTGGTCTTTCTCAATGCCAGGTCATTATGTTCACATCCTTTTATCATTTGCATATAGACAGTCTCCACAAATTCCTGTAGTCACAACAGCACGCTTTCCTCAATTTGCTACTACATTGAAATACACGCACACACACAAAAACACAAGCACAAACAAACCCAGACACCATCACACAGTACAAGGCAGAGACTGTAATTTGTTTGTGACCTCCAAAACTTCTTCTGTTTTCCCTTCTTCTGTCTCATAAATGAGTCAGATCGCCCACTGAACCAGCAAAAGAAGCAAACACACATCTGTAATATACACACACACTACTCAGTTCACACAATCCCCTGGACAAGGTGAATGGGAATTACCCAGAAGACCTTGCCAGAAACCTTCAGGCTGACACCGATGCCCTATGCAACTCAGATAAGTGTGTGTTTTTGTGGATCTGCTAGCGTGTAAATGGTGTGAAAGCAAAGAGAATGTATGTGATGAACACATGTGTCCTTTGAAATGTAATAGTGCATTTCAAAATCTGCTACACAAAGCACATTTTAAAACTGTGGCACGTCCATTTAAGCAAACTTTCAACTGAGTGCCTACAGGTCAGGAGAGCTTTTTAAAAAACATCACCTCTCGCACTCGCTCCCTCTAGACAGTGGTGGGGGGCATCTGAAGGTTGACTCGTGTCTTCCCTTGCCCCCTCTGTCCTCCCCTCTGTCCACCTCTGGAACAGCAGGGGAGGGTCACCATCTTCTTCGGTTTCATCCAGAGATATTAGCTGTTAGAAAATGATGAATGTGACATTGGGAAAGAGTCTGTTTAGACTTTTACAATCAAAGGAAATGCTTTCACACCATTTCCCCCCCAAACCTTCCTCTAAACTTGTTACAGGCTTGATGACCTTCCAGCAGGAAAAAACAAATTACAACACACAATGCTGTCTTTAAGTCTGATCTGCAAGCAGAGGTTGTCTCAAGGACAAGCTTACCTCAGGCTGTTGTGTATACACACACACACACACACTGATCCTCACAGACACTGTTAAAAGATTCTCTAAACCATAGGTTCTTCACTCAGAACTGGATTTCCATACAAACCCTGACAAGTGGGTGCTCTGTTTAGAATATAAATTAAAACAGAATTCAGTGATTTACAAATCTCATAAACCCAGATTTTATTGAAAATACAACATTATCTTAAGACAGTTTACTATTTAAAAAATCCAATTGGCAGTCTCTGAATTGTGTGGTACAATCAGCGGTATGGACTACTTTTAGATTGCATTCAAACTGTTTGACCCGCTTTACACAAACCCTGGCATGCTTCCACAGATAGTACCGTTAGTATGGAGCAGTGTGAACACTCATCTGCACTGTGGCGTAAATCAATTAAGCAAACTTCACTTGAAAACCGGGGTCTCGGTTCACTTACATTGCAGTTCGTTTGCATTGTGAAAGCAAACGGACCATCCAGTGAAGACAGGAAGTGATGTAAAGCTTCACAGCTCAACATTTTGGATAGCCTGCTGTCTGCTGCTGCTCATACTAGACAGCTTCTTGTGAAAACCATATTAGGTTTTAGCATATAAATATAAACAGAAACCTCAAAATTGCAGCATATTGGTGTCTTTCCACTGTTAACTATTGTAAACAAGTTGGCTGAAGTGGAAGGTAGCGATGGGCATAATTAATCGATGATTAATTGATCATTTAGAATTTTGTCAATGACTTTTTTTTTTTTTTTTTTTACCTCTCCTGTCCAGCATCATAGCAAGCAGAATGATAGTCTGGTTGGTGTGTTTGTCATGATTATGCTCTGGCTGTGTGTGTGTTGAGTGTTCCAGGTGGATTCTGGAGCAACAATTGGATCCACCTGCTGTTCATCAAGCTGCTATTTAAGAACCAGCAGGAGCTCCAGTCTTCGCAGGATTACCTCTCTTGATTGTGTGTTAATCAGGTCTTCTTTCGTAAGTCATCTTGTGGCTCACCTGGCTTTTTTGTCTTTTCTCAGTTTTTCGGGCTGCTGGAGGTCCTCTGAAAAGAACTCTGTATCAGGACTTCTAGCCTCGACCAAGCCTTGCCAACCTACCTGCTCAACCTACCTGCTCAACCTACCTGCCGGCAAACACAACCTACACAGACAAAGATAATTTCCAGACGCATCCCTCCGCCGTCAGACACCTCAGGATCCAAGTAAGTTTCCGATCCTGTCTGCAAAATTAAGAATTTCCATCTGACCTCCTCTAATCCTCTGTCCTCTCCCAGAAGATGTTATCAACACCCGGACCAACTCTCCCACAGATGAACCCAAGCATAAAATAAAAGGCTTGTTCATTCTCACCTTTCTCTCTTTCTTCTACATTTGGGTCCACATCTTGGCTACGGTCTTGGCTACCATGACAGTATTGTGCCGAACACATTTGCTTTGCCAAGGGGAGGCTGATTGGTATAAGGCTCCTCTTGATAGCCGTTTGTTTATTTATTTACTTTGAATCATGGAATCTTTGTAATCTTCCTGGACCTCACCAAAGTGGACAGAAAAAGAAGAGACAGCAAAACGAAGAAAAAGAGAAAGAAGAAAGAGGAGACAATACACAACAGGCAGAAGGTAACGACCCTTCAATCCACACTATTACCAGACTGCTACATTTGTACATACACATCAGAAAATTTCCTACAGCTTTTACAGAAAAACAGAGCACCCAGTGATCAAGAGTTTTTAAATAATAACCAAATCAAAAAGACATGTCACAAAATATCACAACACCAACCAGGTACAAACTCACAGGAAAAAAGAAAAATGATCTCTTAGTGTATAAACCCACTGGACAACTCAGTGACTGTGTCAGCAAGCAGGGGATGGGGAGTAGGAAGTGATCAGTGATGAGGACTGGTGAGATCATGCAAAAGCAACCACGCCTCTATGGAGGCTAGAGGCAGACTAGGGCAGCCCAGAAACCAAGACCATCAGCAGTAACCCCTGGGCACGACCCCAAGCTACCCCACCCCGAAGACGACCCCAGCCCCATCTGGAGGGTAGCCAGCCAGCCCCAGCCAGAGTCCCCTGCGTTTTTGGGCCCCAGAACCCAGTGGGCCAAGATCAGCAGCCGCCGGCCCCACCAGGGACCGGACATCCGTGGCGATGAAGGGTTTAGGGCCCCTGGCCTCCTAAAAAGAATCACGCAAATAGTGAAGAGATCAAGCTCTCACTGAACTTCATGTCTGAGGAATTATCCAAAATAGTGCAACAACAATCCGTACTTATTCTCCTAATGGAAGTAGTGCGTGAATTAAAGGCTAAAATTACAGGGGAAAACAAGACAATCAAGTATTTAGAAAGACGTGTGGATGACCTAGAACAATATACAAGAATGGATGATGTCATTGTGAGTGGGCTGAACACCAGGCACCGTTCCTATGCATGTGTGACAGATGAAGCTGGTGACCAGGGCAGTGAGGATGAGACTACAGGAGACGCAAACCTCCTTGAGCAGCAGATTTTAAGTTTTTTTTGTATTCTAAAACATTGTTATTGACTCAAAATCTATTTCAACGTGGCATACAATGCCAAGAAAAGACAAAGGAACAAAACCAGTGAAAACAAATAAGCTAAATCAGATCGTACTTTTGTTAATACACCTTATGACCAGCATCTCAGTCAGTTATCCTTCCTCATCCAATGGTGAGGATTATAATGAAAGTGCATCAAGTCAATCACAATTGGAAAGGTTTGTAATCTCTGAACAAACACTACAAGATACTTTAGGTGACATACAGTAGACCCTGATAATAATTATTTTAACCATGTCAACAATGAATGTTTTTATTATCAGGAACAGCAACTGGATGGAATTTTGAATTAAGATCAAACCCTATCAATAATTCATATTAACAACAGGAGTCTCTATGCTAACTTTAAAAATATTAACTTCTTAAATCAGTTTAAGACACTATTCAACATTATAGCCACATCAGAGACATAGATAAATGATGAAAAAGAGGCAAATTTCAATTGATGTGGATATGAGTTGTACATGCAGAATAGAAAATGCAAAATTGGTGGAGGAGTAGCATTGTATGTTGACAGTAAACTGAAAAGTAAACTGGTAACCAACATGACATCAGCTGTAGATGAGTTGATGGAATGTTTGACAATTGAAATTATAATGGAAAACAGGAGAAATATCATAGTGAGTTGTATAGAGCTCCAGGATCAGACTTAGAAACATTTAGAAACTGTATGGATAAGATGTACACAAGAACTGATCAAAAGGATGTATTTGTGGAGACTTTAACATAGACCTCACAAAATAAAAGCTACATAAACAGATGATGAATTCCTAAATACAATGTTCAGTTTAACCCCGTTCCCCAAAATCACAAGACCCACAAGAATGACAACACATTGCGCAACATTGATAAACATAACCAAACACAGTATGGTAAGTGGTATACTGATGAGTGACGTCAGTGGCCACTTACCTGTGTTTGGTTTTTTCAACATCAATTATCGAATTAATGAGGGTAAGAATAGAAAAAAAGCACGTAAAATAAGCATCAAAAAGTAATTACGTACTGAAGATGCTATCAGTGCACTAAAAGATGACTTGATGCTACAAGATTGGGATGATGTTTATAGGGAAACAAAAGTAGACACGGCATACAACACATTTATGTATTTAAATCATTATTTGATAGAAACTGCCCACTTATCATTACTAAAAGTTATAGATATAAAAATTCCCCAGGCCTAACCGAGGGGCTAAAAAATGCTTGTAAAAAGAAAAACTATCTTTATAAGAACTTCATCTGAT
The DNA here is from genome assembly GCA_026261665.1 of Melanotaenia duboulayi. Classification (NCBI taxonomy): domain Eukaryota; kingdom Metazoa; phylum Chordata; class Actinopteri; order Atheriniformes; family Melanotaeniidae; genus Melanotaenia; species Melanotaenia duboulayi. The sequence goes on along the minus strand of CM047975.1, from coordinate 37,164,833 downwards.
TAAGAACTGAAGAATCTGAAAGGAGATATAAAATATCTAAAAACAAGTTAACTGACATAATAAGAACCAGTAAAAAAAATTCTAACAGAAAAAAACTGAATGAGACTAAGTGACATAAAAGGCATTTGGGAAATATTGAAAAAACCGAGAGGAAGTGGGACAAAGAAAATGACATATCCAGTATTTTATTGATAACTGTGGTGATAATCATGACATGAAGGTAAATGGAAGGAATAACTTTTTTATTAACGTTGGACCAGAGTTGGCAGCAAAGGTTACAGATCATGGAGAAGAAACTGTGAATGGATCATTGATAAGGAATAATCCTCATCCAATCTTCCTCTCAGCGGTGCACTAGTTAAGAGGTGAAATCTGTTGTCATGACCTGTAAAAACAAACTGTCTACTGATATTGATATGGTATTGATAAAGAGAGTTATTGGTTGCATTTTAAAGCCACTAACTTATATTTGTCATTTATCATTCCAAACTGGCTCATTCCCACAGAAAATGAAAATAGCTAAAGTAATACCAATATTTAAGAAAGGGAACAAACGTCAATACACAAACTGCCAGCCAGTGTCACTTTTCCCACAACTCTCAAAAACGCTAGAAAAGCTTCTTAACAAAAGACTAGAAAACTTCCTGAATGAATATGAATTACTGGACCAGATTCAATATGGATTTAGAGCAGCGAGTTCAACATAATTCGCATTAATGGAAGCAACCGAAGAAAAAAAAATGCATTGGATCCAGGAAAATTGCTATATTCATGTTTTTTAGAAACGCATTTGACACCTTCCTTCTATACTTAATCAACTGAAAGTGTATGGAGTTAGGGCAGTGGCACTGAGCTGGATTAGGAGTTATTTGTGTGAAAGACAACAATTTGTGAAGATGGGAGCTCATGTGTCTGGCTGTGTGGAGATTGCCTGTGGCGTCCCCCAGGGGTCAGTATTGGGCCCCAAATTGTTTAACATATACATACATTTCACATTTCAAGTCTCTAGATTGCTAAAATTAATATTATTAGCAGATGATACAAATATATTTTTATCTGTAAAGGATTATAAAGAGCTAGTTATTACTATAAATAATGAATTAGAAAAATGTGAAAAATGGATGAATAACAAACTATCACTAAATATAGGAAGAAACTAAGGTAATGGTCTTTGGAAATTAGAAAAAGAAAGATGATATTATTATAATTATTGAATATGTAAAAGAAATAAAGTTCCTGGGAGTGATACTATATTTAAAATTAGTTGGAAGCCTCACATCAGACAGAAAATAAAATCGCAAAAAATATCTTAATCATAAATAAAATTAAGCAGGTCCTGGATTACAAATCACTTTATATTCTTTATTGGTCACCAGTATTACCTTACTTAGAGTACTGTCTAGAGGTCTAGGGCAACAATTATAAAAATACAGTTTAGGGCAGTCCGTTTTATAAAGTCAGTTATCTGGATCATACAAACTCTGTTTTTACAATCCAAGTTACTAAAACTCCAGCACCCGGTTAATTATCACACAGGACAGATTATGTTTAAAGCCAGCTGGAACTTATTACCATACCATATACAGAACCTTTTCAGCCAGAGAGATGGGAGATATAATTTAGAGTAGGGTACGTGAGTAGGTACATTACCAGAAAAAATACGTATAAAAAAAAACAATCTAAAAGTTTTATGAACCGATGTTGGATTTATTTACTTTGAATTTATTCAAATCAATAAATCATTTCTTTTAAATCCAACCCAATTAATTTTACTGTGTCATGTAACGTTAGAAAGCCTTAATGTGGACAAGAGAATTTAAAAGCTTTTAATTTTAAAGCTGTGTTTTTGTGAAAACACTACTACCAATGAGCACTGCCAGAAAACAGGAGCAGCCTTCATCAAACTCGCTTACCTCGGGAGGCTGTCCATAATGGTTAGCAACTTCAACTTTCTTCTTTCTACAATATGCAAACGAGAGACGAGGAGAAGAAAGTATCACAAATAAAATTTCTTCTATTCTAAAATAGAAAAAGCAAAGATAAGAATTTGTTTGGTTGACAGATTTGCATCAGAGACACTTTGCTAATTCAGCGGGCCAAGATAAACACCAAAGCAGTGGGAATAGAAATCCCACCAATGAGTTTTGTCATAAATATCACAGGAATGACAGTTCTGGGGCTTGTTCCTCTGTTGTCTGGAAAAAAAGACAAGTTTTGTCGGAGCTGATTATGCTTCTTTTTTTTTTTTACCAGTACAAAATCATTCCCAAAATCTTGTGTGAAAGCTAGTGATGCAGGATTGCATACACACACACGTATGTAGACACACACTTGGAGGGTGGTGAGAAGCTGTTTGAAGATAAATAAAATCAAAAGGTAAACTACACATAGTGTGTTAACCTGTTTACTGTGTTTCTCCCACTGTTTCCCACAAGCCTGTTATTTGTTCTTTTATGTTCCCTGCTCTTACTTAATCTGGATAACTACAGGAAAAGACTAAGCAGACAAGTTGCGTGGAGATACTTACACATGTTTCTGTGTGTGTGTTGAAGTAAGAAAGAAAGGGAGAGAGACTAGGTACAGTATGTCGATGTTCATTATTCAGTTATATTTCCTCATAGCATTATATAATGGTCTAAATAAAAGAAACTTGCATACCACAGATGGATTTTTTTTTCTTTTCTCTTTAGTAAGGAAAGTCTTCACGTTCATGTCGAGAGGCTAAAAGTCCCCCAGCCGCCATGCAGTAATGTAATTTTTATTTTTTTAAACAAATGATTACCTGACTTTGGCTAAGCCTTTTAACACTAGTAATCATGCATGGATTTGGGAACAGGGATGGTGATGGTGTAATTCAAGAGCTATCCATTGCAGATACCAGAGTTCAGTTCAAGATTTCTTTTTGTTGGGGGGGGACTTGCTCTGATAGCACATTGACAGTCATTCTATATATTTATGGAGCCATCATTGCCTCTCAGGATCCCGAGGCTAAAAGCACATTCACACTCAGACTATCCTGGTCTGTGGGACTCGGGACAATTGTGCAGGCAATTTCCAAAAAATTTGGTTTGGTTTGCTTTTATATCGCACTTTACTCAAGCAGACCATACCTCCTGAACAATGTCACACAGTGACATCTGCTCACAGAAGAAGAAAATCTAGATTATCAACCACACCAGAGAAATGAGCGTTCAGTGTTCCAAACAAATCAAACTGCATGGAATCGGATCAGATTAGTTTGAAACAAAGCATCAGGGTGACTGTGTCCGAATAAACTTCTAGCCCAGGGCATCACATGACAGCTGTGTTTTGCATTACAGCACTGCGTCACACACCAGTAACTGGATATCAACACATTAGCCGCACAAGGCGGATGCTGAATTAGCTGTTGTTGACCATGAGAAAATCTGCCAAAGTGTTGGAATTGTTTAAATTAGTTTTTTTTTCTAACAACCAACAACCTTTTTTTTATCTTAAAAGGAAAAAGTTGATGCTCAAAGCCGTGGTATGTAACTACACTATACTGCCAAAAGAATTTGGACCTCTGCCTATATATGAATTTTAATAACATCCCATCCTTAATCCATAGGATTTAAAATGAGATTGCCCCACTCTTTGCAGCTACAACAGTTTAAACTCCTCTGGAAAAGCTTTCCATAAGGTTTAGGAGTGTGTTTATGGGGTTTTTGATCATTCTTCCAGAGTAATATTTGTGAGATCAGGTACTGATGCTGGACCAGAAAGCCTAATTCATTCCAAAGGTGTTCTGTTGGTTTGAGGTCAGGACTCTGCAGGCCAGTCAACTTCCTTCACACCAAACCCGCTCATGCATGTCTTCATAGACCTGAATTCAGTGCTATAGAGATGTGTCCTAATACTTTTGGTAATGCAAGTATGAGTATGAAGAAGTCAGACTGCACTTCCTTGGTTATTATAACGAAGTTGTAAAATATTTAATTTGGCACAAAGTAGGAGGAAGGTTTCTAACTATGTCCTGCTTTAATGTTTACAAATAGAAATTATTCATTCAGTTTTCTTTTACCTGAAATTAACATTTTAAAGCTCAACATGCAGAATGTTTATATTTGTTAAAAGAACACTTATTTTCAAATTATTCAAATCACCCCTATGACGAGCAGAAAGCAAGGACCAAGGTTTCCCTTGCCCGGACGTCGGTCACCGGGGCCCCCCTCTGGAGCCAGGCCTGGCGGTGGGGCACGGAATCGAGTGCTTGGTGGCCGGGCCTTTGCCCGTCTGGGTTTCCCTGCTTAGGAAGCTGCCCTCGCGACCCGACTCCGGATAAGCGGAAGAAGATGGATGGATGGATGGATGGATGGATAAACGGTAAATAAACCAAACTTATAAAATGCTAATCTAGTTTTTTGGACCACTCAAAGTTCTCTCAAACTGCAGGCCACATTCACCTGTTCATGTCCACGCTAACCAGCAGTTCTCAGGTGTTCTTTTTAACTATCACACACATTATTACACTGATAAACATACTTTAAAGGCGAAGTGGGGTGGGCCTGAACGACAATGCAAAAAATTTTCGTTGAGATTTTTCTGACCAATATTGCAATTTGGTTTGTGATTTAATCTTTTGAATTCCAGCTTCCATTCAGTGTTCAAGCAGAGCTGTATCAAAAACATGATGGAGGATTACCACATGAGATGACACTTAAATATGAACTGCTCTATATTCTAACGCAAGGATGCAAAGTTGAGATGTAAACAGCTTCACTTAGCAACTGCAACCTGCGGCCAAAACACTGACGTCGGAAGCTTCCATTTCCTCTAGAACAGGTTTATACTTTGTCCTTGTAGTAAAGACTAAACAGATGTTATTTACCACGTCATTTTCTCTGCATGATTTCTGTATTACAACAACGTTTCACCTCAATGAAACACAGGTGTGCACACTCCAGCCTACAGCTAGAGAACGCATGGCGGACAAGATGTTACTTCAGCCGGCCAGTAATTAGACAAAAATATGCATTTTTTTAACTTTCCCTAGGAGCAGAAGATATAAACATTCGTCTTATGCTGAGAAATTCCTGTCTATCATGGAAGTGCAGCTGAACGAGTTAAATCTACCGTTGTCGTGATTGTTTCTGAATCATATGTCTTTAAATGGATCTGTTATTCTTGGTAGGTGTAATCAATGTCAACACGTTATCTGAGATCTGAACTTTACGAATATTTCGAGCGACTCCTCTCAGTATAACCGTCTTTATTCATTTCATCAGGACATTACAGAAGTTGGACTGTTTACTGTCCTCCATGTTTTGTGTCTCAGCATTTCAGTCATTTATGGAAAATTAGTCCATGATAAGGTCTGAAAATGAGACATGACTTCACAGCTAAATGTAGCTGTCACATGATGTTTAAATGTTGCACAAGAGAGAAGACAGGAATTTTGACTGAAGAGAGTGAAAGCTAAACAACAGTGGACACTGCAGCTTTGTCAACCTGTACCAGATGTGCTGTGAGACATGGAAACTAATCACTCTCCTTTGTGATTTATGAGTTATATGACTTACACTGTATATGCTGTGTTATGTTTACATATTGAACAGAGGTGCCCAACTCCCGTCCTCAAGAGCTACCATCCTGCAATTTTTAGATGCATCCTTTTTCCAACAAACTAGAATCAAATCAGTTGGCTTATTACCAGGCTCCAGCATGGCTGAATGAGCCAAATCAGCTATTTGATTCAGGTATGTTGGAGAAGGGATGCATCTTCAAGCTACAGGATGGTAGCTCTCGAGGACTGGACTTGTTCACCCCTGATTTAGTTGTGTGCGTTTGTGGAGGTGGGGGCGTGCCAGCTCGGACGCCCATAGTAACCAAAGAAACAGGGCTGTGGACTCTAGTTCCTGAAAAAAAGGACTGTTGTGTTCACTTTTCCCGTTCCGCATCCAGGAGAAACAGGAGGGCTTCAAAAAGGCAGCAGAGGAAGCCCAAGCAAGCAACTACAACAACTACGCCAAATACCCGCAACCCACGACTGATGATGTTTACAAGCGATTTCACATAAAAATAAGCTCAACAAGCGGACTTTGCAACACTGCTCATGTCATGCTGCATCACCACTGTAAACTTGAAGAAGCTCACAGCTGCCGGCCGAAATGTTTTAATTCAGTAACGGACAAACACACCGTAGGGTAACGATAACTGAGTTACTTTATTTAAAGAGTATTAGCTACTGACAAAAGTAACGTGTTCCTAATAACGCAATACTACCCAAGACTGATACCTAACAGTATCAGTCAGTACTTAACAAATGAAGAGAAACTTTTCTTCCTGATTTAACCCTGAAGTCTCATCTGAAAGATGTTCAGTGTATCAAGAAGAAAGAGGAACAAGACAGGGATGCTGCATATCACCGCTCCTTTTTGCCTTTTCTATTGAGCCTTGGGCAAAGACAGGTCATTGCAGTTTAACAAAAATTGTCTCTATTGCAGATGAACTGCTTTTGACTATTACCCAGCCCACAGAGACTCTTCCTAAGGGTCTAAAGCTGATAGAAGACTATGGTTCACTCTCAGGCTATAAAATTAACATAAATAAACCCAGATTCTGGCACTGAATTGCAACTCTTCAAATGAAGTCTGAGAAGTATACATGGAAGTGGGATGCAGACAGTATTAAATACCTAGGAGTAATCCTACACCATGACCCTGCAAAGACATTTGAAGTAAATGATGTCCCCCTAAACCTGAAAATAAAGTCTGAACTATTAAAAGAGAGCAGTTTTTCCTACTTAGACCTGCGTTCCAGAATCGACTACATCACAGCCAATATCTTACCTAGACTGCTTTATTTATTTTGGTGTTTCCCTATTACCATCCCTCCCAACGCAATTTTAGGAGTGGGACAGGTTACTGTCAAGGTATATATGGAACAGTGAAAGAGGCAAAGTGAAAACAAAACCTTACAGTTGAGCAAAAACAAGGGAGGATAGGGTTTTCAATACCTGCAGGGATCCTACATTGCTGCTCAATTGAGGCCGCTAGTTTGTCTGTAGGATGGAAGCACAGTGAAAAAGTGAAGGGCATAAGGGTATGCTAATTTCAGTTTTGTTAGCAGATCCGGGTTTTCAGAAAAACTGAACATCTTAGATGAGCCCATAATGTATGTCATGCTTTCTACGTGTAATAAAACCACTAGAATCCGTGGACTAGAGATTCTACGCTGGTGCGCGTATGATTCAGAATTTATCCCAAATAAGCATGACATAAGGTTTAATGTTTGGATCTCTAATGGTTTAAATAGTTGTTGGTGGTGAAGTGACATTTTTAAAACAGAAATTCGGTCTAGGAGCTCAGGATTACTTCAGATATTTACAGGTCAGGAATTACTTTCAACATAATATCAAACAGAACTTTCAGAACATAGATTTCTTAGAAACATTTAAATCATTGATCAAACATTTAAAAACCTCATATCAAGGCTATACAAGAGCATCCTTCGAGGCAGGAAGGAGAACACAAGCTATGTGAAAGAGAGGTGGGAAAGAGAGGCAGGACTAAGAATCACAAAGAAGAGTTGGGTTAAAATGTGTCAAATGCAGCGGGCCTCAACCATATCCACAAGTTGGTAGAAATTTGGCTGTAAGAATATTTTGAGATCATTTTGGTGTTTTTTTAACAGCACCAACGTGTGGAGCTCCTGGTGCTCATCATTTTCATGTTTTTTGGGGCTGTCAGGTTCTCCATCTTTTTTGGAGTAAAATATATGAACATCTACGGAATGTATTAATTCTTAAAAGCATTGTACTTGGGCAATATAGAGTTGGAGAACTGGAAGAGTAAAGAAAGGACACTACTGTAGATTCCTCTAGTGAAAAGTATGAAGGCTGTCACCAGGAGATGGCTTAAAACTGAAGCACCAACAATGGAGGATTTGATCAACATTATTATCCACAGAATTTTTGTTATGGAGAGAATTATCTTCACCAAAACTGAAACTGGACAAGTTTCATACAATATGGACAAAATGGTCAGAGAATTTGAAACCTGATTAGGTCAGACCCTTAAACTGCTCCATGTGAACACAGGAAATGGTAGGAAATGGAATGAATGAATGGAAATGGTAAGCTACCCCCTGTTTAGTTTGTTTGAGTGTGTATGTTTTACTTGTGTTTTATTTGCACTTTTTGTGTGTTTTCAATAAAGAGATAAAAAAAAAGCTGTAGAATATATCAGATAAATAGTTCCTTACCTCGTGAAGTCAGTTGAGGGAAGTTTATGTGTTACTGGCATGTAATTCTACCCTAAATGTGCTTTGACCACATTATGTGGTGTGTAGAAGTCATGCTTCTTTAACATAATTCTGTGTGACCAGCCTGAGTGATGGACATTAACCTAGTGGGGCTGTAAATAAAATGAAAATATTTTTTTCTGCCTTATTAAAATTGCAACAAATTGGTAAAGCTGAGGCTGAGAATTTTTAGAACTGGCTGAGTTTCATCAGTGTTAGCTGACACTTAAAAGCACTTCCAGTCTTAGTAGCTAGTTTTCTGTTTGTTTTCATACTTTCACTTTCCAGATATATTCAGAGTTGATGGCTTTTGTTATTTTTTTTGTTGTTTGTTTTATAACATAAAGAGGCATATTTGAGTATCCCCGTAATATTAAGCTTCAAAAACTCCCACTCCCTCTTCTGCTGAAGAAGAAGAGGGAGTGGGAGTCTGTTTTCCACCCTTACCATCACCTCTATCCAGAGCAAAGACAAAGCATGTAATAATTACATGGCTCAGACACAATGCACAGTTGGCTGTGGTGGAGGGAGAGCTGAGCGGTAGCTATCACAGCGGCAGATAAATTCAACGCACAATTATTCATCCAGGGACCACGGCAGGTAGATTAATGAGTTTGATAACCCGAAGCTTTGCACTGAGCTCCAGCTTGCTGTCGTCATCATCCTTGCATCGTTTTCTATTTCTCTTACTCTCTGTCTCTTTCTCTTGCTCACTGATAGGAAAAGAACCAAATAGAGAAGGTGGTGTGTCTCTATGTGTGTGTGTGTGTGTGTGTGTGTGTTGGGGGGGGTTCATCTGTGGTGCATGTGTTCACCAAGGACAGGTCGATGAAAAAAAATGATAGAAGTCTTGAGAGTCAGAGCATTTGGTTGTTTCGCACATCTGCAACAGGTTAGTAGGGTTTTAAGTATTATCATCACGTTGCCACATACCATTCATCTGGTCAGACGTTTTTACAACGTGAACTGTTAATACTTCTATTGCAGCAGCACTTTCCATTTTCAATGCACAGAAAAAAAGACAGAACAAAATCTTTAAATAACAGAAATTACAGTAATTAATCTACACATATTGAAAAGAACAAGTTCTGTAAATGTCTGCAGTTTTTAAGGAAAATGTGGATTTCTGGGAATGGTTGTTTTATGTGTGACAACAATAGACATAAAAATTAACCTGTACAATTCTGGAAAAAAGTAAGACATCCCTGCTTTTAATTCTTAAATTAGCATCTCTGAATGTTATCAGTTTATTAAATTAAGTTATTTTTAAAAAATTTAAACCATATTAAAGCACAACTCATTCTGCTTCCTGAGGATAACAAAACTACAGTCTGGCAGAGGGCGAAAAAAAATTTGAACTGAAAGGGACGACCACAAACTCATCACTCAATAACCATAGGCTGAGTGCACAGCAAGAACAGCTGGAAATCATGATCCTACAGGCAGAACTGGAGTCATGCAAACCTCACCTTAATTGGTAAGCAGCAAAGACATCAGGCGGAGGTTTGAAAAAGACCACAGGAGTAAGGTTGTCTTCTCTGGGTCTAATTTTCAGCTTTGTCCAACACCTAGTGGTTTTATGGTTACATGGAGACCTGGAGAGGACTACAAGCCACAGTATCTCACACTGACTGTTAGAGCATCAGTAATGATCGGGGGGGTTCTTCAGCAAGACTGAAATGAGGCAGATGTGTCTCTGTGAAGGATGCATTAATACAACCACATACAAGATTATCCTAGAAAAAAACATTCACTTCCTTATGCTAAGACTGTGCATCCCAACTCAGAAGATTACAGCAGGACGATCCTCCATGCAACTCCACCGGGGGATGGAGGATGGCCACACCGAGAGCCTGTCATGATCAGATCAATCTCCAGATCTCCAGAAAGAGTGGTGGGAAGTTACACAACAGCAGTTTGAGCAGCTTGAGCACTGGTCTCTTACCGTTTCCAGGATGAATGGCAAAAATCATCAATTATATAAAATTTTTGTTTTACTCTGACATAGCTGACATAAAGGTAAAAATGTTCTTTCAGGTGTTATTTAGTTTAGATCAATCTTTTATCCATCTTATCTTCTAGTTTAAGATTTACAAAAGATGAAAGATCCATAGCCACAGAAATCTGGCGCAGGTGCAACTAAGTTTACGCCACAGCTGGTAGAGAGAAGAAAAACTGACCTACACAGCAAAAGAAAAACAACACAAAGGAACAAGCAGGAGGCCTATGTGTCCATTAAAACTAACCTTGATTCTTTCCCAGAATGCCTTTGCATGTGGACAGCACTGAAGTATTTTTCTTTAGTTTTACCAAAACACACACTACTGCGTAAACTTATCAGATGTATTTAAAGGGAAGTTAGGTTTAAAATTACTGTGGCGCTAATGGACAAGACAGTCTTTTTTGTGACAGCTGCATTTATGCCCGAGTCCCAGAAAAACACACATGAATCAGTATGCATGTGCTCACACATGCAACCACTAACACACGCCTCTTGTCAAACACACACACAATTTAAAGTGGTAAAGTGCAGTCTCATCAGAGTGGCAGGCAGACACCCTGAATAAAATGAAGTGGCATTAATATTAATACCAGTAAAGTGCCTTTATAATCAGGCTGTGGCCTGTCAGCTGGTGAGGCTGATAGCATGTCACACACACACATGCACACAATGAAATGTTAACTGAGAAACACTTCCATGCAGCCACAAATATAACATGCATGCACAGACCACCTTCACAGACTACACTCCGTACACGTTTACCGTATACACAGCCTCATTAATACATGTAAACAGATTATCATTGAGCTGAGGTTAACAAACAAACACTGCATATTATTGTTTGTTTCTGGATGTCACTATTTTTAGCAACTTGTCAGACCCCTTTAGAAACTTTTTTCAAAAACAGCAACTATGAAGAAATCTAGYGACTTTTTCTGGTGATATTGGAAACGTCAGAGACTGAAAGGAAAGTGCGTAAAGTTTCTCTCTTTTAAGTGAGCAGCAACAACGTTTATAAKGTTGACTGTTGACAAAAACATTTAAAAAGTTAAAGATGCTTTAATGTAACATGTTGTCAAGTCTTTATTAAAAACAGGGCTGGGCACATTCACATGTTATTACTTTAACGCATTTATTAATTAACGCTAACAATCATTTCATCATACATTAATGCAGTTTTGTTTGTTATTGTTTTTTTTTCTTCAATCCTGCTTTTTGTCTGTTCCTGCAGGGAACCTGACGGCTAAAATTCAATATCAGATATGGTGCCGTCTGAGTTTAGAAGGAAGGCAA
>CM047975.1:37052375-37063235 GCA_026261665.1 Melanotaenia duboulayi | reverse complement strand
GGGACACAATCACCGCTATTAACCAGGCGACCAAGGAGTTGCGGGAAATAAAGACTGCCTGGACAGAAATTGGGACAATAAAAAAAAGCATTGTGTTAGAATAAATAAATAAAAGGAAATCCACCTTGTGTGTGTTTCATTAGCGTAGCATCACTTCTAGACCTCCAGCCTCCAGTCTGCTTCCCACTCTGCTGGAATGAAGGACCAAAGCTACTTTCCACTCTGGCTGCTACATGCTGGCAGCAGACTGTATCTACCTTATTTATCTGGATGGATTTTATAACATGGAAGTTTTGTTTTACAATGACAGAACATATTTTAGTAGTTGAGGTTCTTATTAATATCATCTTCCTGAATAAATCTCAAAAGGTGACTGATTGGCGTACGCTGGTATTTGTTCCTGGGCCAGCTTGATCAATGAGGCCCCAGGTCCTGCTAAAAAACTACAAACTGTTTACGTTTAAATCTGGGCTGAATTATAATACGGAGCTTGTAGAAGAGTTAACACACAGTTTCTGCTTTGTGAAACCTTTATTCTGTTTGTGAAAATGCAGAAAATCTAAACATCTGTGTCAAATAAAGGTTTTATGGGATGATTTGGCATCCAGAACACACTAGATCAGGTCCTGCTGAAACACTGCAAGACTTGGGATGTCAGTTATTCTACAGACCATGTAGATTAGTTAACACACGTTTCTGAAACTTTTGCTCGTTTTATGTGTTCTAGACCACATTGTGGGGTCATGTTCAGAAAACTGAAGGCTCTGCAGCTGGCAGCAACAACCCGAGGACAAAGTCTTTAGCTGTTTGCAAGTCTGTTGGCAGTCACTTATTCTCAGTCCAGTCGGCCACACAGCAGGGCTGACTTCTTCAGTCAAATTTGTTTTAATTTACAAGCAGGATTTTATCCCAGACAGTCCTGCTAATTAGATGTGTTTGTCCATTACTCCATGTCACCTTATCTGTCCACGTTATCTCATGTTGTTCTGTTTTTGCATGAAAAAAAAGAAAAGAAATGTTTTGTCCAACACAGTGTTGTGTACAGAGTAAAGCCATCCTATTATGATGCTGCTGTCCAGTGGCAGCTTAGTGAGGTAACCCCAGTTTGACTATTTCTCTCAGCACCAACAGTAAAACTCACATTCTGGTGCCAAGGAAAACACAGCTCATCCATAAATATGTTGGATGCATTTCCTTCCTCCTGAAACACTGCAGACTTTAAAATTGGTCAATCCCTCCTCCTCCCATGCTTACTCGCCATCACTTTTCTTCTTCTCTCTTGTTTTTGGGGCATTGCAGCATTTGGAAGCAAGAGCTTCTATTTGCATGCAGATGCAGTCCCTGGCCAATAACAAAAGCTCCCATATGTTGCTATTAAAATTCAAGTTGTTAGTTTCCACCATGTAAAATGTAAAATGCTGCAAATTTTAGTTTTTAAAGTTTTTGTTATTTTATGTTCCTTGTAGAGATGATAAATGCTGTGAGTGGACCAGATTCTTTCGACTCTCTGGCTCAGTTAAGCTCTAAAACGAGATCAGACAGATTTCTGATTGTTGACCTGTGTGTTTACCTGCAGCAGCATATTTATGGCATATTTTGTGAAAACGTAATAAATCCATTTAGGTTTTTGCTGTACTGACTCTCTTCTTCTAAAGTTCCAGTGTTTTAGGATGGAGACTTTCAGATTAACAAAGCTGAGGCCAAAGTTGTAATCATTTAAATTTACTCACGATGAGGGAAATGCTCATTTTGTCCGTTAAAATCTTCATCACAAACATGAGCTTAACATCCTAGCAAATTTATGACAAACCTAAACCAGAAATCGTGTACATGTCAAAATGCTCAGACCCTTAAATTCCACCTGTTGTCCGAGGATACACAATCATGTTATTTTTGTGACTTTGGTGTAAAAAGGAACAGCACCTGTTAGAGGTATTAGGGCTGGATGATATGAACCAAATTTCATGTCTCACCTGAACTACGATATACGATAAATACCGTTGTATCATTTTTTTGTGAAGTAACCATAGACAGTTCTCATTTACAGCCGTTATGCTAAATGCATAACTTTTAATTTCAGTAACTGTTTTAAGGTGTTTTAATGTGCTGCTGATCCTTAATAAAAGAAGCCGTAAATTAAATTAAATACTATTAAAACAAAATGAATGAAAAATACTTTTTAATGACTATAAAAAATGCAGTTATGCAAAAAGAAAACAGTTTTAACTCACAACAAGCTATTTCAATATAAACTGTATTCCTTCGTTCTATATCACGTGTGATAGTCTTGATATATTAGAAAATCTTGATATATTGCCCAGCCCTAGGAGGTATGTTCATCTTTTTATTTAAGTATAAACATAAACTGCACATTCATAAATCATGTCTTCTGTTCCTTTAGAAGAGACCAACAAAATTACAACATAACTTTCCTTTTTTTCTTCTTTTCCCTGTTTGTTCTCTTGGGAAAAATATGCAAAAAAACGTAAAAGTAAAATGAAAATAAACAACAAAGCTTCTAGAAATGAGTTTTTCAAAGTAATGATCAATTGTCTCTTGTTGTCATTGCATTTATCTTTAGGAGACTGGACTACAGTAATGCTGTCCTCACAGGTCTCCTTAAAGGTCCATCTTACAGCTGCAGTCAGTCCAAACGCTGCTNTAATGCTGTCCTCACAGGTCTCCTTAAAAGGTCCATCAGACAGCTGCAGTCAGTCCAAACGCTGCTGCTCGAGTCCTCACTAAGACCAGGAAAGTAGATCCCAGAACTCCAGTCCTCAGATCTTTACACTGGCTTCCTGTCTGTAAAAGAACTGACTTTAAATTCCTGCTGTTAGTTTACAAAGACCTGAATGGTTTAGGGCCAGAATCCATTCAGGGTCTTTTGGTTTGTTATGAAGCAACCAGATCCTTCAGGTCATCAGGGTCAGGTCTACTTTTTGTTCCCAGCGTGAGAACTAAACGTGGAGAAGCAGCGTTCAGCTTTTATGCTCCTCACATGTGGAACAAACTCCCAGAAAACTGCAGGTCTGCTGAAAGTTTTAAATCAGGGTTAAAAACTTTTCTATTTGCCTCCTTTTATCACAAATACTGTTAACTCTTCACACTGGAACCTTATTTCTTGCATTTTATCATTTTGCTGTTTATTTTTTTTAGCTTTTTTATTCTTTTATCTCTTTTAAAGTTAGTTTTTATTGCGTCCTGCTCTCTGCTTTGATGCTTTTAATGTTTTATGTAAAGCGCTTTGAATTGTCTGAAATGGGAAAATGAAATGTGCGATAAAAATGAATTTGCCTTACCTTTTATATGAAAGCCATTTGTCCCAGTCTTTCTCTAAATCTTCTCCTTTCATGTTCAGCCTGTAAATCTGTCTTTCATTGTTCGGATATCTTCTACGATACCATCTGTATGTTGGTGCTTCGGTCCCAAGCCAGTACTTGGTTATGGTCTGTTTGCTGCCACAAGGAGAATCCGGAGCATTTGGATCTTTTATGCGCGGTTTCCACCAAGTTTCCCAGAATGACCGTATTTTCTCACAATTCCAGAAAATGTGTGTGTGGTCTGAATCCACGTGGTTGAGTTTTTGGTCTTGTTTTAATTTGAGGTGTTATGAAGTTTCTGATTCGTTTCTTCTTGCCTCTTCTGTGATTGTGTTGTAGTTGGGTGACTTTCCCACGTCATACACCATGTATTCTGGGATTTCTTCTCTCAGCTCATGTTCCCACTGAGCCCTGACATACAGTTATATAAAAATGACACAACACTGGGTACAATATTACTGTAGGCGAACATGAATGTCTTTATTATTATAGGATGTATTTTATCTTTATGTGCTTTTCATAATAGTCTTGTATACCTGAACAGGTCTTGCTTTGTTAGAGGTTCAGGTTTCTACATTTGGGAGTTGACGTAATCATCCAGTGTGCTTTAAGTGATTCCTGAATGTGCTTAAATAAAGATAAATAGTATTCGGGTTGGTTTTAGTCAGAAGTAAGACTTAGAGAAGTGTTGACACAGTGTTTTGTAGACCTAAAAGCGAGTAATGAAATCAGCCCTCTGAACGTTTGCAGCCTGACAGGCTCCTGGTTTGTGTTTGTGACTTGGATAAAGATGAGTAATCTAGCATGAAGGTTTATAGCTGCACATAATGTAGGCAGCTGGGTAAAAGTGAGATTTATCCATCTCAGTCACAGAGCTCTACTCCATACCTTTTAATGTCGCCATGATTCTGTCTGGCTTTCTCCTCAGAGCTCCTCCGAAGTTGTCTGCTGTCCTGGAGTCAGCGGCCGAGTGTCCGGTGGCGGCCCCCCACTCCAAAGACCAATCGAAAGGCCCAGTGGAACCTCACCCAACGAGCACATCCACGCCAAAAGCTGCTCTGTCCGTTGAAAGCACAGCGGGCCTGCCCACACCTCCCACAGACTATTCACAGTGGTCCAGTGAATCCCCGAGCCCCCAGGAGAAGGAAGCCACAGAGCCCCAGTCACATTCCCAGAGCCATCCGCGATCAGGCCCGTTATCTGTCCCGGGTCCGGGGATGGAGTACTGCGTGCTCCTGTTCTGCTGCTGCATCTGCGGCTTTGAGTCCACCAGCAAGGAGCGCCTGATGGAGCACATGAAGGAGCACGAGGGCGACATCATCAGTATCATCCTCAACAAGGAGCAGCAGCAACCAGGAGCCCAGCCAAGCCTTCAGACAGCAGAGTGAGGACCCCCCATAATAACACACACAGCCATTTCATTATGTTTCTTTACCTCATGGAGGGGTGACTGTTCGTCTAACAGTGTCTTCAGAGAGGTTGTCGCCCTCAGACAGAGATTCAGTCGTTTTCCAAGTTAAAGGAATGTGAGGCCAATGTAAGCCGTTAATTTTCATTTCAGACATTTTTATGTCAAAAAGCTTCGACCCAAGTTAATTTTTCTCCAAATAGCTCATACCTCACAAAACCACACAATCCTGCGCAGACTGAGAGAAAACTTCCATTTTTACTTTTATAATCTTGAGCCCAAGGCAGCTTTTTATTTGCTACTGTAGTATTTAATCTATTTAATTCACAGCTGAGGTCTCGTGTAGTAAAAAGAGCTTCATGTGCAAACTCACCAATGCCTGAAGGCATGCATCACAGCATGAATGCCATTTAATATTTATCTGTTTATTTTTATGATGCGTGTCAGTTTCCAGGTTGCTGGTTTAAGGAGAAGCATCTTCAGTAATTTGTAATTTTACCTGTTAGTAGCTTCTGTAGGAGAAAGAAATAGTCTGTAGGGAGGAGTGGACGTTGACCACAGCAGAGGAGGAGCAGGCCTTTGATTGGCGGTGTTGGTGAAAAGCATGTTGATAAAAAGGGAATATGTCATTGGTGATGCTGTAATTTTCATCGAATGGTGCCAAGTTATTTCAAACGTGTGATTGTGGTGCTAGGATCATTTTAAGAGTTGAAGGTTTTAATGTATTTTTATATCCTTGTCTGTTTTTATGTTGTAATGTTCTCATAAAGATCTTAAAGTTCAAACTTTCTGCTGGCTGTCCCAGCTGAACGTGTCTGAAAGAAGAGGATATGGAAGTGGAAATAAAATGTGGAAGGTGATGTGTTTCTGAGGTCTTCTTGGCGGAGTCCTCCCGTGTCCTCTCTTTGACATGATGGAGTGAAACCTTGGATGTAATACGATTACCTGGTATGAAAAACGCTCCGCACAGGGGATTGATAACAAATGGAAACTTTGATCAACGAAGGCTACAGCTTGGTTTTGCTTGGTTGTTTCCCAATCAGAAACAGAGAAAATGAATGGCAGCAAATGGAAGAAACTGAATCCTGATGTGTGTAAATGTAGAAAGACGTTGCTGTTAGTCCCTCACACTTACAGTATAAACCCAAAGTGCCTCTGCTGTGCCCCGTCCTTATAAAGCCGGTAAATGGAGCAGAAAAGGGGGTTAGTTTTTCCTCTAGAGATGGGATGGGGGGGGCTTACATGCAGCACATTTTTAGTCTGCTTGGTACTTGGGTTCAAAGCTCATTGTTTGACAACCGGAGGTGGAGACTGTAACAGATGCTCAGACCCAGCTACATATGCATGGATGCTTCTTGAGCTTTAAAATGATCGCAAAGAAAAGACGAATTTTCTTACAAATGTTCACATAAGAGTTTTTAACAAAGGAAGGGGTGGCTTTCTTTATCCTGCACCAGTGTTGTTCTAAACCCATTAAATCTCAGCAGATAACCCCAGGAAACAGAATTAGATGCTGGCTGAAGTCCTGTCATGTCCATTCATCAGTATTCCTCTTCTGTGTTTCATACACCGAGCAGACGGAGGAAATTAAGATCAAATGGAATATCCGTAACTCATCCCACCTTCCCCTCCGTATAGAACAGCTTGATATGTGTGTGCTGCACAGTGGATAAAACAAAATTAGATCTTTATTTAAAAGACTTTCTCTCTGGCCTCAGATTCTAATTATCATGGCAGGTCATTTATGTCTGGCTTTAATTTTCAAACCTATATGGAGAGATTACAGATAAGATCCATGTGTGAGGTTTCAACACGCATATAAAAAGTCTGAATTGTCCATCATGTAATGGCTCTAATGGTTTTTAAACTAGCCGTAGGAGTTAAAGACCAGTCCAACCACACAAAACACACTTTAAATCGAAAATGAGTGAGCCTTAAAAGATCATTTTAGCTTTGTTTGGGTTTAATTTTATAGCTTCTTTTGCTGCCATTCATATGCGCTAATAACACTGCAGTGAGTAGGACGTTTGTCTAAAAACAAAAGTTTGAACAACGAAAAAGTAACGGTGCATGTGGTTCGCTCAGATGATTTAGAGTAATACCCAGAGTTAAAACTTCTGCAGAACTGACATCTTGTAAATTTCATTTGACCTCCGCCGAGTCGTTTGAACGACATGCTGACGTTAGCGTAGGGCTGTGTAGCGATGGGAGTGTCACCAAAAACGAGCATAAGAAAACTGGTACAACAGGGGTGCCCAAGCTCGGTCCTCGAGGTCTACCATCCTGCAACTTTTAGATGCAACCCTTCTCCAACACGCTTGAATTAGATGTCGTCTGGTTGTCATTCGGCTCTGCAGAGGCCTGGTAACGAGCCAGTCATCTGATTCAGGTGAGTTGGAGAAGGGTTGTATCTAAAAGTTGTAGGATGGTAGATCTTGAGGACTGGACTTAGGCAGCCCTGTGGTAGAGAATTTATGAAATATTAAAGAATTCAAGAATTAATATGGAAATATAAAGGGAAATAAATATAACATAAATGTGGATTTTTTTAAATCCATTTTTAAATAAACACTTTTTTTCTTCGTTGTTTTTGATAAATGTCTTGGTTGCTTTGAGCATTTGTGATTTTGTTTTGCTTTCGCTGTTTGTCGTGACTTTTATATTTGTCTAAGCTTTTATTTTCAATTTCTTCCTTTTTCTCTAATCTGAACTACCAGGTAGCAGTTTCCAGCTCCTGCTCTTGAACATGTAATCTCATACGTGTAGTCTTCTAGTCTTCTCCTACCCTCAGATTAATTCACCTAGGAAGGTTTCCCTGCACATATGCTTTTTTTTTTCTTCTGGTAAGAACTCGATAGTGATAACAGGAATGATACATGTGCAGCCAGACTTTAGCAGCAGCTTGCAGTGTGCTGAAATATTCCTCCACTACTAGTGTCATATTTAGCATGTATGAGATTTTATTACATCCTGCTTCAAACGTCCTAGTTTAAGTCTGGTGGTTACCTTCACTGACTTGTAACTGCACTTATATTTTTAGAGTGGGGAGACAGTAAAAAGTGTTTTTTATCATTTTCTATGCCCACTCTACCATATTCAGAGTCGTGGTAGGGCTGGAGCCTATCCCAGCTAAGATGGGGTGAGAGGCAGACTGCATCAGGGACTCACTCTCATTTACCATCAGCAGTCAACCTAAAATGCATGTTTTAGGACTGTGGAAGGAAGCCAGGCTACCTGCAGGGAACCCATGCTGGCATGAGAAGAACATCCAAACTCCAGAGAGAACAGCCCCAGCTGAAAATAGAGCTCTTGGTTCTCCACCACATCACCAGGCACAGAAAGGAAAAGCAAAACCATCTGACAAATAACCGACTGAAGTCTCTTCTTGGCAAAGTGACTAAAGCCATCTGACAAATGGTGAAGGCAAAGACAACAGAAATTACAAAGGCGAAAAAATAAAATAAAATCATGCTAAAATTAACTGAAAAAGGACATTTTAAATGTCAAAAAATATGGAAACAATATTTTTATGTGAATTAATTGAAATGCTAAATATATTAATACAAATATTTTATTTGTTTGATGCACCTCCTTCTAGTCCATATAGCTCAGAAAAACATTTTGGCTTTTATTTCTTTTCACACCCAACATACCATTAAATTATTAAAAAAATTAAAAAGAAATAGCAGGACTTAATTGAAACAGTGAAAGCTCAGTTGGCAGGGCAGCCGTCTTCCTTGTGGGAGACCCGAGTTTGAATCCCAGAGGAGACGAGTGTTAACAGTTTGTAAGACTCTTAATGTTACTGCCTTCTCTCAGATGTACGTCGCTTTGGAGAAAAGGGTCTGCTAAATGACTAATAAAATAATTGTTTTTTTATTTGGGGCATCCCCTGCTTTTCCATATAGCCCAGAAACACAGCAAGACTTTCATTCTTTTTCCCAACCTGCAAAATTCCCTTTCAGATATCTTACCCTGGTAATTATTAAATATTTGGTTTTATATTTCTGCTCACCACTTTGATCCGTTTTTTGTGCTCAGAAAGCTAAATTTAATCCAATTAGACAACCCTTCTCGTAGGAAAATGAACTCCCCATCGTAATAGTTCTCAGTGCACCTGTCCGTCTGCACTGTGTTCTTTGCACCATCAGGGCTCATCATCAGCATTTTAGATTTAATTAAAAATGTATTTTACAAGTCAAACAGTTCAGGTCCTCTGGCTTCACACAGTTGCTAGAAGGTGTCTACTTAATGTTCCAAAACCAGCAAAACACACATCTGTCAGTATTTATCTGTCTCTTCTCGGCCAGAAGCTCAAGGCCGTTGGTTATAGTCACACCACAGTGTAACAGGAGATGTGTTTTAAAACCGTTTCATGAAAGTTGAGATAATCAAAGTAGTTGTTCAACGTCAGACCAATCTCTAAAGTTTCATCCAAAAACTCAACGACTGTGCAGGATTCCAGTATCTCCTGATACTCTCAGGAAACGTTTAAACGTGAGGATGTTGTAAACTTTAGATTGATCATGGCTCAGGCCCTTGCCGGGGGACCGAGCCTATGCATGTAGGTCAGCAGGGACTTTACAGACAGAGATCCCATTTGGTGTCACAAATTGCAGAAGTGTGTCAGGACAGGCGGACGTATGAAAGCATGTTTGGATCTTCTCTGTTCAAGACTGCCAGATTTCTTGCACCAAGCTTTAATATGCACAACCACAGGTCCTCTAATGGGTGCCGTGTTTATACAGAAGAAAACAGTCTAGTTTTTGTGCCTTTTTGTTCAAAGTCTTCATTTGTGTGAAACTGGTATTTTCACCTCACTGCCAAAACTTCTGTCTTGAAATGGATCGATACTTGGACTCTAGCTCAAAACAAGCTTGTTGGTGATACTGGAGTAGTTAGTAAAAATGAAGAGTGTTGGGTTATGAACAGGCAACCACCTCGGTGGGTTGTCCCAGCTCTCAAATCTCCTCTTCTTCTTCTTCTTTTTTAAATTATAAAACAGTTTTGGGGAACAAATCTAACACCAAACAGCCCTTTTGTGTACCTTAAGTTCAACACTATTTTTATGTGTGTACATAGTGCAGAATCTCAAAACTAACTGTACTTCAAAAGATATATATTTTTAATGATCTTGTTAAAAAGAAAATAGAAAAAAAAAGGAATTGGACTTTTCCTGTTATCTACTGCCCGTCTGTTTAAGGGATGTCTTGGTTTTTAGCTAGAAGCTGCTAAATGAGCTGTGTGCATTTAAACCAAAGGACGTGGAAGAGATATTACCCTTCTTATCGGATCGATTAGTGGATTTTTTTATGCTCCTTTGAAATTTTGTAATGTAGATTAAACATGTAATTGTCTGTAATGTGACGCTTGCTTTGTGTTTATTTTTGGAACATCAAAGGCAGTATTACGTCACTTTGCTATTGTATTTTTCTATAATAAAAGAAGAAGAAATGTCTTTCCTCTGGTCATTTGTGTGATTGCAGGCTACATTCTCACTAAATATATATATCTATATATACATGTAGTTCAGGAAATAAATAAGAGACCACTACAATTTGTTCTTAAATCAGCATCTTTGAGTATTACTAACAAAAATTAATTCCTACACAAGCGCATGTCATTCTGCTTTACCAGGACAACATCAAATCACCATCAAGCACAGTGGCAAACTGGGATTGGGCTGAAGTGTGCAGCAAGAACAGCTGGAAACTGGATCCTACAGGCAGGACTAGAGTCACGCAAACCTCACCGTAATCAGTGAGAAGCAAAGACTGGTTCAGGCGGACGTTTGAAAATGGCCTCAGCCTGAGGTCTTACTCCAGTCTTCTACTGGACAGACTGGAATCAGACAGATGTGTCGTTGTAAAGGATGCGTTAATAAAATCACATATAAGATTATTCTAGAAAAACATTTACTTCCTTATGCCAAGACTGTGCTTCTTCCCAACCAAGAGGATTACAACAAGACAACCCTTCATGCCACACAACCAGAGGAATCACGGTCTGGACGGAGGATCAACGCATCAAAACGAAAACCTGTCATGAGCAGCTCAATCTCCAGATCTTAATCCTGTTAAACACCTCTGAAATGACATCAAAAGGAAAGTGGAATGTCACAAACCATCCAAC
>CM047975.1:37016986-37034363 GCA_026261665.1 Melanotaenia duboulayi | reverse complement strand
TGAGATAAGATAAGATAAGATAAGATGTGATGAGATGAGATAAGATATACTTTATTGTCCCCTGGAGAAAATTTGTTGTGGTCAATAGTGCAAAGAGGCTGCAACGCCAAACAAATTACACAGTACGAAACAAAAAGATGGCACAGTGAAGACACATGGCAACAATAAATAGCATTGAACAGTATACAGCACCAGTAGATAAATAAATTATTATTGCACAACCCTAAATCCATACTAAATATGCAAGAGCAACACAAGGATTAAGAGCCAACAACATGATTGAAAAGTAATATAATTTTTTAAATTTTATTATACTTTATTAATCCCAGCTGAGTAATTCCTTGTCTGCATTTTAACCCATCCCAGTTAAACCAGTTACGTCCCAGTAAGTCCACCTCTGTAACCACTAGGCTGTTGCTGCCAAACACAGTGTGAGAACTATAGTTATAGAGGTTTTCTGTCATTTCCAGTCACTTACCAGTAAGATGTTGGGAAACCACAAGATGCCGTAGTTTTCAGGATAGTTTTCAGAACAGGAGCATTATTAATGCTAATTAATTATTAATTATTGTTAACACCCACAGCTGCAGGAGCAAGTCTGACTGCTGGTACAGAAGCAACACGTGTGTTTATGCTGGCAAATATTTCTTTAATCCAATTAAAATAATTCTGATTACAGATTCTAACCATGAATGCTAAAAGAAAGGGATCTGATAAAATGTGTGTTTACATGCTTCAGACTGTTTACTTACTGTTTACATGTAGCAGCGGCTTTGTTCATCAGTCTGAGAGAAATATGAGATAAAGTGTTACTGGTGGAATCCAGTTAAGTCAGTGGGGAAATAAAATAGGGAGACATTATGTCTTGAAACCAATTTTTGCATTTTCTGCTGCTTTAATCTCACGAAGCTTCTCCTGTCGTCTGTAAACGAGCTAAGACAAAAAGCCTTTGCAGCTCAGTGAGAAGAGTTTAACCCGTTTTATAGGTTTTAGATTTGTTAAGAAAAGCTTTGATCATCTCTTTGTTTTGAGAGTTTCAACTGTTCAGACCTGTTATGTAAGTAAGGTCTACAGGAGACAGCTTTTGTGTTGCTGCTAACATCTTGTAAAAGAAACGCATCATTTTGCCTCCTAGAAAAAAACATATTTATTCAATTTAAAAAAGGAATAGTCTGAAAAGGTTGATAAAAAGCTGATTTATGATGTTCAGCTTCCAGGTTTACTGTAGTTTGTAACAAGAAAAGCTTTGAAAAAATTGAGATTTTCTTGAGTTTAAATCCCTAAAGAAAGGTGTGTAATGTGCATCTGTGTTCCACTGGTATTTTACATGTGGATACGGTGAAGTGCTTATGTTGGCATATTTAGCTAAAATGTAACGATCGCATGAATTAAAAGGGGTGTCTACATTAGCATTGGGAAAGGATCGTATAGCAGCTGGGATTAAATGATTCTTGAAGTGACTGCAGGCAACATTTTGATCCGTCTTTATAAGTCAGTTTTTATTTCTGCGTCAGGGCTTACTTTGCCCACCAGCAGCTCTGACACGGCCTGCTGAAAGATTCAGGAGAACCACTGAAATCGATGCAGCACACTCTCACTTTATCCAACTTAACTGAGTAAATGAACAGTTACTTGGTGGATGCTCTGGAAATAATTACACGTTTTACACAAACAGTAAAATGCTAAAGGATAAATTTAGTGAGGCGCCCCCTAACAACGGCTAACTCAGCATCTATCTTCATCCTGAGATCTCTCCACAGATAAAAGTTAGTCTGATTTTGACTGTTTTCATATTTCTTGTACTGTTGTAAAAAACTGGGTACTGTTTAAAATGTGTAGCTGTCTTTACCCATTGAAAGTTGTGAAGTTCGGTTTCTCAGCCTCAGGACTTGTTGGGCAACGATGGCTCAAGAAATGTGCATTAATAATGTCACTGTGCCTTCAAATGTTGAGGAGCTCAACAATGTGTTGCTCCAACAAGTTGCCGTACCATGTGAAGGCCCAGATGCTGAGCGCAACATCCGACCGGCACCCTCTGCATTTAAAGCTAGCATGTGGAACTACTTTGGCTTTCATGGGTGCCCTTGTTTACCCAGAAACCCCAGTTTGTTTGGGGAGGTGTGAATATGAACTACACCTACAAATGTAGGTCTTTGTTCGCTTCAGTGAAGTGAACAAAATACAGGAAGTGGACTACAACACAAAGGGCATTGTAGGTAAACACAACCAAAACAAACGCACGTATCAGACGATAGCCGGCTGNGGGTAAACACAACCAAAACAAATGCATGTATCAGACGATAGCCGGCTCAGGCCGGGAGAAACGGCTCGCGGTCAGACTGGGAAGAACTTGCACTGGGAAGTAAAAGTTGTGATAGAAATATGGTCAATCCAGGACCGCTAGGATCTGATGCAGTGCCATGCTTTGTTCTGATTTGGTGGAAACAGATGTTGTCCTGCATTAACCAATAGATGAACCAGTTTTCTTCTTCGCTGATTGTCATGAGAAAAATGAGAAACCATGTTAGTAGGAATAAAGATAATCACATCGCGGCCGTTTGAAACATAATTGAATCAAATCATGATGGGCCTAAAGATTCCCGCCCCTGGTTTAGCTTGGAAAGTTACATAGCGTTACTTTAAAGAGATGTAGTTAGTTAAGTTAGTAAAGTTTATTTACATAGCACCTTTCACAGGTCAAAAGCCAAAAAAGCACTTTACAGTTGTCAAAAATGAGAGCAAAGAATGAAGGCAACGACACAAACGTACATAAGAACACATGAGATGAGACAGAATGGAGATAAGAGCGAACATAAAATAAAACATAGACCAAAACGATATAAGAACATCAGACCAAGCCCTGATCTAATTAACAGCCTGCCTAAGTAAAAGGATCTTTAACTGCTTTTTATCTTAACAGCATCAATGCAGCATAGAGACACCAGCAAAGCGATCCACAATCGGGGCCACAGCTTTAAAAGCCCGGTCCCCTCCACACTTGAAATGGGCTTTGTGGAACCACAAAACACACACCAGCTGACCTCGGGCTCGAGAAAGGGTGTGTATTTCTAAGAGATCAGCAATATACGCTGGGGCTGTAAATGCGAGAACTAAAATTTTATAGTGTTAAAAGCAGCCAGTGCAGAGAGACCAAGACAGGAGTTACATGATGTCTGTTTCTTGTGTTAGTTAAAAGCCAGGCAGCAGCCTTCTGAAGGACCTGAAGATGGTGGAGCTCCTTGTTAAAACTAGAAAAACATGCTGTTACAGTAGTCTAAATAGGATCTAATGAAAACATCTCTAGCTCTGTTTGAGACCGAGTCTTCGTAGTTTGGAGATATTTTTCAGTTGACCCGTAAGTTCAAAAATACATTTTTAAAACATTTAGCTCTGGTAGATTAATCTTTTTCAATCTTAATTATTTCCTCTGGAATGAATCGGCTTATTTATTATTTCCATACACGCATCAGTGAAACAGTCTAGAAAAAGCATGCGTGTTGATTTGTGGCTTTTGTGCTCATCAGTTTGAACATATGTTTGAGACATTGCTGAAAAACACACAGCATCTCTGAGAGTATTTGTCTCCGTCTAGTTTACGCCTCATGTTGTTTTTGCTTCTAGATCACATAATGATTTGTTGTATTGTTGCTGAGTGGTCCGTTAGGGTCTCAATAATGTTTCCTTTTCATAAAAGAGGACGAGCGAGATCCCCATGGTGGAACTCTGTTCTCTCTCTTTTTTCTTTCCTGGTGTTTCACATGATCACAGTATGGAGCTAAATGAGTTGATGTAAATGAGGATCATAGATAATAAACAACAAGATGGGGGGCACATTTCTAATTGATTCAGAAACTGCTTAAAGAAATAAAATGATTCAAAAATGGTCACATTATGGAGCCTGCTGTTTCCCAGGCTTTTAGATGTTTACAACTGGAACATACTGAGAGATTTATGATAAAAAATCATGTCACAGTCATATGGCAAAGCCTGTGTTCAGTGGTTATCTGCAGGATCATATGCTCAGCATGAAGCACCTCCTCTGTCACCAACAATTGAACACAAGTATGTCCTCTGAGTTTTTGTTAGTAATCAGATCTGTTGACAGTAAAAACACATGGAAGCTTTCATCTTTTATAAGCGTTTTTATAAAGCAGCAAAGATGGCCGGACATTTTATACGGAGGTTATCCAAGGATCTGACAGCGTCTGCAAGATTCATTCATTTATGGATGGAAAGTCTATCCTGCTTTAGACATTTAGCGAAAAAATTCCAAACACATTACTGCTTATCTCGAGAGCCAACATAGCTTTTAGATAACTTACACATCTACGTATTGAGTTTCTGCTGAAATGACCTGCAAACATGTCGTAAACAGGTCATCATCAAACTGGGATGATGGGTTTTCCATGGCTTCTCAGGACTGATGTTAAAGCCTGTGGAATCAACCTCACAGGTTGAGTACAGTTGAATGTTAGTCTTGGTGGTGGTAGAAGGGGTAGCTGTCAAAGATGATGTAATTTTACCCTCCTCTTGAGTTCCAGGAACAAATTGGTTCGAGCTGAGATAAGCAGATTTTTCTAGGGGAAAAATGTAAATGAGGCCAGTTTTCTTTGTGTAATTTTGCTTCTGTTAAAGGGACAGTTTGTAGATGTCAGGCAGCTCATTAAAGCATGAAAGTTAGTCACTTGCTGCATAGTTTGCTAATGTTATTTCCAGTGTAGGTAATTATGAAAATGATTCTTTCTTCCAAGAAACCACAATCTGATAATTAAGCAAGATATATTCCATTGACACATAACTGAGATTACTCTTAAAATTCCTTTAATTTTTACTTTATTTATTTATTTATTTTTATATTTTTATTACAAGTACCTTAAATTTAGAAATGTTCCAATTCTGTTTTTTTTCCTGTCCGGTACTGAAACCGATGCCTGGGGTTTAGGTATCTGCAGATACCGAGTACAGATCTGGTGCCTGTGTTATTTTATTTATTAGTTACTATCATTCAATGGCCTAGCATAGGTTAAACTATAAAACATCAATTTTTCTACTACTACTACTACTATCTACTTTTTCTTTCAGTTTGTAACAGACAGCTGGTGGGGGCCCAGAGGGGGTGGGCCTGTGTCATATACCTCATGGCTTCGAGAATTTTGTTTTGGTTTGGTCAGTTCATACTCCACGAGAAGCTTCGTCCGCGACGTGGGGGGATTACTGTGGGGGGATGTCTCTGTTTTATGTGGAGTGAACAATTACCCCGGTAATTTTACATTTAACTAGAAACTGTCCGTGGTATGGGAGGGGTTGTGCACACTGCGATCTCTGTGTCTTTATTTAACATGTGTCGATCAGCTGTAAACTAAAACTATCCGTTCAGCATTGCATCATCAGAAATGTGGAAGTGACAACTTTCTGCTTCACGTTTTTCCACGTTAGCCACGCCCACCTCAAATGTTTGACACAATAGCCCTACGACAAGAAAGTTCTGCTCGGCTGGTGCGTTGAGAACAAGCCAGAAGATGTCCTCTACCATGTCTGCCAGAAAAATATGAGGACAAGGAAAAAGTTCTCTCTTCTCGTGGAGTATGTAACAGGCTTTACGGTGCACATGCTCAGTAAATGCCACATTATCCATTTAGAAAAGAACAAAAAGTAAAAAAAGTTGGATTTTTTACAGGGCAAAGAACATGGTGTGTTGCGGTTGCAGGCTCTGGCCTTACCTCGAACTGCTTGCTGTTGCTTCCTCTGCCAGTTGGGATGAATTTAATTTCCTGTCCACAGAGATCCACTGTTTCTCACTTTTTCTCTTCCTCTTCCTGTCAGACACACACAGCCTGGAAAGTGTCAAACACAATGGAAAAGATGGTGAAAAGTGTTGGAAGGTCATTTGTAAATGGTGTTGGCGCTCTGCGGCTGCTGGTGCCCGAAGCAGCCGTGAAGCTTTTGGTGCATCGTCTGTCTGAGTGAAAGCTGACGTTTTAACTTCTGATAATCTCACATTCTTCTCCCCACCGTGTTGTTGAGGTAATGTCCGACAACGCTCATTATCAGTGCTGTTGAAGCAGCTGGCTCAGTCTGTCCTCTTAAATTCATCAGGTGTGAGGTCATGTCCGTGTCGGCCCCAGTGCCCTGCAGGGTTTATTTCAGGCGTGTGTTCAGAGCTTTACACCAAAATCTCTAACAAATGTTCCCCACGTTTTCCGAATGATGTTCCAACATGTTCTCTCAGTGCTCCCCACCCCCATCTCATTTTATTCTTTTCCTGTACGCACGTGTGTTTTTATAGACAGGAGGTCACCAGTAGTCAACTTCTTTTTTTTCCTCCTCTCCCTCCCTCTGGCTGCTCCAGTATTCGCAGCCGGTCCTGTTGTTCAGACTTTCTGTGGCGCGGTCGGTCTTTTTATCTGCTTTCTCTCTCATTACTGTAGTAGATATTTGTTCAGAAGGCTGATCGGATTCGTGGAAGTTTGGGGCTGTTTCATATTTTTGCTTTGGAAGATATGAAGCAGGGGGAAGTCTAAGCACTGCCAGTCCTGGATGGGACCTGTCCTTGGATTCTGTAAGCACCACATCACAAAGATTGGAGTTACTCAAAGATTTATGAAGAGGAAATGCTAACAGAGAGAAATGAGGAGAGGACTGGTGCTGTCTGAGGCATGAACCAGCTTTCAGGGTGAACATGAGGCCTTCCCTCTTTGACCTTAATATAAACTGGGGATTAGTCATCTTCTCATAATTCCTGGTGAAAGGCCAAGGCTTGATTTGCCTCGAGCAAACTCAAAAGAGGATTGAGAAGGAAACCGGCTGCTCATTCCCTCGGTGATAGCTTTTGCATTTTTCCTTTGGCAAGGAACTTGAAGTGATTAAAAAAGCTTTTAATTTATTTGGAGTGACTTCAAGAAGAAAAAAGAAGAAACTGCACCTACACTGACATTTATGTCACTAATGGGTGTGAATCACTCCTGTAGATTAACCCAGGAGGATACTGTTTACCTGCCTGGACTCAGCTCATCAAAGGATTCAAGAATTTCCAGATAATCCCTGTTTTCCCAGACGATGGAGTTTCGTAAGAGAGGGAAGCTGAGCCAGCTACGGGATAATTTGAGTCTTTCACACGATGGATCAGCTCAGGGGAGATGCAGGAGCAATACCATGTTGGGGTCTAATGCGTTGCACGAGGGGGCTGGAGGGGGAGTTTCTCTGCTTGGACGATCCGGTTCTTTTTCCGGTTCAAACATTCTACGACGGTGGCCGTGGCAACAGAGTGCTTCCATGGTAGCAGGTCTGTTGCTAGCGGGGCTGCTGGCTGTGACTCAGGCCTGGTGTGTCAACACCATTCATGAGAATCTGCTGTGGTTCTCTCAGCTCACGGTTGGACTTTTTTATTCTACCATCATCAGTAATACACTTTGAATATTGAACAAAACACGTTGTAGAGGAGCTGCATTGTCACTCAGTTCAAAGGGTTCAGTCAGTAACATGTTACCCCCCCAGATGTTCAATCTCAGTGCACAGTAGGGGTTCCTGCTGCTTTTCACTACCTGCAAGCCAACCTGCTTCTGTTGGTGCATCATTGTTCTGGTTGCAGTTTTCTATTGTTGGATGAGAGCTGTGCTGTTAAGGATAAATATTGTTATTGCAACCATGTCTAGAAGGAAGTAATTAATTATGTCGATTCCAGGTCTGCTTTATTATTTAGATACTTAAAAAAGTCTTAGTTAGTTGAAGGGCTCAATAAAATCAGTAATTACAGAAAACTTCAAAACAACAGACACACCAGACAACATTTATGTCTGGTGAATTTATATCGTCTCCCAGAAGGTAGTAATACACACTCGGAGTGACGTGGGATTTCAGGATTCTTTGAGCCTGAATCTGCATAGCTTATTTAAAGATATCTGTTTCTGGTCACTTTGGAAGCGGGTAAAACATTGCTCCATTGCTTTATTGGCTGTTTGGTTGTGGGATGTGAATTTTGTATGATCAAATATAGTTTCTTTAGTTTTTGTTTGTATTTAAAATAGACTGTACTTTGTACACCATGACCTGAACATAGCGGTCTCTCTGTAGTAGAAGGAGAGGCAGTCATGTCTTTCCGGTTAAAGTTGTTGTTGTGTCGTCAGACAACTTTAAAATTAAGTTGTTAGAGTTGCAGCTACAGTAATTTCTGTATAAAGTGAACAAAAAGAAGATCTCACAGCACCTTGTGGAACTCTAGTACTGACATTCTTTGACATCAGTCGAGGAATTCTGATACATAAAACATGGATGAAAATAAGCTGCATATAATGTATGTAAGCATATTTCTTCTTATGGTCTGTGCTGTAGAACTACAAGCAGTTTGCGGTATAAAAGTCGTTGGTGTATGAAAGTGTTTAAGCACTTTTCTCTGCTCTGGTAGAACAGTGCTACTGGAGTCAGGAATCAGTCCCAGGATCAGGAGATGTCTTCAAAGAACCATCAACACTAGTACTAATAATGTTCACAGAGCATTTTGGTGGAGTGCTGGGAGTTTGGTGAAATCTTTAAACTTATATGATGAACGTCATCCCACCTCTGTTGGTGCCATGAGATAAATAAATGAGTCAGTGCAGCACATTCTGTCCTCACAGGATGATCCGGCTTCATGGGTTTGTGGCTTTTTCAGCTCTAACAGTTTAAGTGAAATAACAGTGTGGTTTGGTCCTTTCCATTAGTCATGTAGTTGACTTGGTCTATCAGCTTTTTTTTTTTCTTGGAAATAACTTGGTCTCATTTTTATGGTCCTTCTTGTGAGCTTATGTCATTTCTGGAAAAAAAACACCCCCCAAACTGTGTTGTGGTAATGCTGAAAAATATGCCTTGACTTTAGACAAGTACCAGATTTTCTGATCCTTCAGACCAGTAAAGCTGGGAAACAGTTTTGGTTTTAGTTTAATAATGAAACTGATAGATCAAATGATTTTCTTTTGTCTCTTTATGTTGAGCGCAGCTTCAAAGCTGTTTCCAAACGCTGTATGATGGACAGCTGATTGACTTAATGCTCTGCAGCTGCTTGGTTTCTCTGTCTTCCTTCTCAGCCGTGGAGCAGTAATCATGCACGGCAAACAGGATGTCTCGGGGGAAAATGTCCCCAAAGCTGAGTTACCTTTCTGATTGTTTCTGTTGAGGATTATTAGCTGCTTTGCTGCTGTACCTCTTGTTTCTGTCATGTCTTGCCAGGATATCTGTTTTCCATATTACACAGAACAGTGGTGCTTGCTTTCAAACCACCAAATTCCCCCTTTTGCTTTCAGGAAGTGGAGCGGGAAATCTCATTCCGGACGGAGTGTGGACTGTACTACTCTTACTACAAGCAAATGCTGCAGGCACCATCCATACAGGAAGGTAGGCCTTATGTTGTTAACCTGGAGGGGCTTTTTGTTGCATCATCCTTCAAGACTTTCTTTGGTACCATCAGAGGTAAAAATACATAATTACACATGCAACAACAAAAGAGTTCATGCGGACTGTAAGCTTGGTGACCTAAGCGAAGACAGCGTTGTTAGAAAATTTAACATCGCCACCAGGGGACACCAACTTTGGACTACTCCAAATATGACTTACAGCATGCTCTCCGCAACACTTTTTATACATTTTACAGATTGCCTCTCAGTCATTATCCATATACATTGATGGATATTTAAAAAAATGGAAAATGCTGAATATAATTGAATTTCTTAATTTTCTCAACAAACCCTTTGTTTCTGTTGGCCTCTTATCCTCTTCTGAAATTCTGGAGGTGACCTGGGGCCTCATTTATAAAGCTAGCGTAGGAACAAAAACAGACGTACGACAAATATAGTCAACTTTTGGGATTTATAAAAACCAAACTTGGCAGGAGAATGTTCCTACCTCCATGCAAAGTATGACCATGGCGTACGCACAGAATCTGGGAAAACAGGAAACTGTGACACCTACGGTGCAGAATAAAATCAACAAAATGATGAGGTGGACTGTCTGCTTAAAACATTTACCAGTCAGTAGAAAAAAAATATGAAAAGTAAGCTTTGGTCATTTATTCTGAGATCCAGCAGAGTGGGACAGACTGGAGCTTCTAGAAGTGATGCAACACTGTTGAAACACACAAAAGGTGGATTTGCTTTATTTATTTATTTATTTTTAAACAATCCTTTTGTAATTGTTGTCCCAATTTCCGTCAAGACAGTCTCCTTTTCCTGCATCTCTTTGGCCACATTAATAGCAGTGATGGTGTCCCTCTGCACCTGCAGGACTTCCTCTGAGGACACGGCTGCTGCGGTGCTGGGTGGAGACCCTGGCCTCACCCTCTCCAACCACAGCTGCAGCACCGCCGACCCACCTAGAGCACCCAGGAACTATAAAGAAAAATAATTTAACACTAAATAAGCTACCAAACTCAGATGTAGTGTACATATTTATTTTATACATTAAAACAAAAGACTACATTACTGGCATCATTACTGTCATTTAGCAGACGCTTTTCTCTAAAACAATTTAATGTAGGCTGCAGCGTCCTGCCCAAAGCGCCAACTGGAAGGTGTTACTGTTCATCACCGTGGGATTCAAACTTTGATCTCCTGCATGGCAGACGGATTCCCTACCGACTGAGATATCCAGCCGCAACATCTGATGCCTCTGGGTGTCTTGCCTTCTGACACTGCGATGACAACATCTGGCAGCATCGTTTTACATTTGTCAACGTGGTCCATCAGGATCTCTACCTCACACCCCAAAAAATTCCGCTTTTTCCCTCTTATTCCTTCCCAAGCCATCATGTAAATGATGTGATGAATATGTATTACAGGCGTTCACCTGACCATTTATAGCCACCATGTGGGCATGGGAAGGTGTTCCCTCACGTGTGCCCACTTTGGAGTTAATTCTGTTTTATAAACAGAAACAGGCGTGGGACGTGCGTGTGGACACATTTATAAATCTGAAAGTTGAAGAGCGCAGCATTTCCTTTTTGCGCCGCAGACGCCACCTGTAGTTTGCTTTGCTAGTACACACAGTTTTATAAATAAGGCCCCTCGTCTCTGTCACTGTGTGGTGTGCGTTTGTATTCAACTCCCTGTATTCTAATACCCTTGAACACAATGCAGTGCAGTCAACTGACTTTAGAAGTCACCTAATTAGTAAATTGAGTCCACCTGTGTGTAATTTACGCACAGTACAAATACACCTGTTCTGTGAAGGCCTTGGTGGTTTGTTAGAGAACAGCATCATGAAGACCAAGGAACTCACCAGACAGGTCAGAGATAGAATTGTGGTAAAGTTTAAAGTAGGGTTAGGGGTAAGGTTATAAAAAGAAATATCCCAAGCTTTGAACATTTCAAGGAGCACCGTTCAGTCCATCATCGAAAAATGGAAAAAGTATGGCAACTGCAAACCTACCAAGACATGGCCATCCTCCTAAACTGACAGAGTGAACAAGGAGAGCTTTTTTCAGACTTTTATTTGCTTAAAATTTAAAACTATGTATAATGTCTGTTTCACTTTACAATTATTTGCCACTGTGTGTTGGTCAATCACATGAATGTTTTGTTTTATTGCGATTTTAAGTTTGTGGTTGTAATGTGGCAAAATGTGAAAAAGTTCAAGGGGTATGAACATCATGTTTTATAATTTATTCCAGTTTCATTATCAAATGACATGGTTCCATCTGTGATTTCCACATTGCAGAAATCATAAGCTCCGTTTCCACCAATGGATCTGGGTTTGGTACAGGGCGGTCTGGTGCACTTTTGGATTGGTATGCCTTGAAGTTGGCTACGTTTTCAACCTTAACACCAGTATGCAGCGTATTGGTCGATGCCACGTAATGGTGTGATGTCTCAGCGGTGGGACACCTTTCTAGACTTATAATGAAGAAGAACCCAACACAGAAACAAAGGAGAGTGGTGGACATCCAGCAGTTTGTGGCCTTTGTTGTCATATAAAAAGAAAAAATCCACAGTATATTTAAACATGGAGCTGTTTACTGCTTTGTTCTTATTGTAGAATCACACTGGAAGTGATGGTTGTTTCCACCAATAAACAGATGGTAGTGTGTCAAGCCAGGGTCGGATCGGGAAGATTAGGACCCAAATAGAAGGCCCATCTTCCCTAATGGCACGGCCATATTCCAAGATGAAAATACCAGGATTCATGGGGGCTCAGATTGTTGAAGAGAGGTTCGGGGAGCAGGAGACGTCATTGTCACACATGGACTGGCCGCCACAGAGTCCAGACCTGAACCCCACCGAGATGTTTTAATCTCTGGGATATGCTGGAGAAGATTTGACTAGAATGTATTTTATAGCATGCAAGTTTTCTTTCACAATGACAGAAATTTTACCGGTTGAAGTTCTTATTAATAACATATCTCAGATTCTCTTGTAGATCATTTTTGTGTGTGTGTGTGAGCACATGCACTCCCAGAAGTATCAACATCAAGCATGCCTCTTTAAAACTTTTTGCAAATAGCTTTAATATATAACGTGTTGTGAAAGGTAATATTTGATTTTGCACAGCTGTCTCACATTTCACATTTCTTTGGTTTTATTCTGTGCCGTTGGTGTCGCAGTTTCCCGTTTCTCCAGATTTTGTGCATACGGCAGGGTCAGAGGTGCTGTGGAGGCAGGAACATTCTCCCGTCGGTTTTTAAAAATGCCAAAAGTTGACTATAATTGGTGTACACCAGTTTTTGTACGTATGCCAGCTTTATAAATGAGGCCCCCGGTGACTTCAGGATCATTTCAGCACTATTAAGCAGTTCTCCTGCTAATTATTTACTGAAGCTGAAGTTTCAAATGTAACAGCAAAGATTTGGAGAAAAAGAAGTTATTTAAAAGTGTGACGTGATGTCTTTTATCCCAAGAATGTCTTTTGTTAGCTTTTGAATAAAGACTTTTTAAGCCATAGAAGTTAACTTGCTGAAGATAAAATCTGCAGCTTAACTACTTGGCCTCATAAAAGTACATTTATGGATCAAAGCCAAGTTACAGCACTGTTATAATAAAAGTAACAGTCTGACCTTTTTCCTTGTCAAACTTTAATACCAGAATTAACACACTGACTTTTGCCAGACATGTAAAATATTCTGGCTTCGTTTTATTTCTATACCTAAAATGATATTTATAGACGTGTATCCTTTTACAGGATCCTTATTTTAAAAAGGGTCAGGTGGATTTAGTTAGTCGTCCATGGACAACTTAAACTTAGAATAACTTCATTAATTGACTGGACATCAGGTGGTTTCTAGTTTTGACTTCATTCCCCAACAGACCAAACGAGTCGCTGCAGATTCCAATGATGGATACACCGAGGAGGAGAAATAGTTGGATTATTTTTCTCATCATTATTATGTTAGATTCCCTGTTGGAAACTGGCCTAATTTTTAATTCTGGCAGATAATAAATGTGCTGTTTGTCTTATCAGTGGAGGAACTGGCTGACCTCCCTTACTTTCTCCCTCTCGGTTCACTCTGTTCCTGTCACAGCACAAACTGGGGAGTAATAAAGGAAAGGGTGGAAAAATGAAGTGTCTGAAAGGAAGGGAATAAATGACAAAATAAAAAAGACTGATAGGAGAGTGGAAAAGTGAGGTGGGAGAGAGATGAATGGAGAGAGGTATCACTGGTGGAAAATAAAGAGGAGAGATGTGAGAGGGTGTAAATCAGAAGACAGGCAAAGGGAAGCTAACATAAACCAGTGTTTGAAAGACATTTATTTATTTTTTCATTAATTTGACATGTTCAATCAGATTTTTAAGATTTAGATTTTATTTTTTAAACTAATTTTATTTATAGTCATTTTATTTAATTTGGCATATTAAGATTTTTAAGATTTCATTTTATTGTTTTTTATGTTTTTTATATTTATATATTTTTAAATACAAATTGTTTACAACTGAGAACAAGTCAGTGATTTGAGTTTTATTTCAGCTTATTAAATGAAAAGTACTGAATCACAGCAGGACAGTAATTGTTTTGCAAATGAACAAATAAGATAAAAATGAAAATCTTTGCAAGAATGATAACAGCTGTTAAGTTCATAAAGGATATTAATAAAATTTAATAATATGCTTCATGGACTTAAAAGCTGCAATTCAGTTTATATCTAGTGTGTCAGAGTAAAAGGATGAGGTTAAACCAGTAGGAATAATACCAGAATAAAAAATTGTATGCACACAATGATGAAGCAAAAATGGCAGTGATTCAGTCATACAGGCTAAAACCTGTAGCAAAGTCAAAGCACAGGACAACGATGGGAAGCTAACGACCAGGACAGTAGGAGCTCGTTATACCCAGAGGAGAGGAGGGACGTAGCGGCTGGCAGACAACACAACAGATCAATCCCTAAATCCTGTCCTCGACTCTTTACTGGCGTTTCTCAGTCAAACTTATCGGGTTTGCTGTGGGAAGCTGATCTCTTCTGATGTGACAGAGAAGTCCTGGTACTTGAACATATTTAGTGGTAGTGGGGTGACTTTACTCAGCTGGGAGGTGTGGAGATGAACTCAGTGACTGACTAATGAGGAACAAAGCAGGTAAAAGCTGAGCTTACTCAGCTGAAGCATTATGGTGGAAAATAAGACAATACCACATTTCTGTGATGTGATATGAATTCTGTATCTAATATAAATGCATCTGTACTTATTAATAATTATTCTTTTGTTGGAATCTGATGATCATTTGTCATAATTAGGGAGAAATGTAAAAAAAAGGAATTTTAAGGTCAAAAAGTTGCATAGTGCTACTTTAAGGCTTATGCAGAAGAACTTTGTCAAGGAGGATTTTCTGCTTCCGCTAACTTTTCATTCACCCCCTYAGAAGTTGTTCTTTAGAAACAACCCAACATAGCCGTGTTTAGATTTTAGAAATATAAGATGTATGAGGGTTTGCTGGAATGCACTGCTGGGTGGAGACACTTGTTGCACTTTTGGCCATTAAAGGATGGAGAACAAGCTGTGATGTTAGCAGCTGGATGCACCGTGCACTGTAAATGAGCCCTAACAAGAGGAAAACACTTTCCGTTTCAGATGTCACACAGCCAGAGATAATTATTAGATCAGAAATAACAGTGAAAGAAAAACAACATTTTTATTACAGAGTGTGTTTGTGTGTTTGTAGGCCTGTCAGAGTTGATCCACGACAACTTGACAGAATCCAAGAGGACCATTAATCTGCTGCAGCGAATGAACATCTACCAAGAGGTTTTTCTCAGCGTTCTCTACAGATTGTTGCCTGTTCAGGTAACACTCACTTTATGCTGCGTCCACAAAAAGTTCTTTTCATTTTATCCTGTGAACCTCACTGGCCTAAGCTGATGTTATGCGTGAGACAAGCGGCCAGTGTTTGATGTGCTGTGGCATTTAAAGCTTTTTGGTCATACTGGAATAAAAGGTTTCTGTATCGACTTAACCGAGCGTCATTTATAAGGCTTCGTCAGCTTTCTCGCTGTCAGACGTGAATGCCGTGAAGTTAAATATCAGCCCAAACTTTAAAAATGTCACCCTGTTCCCGACTCAGCTGTTGTCACTGATGTCAACAATGAGTGTTTATTCATATCTCCTAATGAATGTGTTTTGTCTGTGTGTGTGTGTGTGTGGTCCAGTCATATCTGGAGCCAATGTATTTCTACATTTACACAGTGTTCTCGCTCCAAGCTGTGTATGTGATCGGTCTGTACCTCACAGCGTGGCTCCTGTCTGGGTCCTGGCTTGCCGGCACGCTCGCTGGAGTCTGGTACATCCTCAACAGGTGAGTTTTTATTTGTTCATGTCTCTATGAGGATGGATAATGTTCTTACTGATGGGAAGGCGGGTACCTTTACCTTGGTACAGGTCAGCATTTAATGTTAGTCATAATTTAATCATCTGAATCATTTAAGTTAGGGATGAGCGATATGTAGGGCTGGGCATCGTCACTAATTTCCTGAATCAGTTTGATTCTGTTCATTTACAGCTAATTGTGTAACACCACCTATTTTTCTTGAATATTAAAGACATTCTCATAACTATTTAAAAAAAAACAAAACACTGTACTTACTGTAATAATCTGATATGACGCATCTACATTAATTTTAAATACAAGAACAATACAGTGTTTCCCCAGATTCACAGACAGAAATGCTGTGATGATGAAGAACAAAAGAACTACCCTCAGGACAGAAAAAAAAATAACCGTTTTAAATGTCCTGATGAAACTGTTTCAATCAGTGGAGTCGCTCGAAATATTTAAGTTCAGATCTCAGAAAACGTGTTTCTGTCAATAAAACCTACAAAGAAATTGGATCCATTTATACACGAAATATGGCTCAAAAATTCCTTCAATGACAGCAGATTCAGCGTGTTGCCGTGACTACCGTATCGCTGTCAGCGTAACACCGGTGCCAGAGAAATCCTCCATCTGTTCCTCACTGGAACAAGATGCTTCCATCTTCACCTGTTTAGGAGAGTTTAGAAAACTATTTTATTTTATTTTTTTTTTGCCTGATTTTCAGCTGTTTTCCGATGTGTGAACTCTGTCCTTTGACGGAAACCTGTGTGTGTGCGTGCATGCATGAGTGTGTGCTCACAGAGAGTAGCTATGTCATGCCGCCATGTATATCAGATTATTTGATAAAAGGACGAAGTGTACTAGAGTAAATGTGACTTTAAATGACCGTACCGGATTTATTTTAAACAACGTGCGTGTTGACAGCATCCCTTACTGCCAGTGTCCACCAACGAGTTGGGCCTCTATTGTCGGGCCTCGACAATAGAGGCACGGAACACAGCCCATTCGGACTCAATGTCCCCCGCCTCACCTGGGACATGGTTGAAGCTCTGCCGGAGATGAGAGCTGAAACTCTTTCTGACAGGGGACTCTGCCAGATGTTCCCAGTAGACCTTCACAACATGCTTTGGTCTGCCAGGCCTGACCGGCATCCTCCCCCACCATCTGAGCCAGCTCACCACCAGGTGGTGATCAGTTGACAGCTCCGCCCCTCTCTTCACCCGAGTGTCCAGGACATGCGGCCGCAAGTCCAACGACACAACTACAAAGTCGATCATCGAACTGCAGCCGAGAGTGTCCTGGTGCCAAATGCACATGTGGACACTCTTATGTCTGATTAAGGTGTTCGTTATGCACAGTCCATGGCGAGCACAGAAGTCCAACAACAGAACACCACTCGAATTTAGATTAGGGGGGACCGTTCTTCCCAATCACGCCCCTCCAGGTCTCGCTGTCATTGCCCACGTGAGCATTGAAGTCCCCCAGCAGAACGAGGGAGTCCCCGGAAGGAGTGTTCTCCAACACCCCCTCTAAGGACTCCAAAAAGGGTGGGTGCTCTGCTATTTAGTGCATAAGGACAAACAACAGTCAGGACCCGTCCCCCCATCCGAAGGCAGG
>CM047975.1:37001686-37016607 GCA_026261665.1 Melanotaenia duboulayi | reverse complement strand
TGAGCCTACGGGAGGAGAGGCCCATGTCATCCTTTAGGGCCAATATTATTAGTGGACTAAATTAACACCAGTACTAGGGCTGAGCTATAAATTGACCATGATTCTGATACTCCAGAACAAAACCAGAACCGTGTCTAAAATCTCTAACTAATCTCTACACAATCCAGCGAGCTGTCATTAGCAGCTGGTATTTAGCTGGACATTGAACTGCAATGAGAAATGCTTCTCTCTACCAAACGCACAATCAACCAATCAATCAATCAACCTTTATTTCTATAGCACCTTCTCATACCCCAGGGTACCCAAAGTGCTGTACAGATAAAATTACAACAAATAAAACATCAAATCATAATAAAACAAGCAGTTTAAAACAGTAAAATAACAGATAAACAGCAGCCCTCAAACTCCCACTAAGAGACGTCCAACATCAGGGAATCTTTTTTATTTCATCCCACATGGTGCGAGAATCCTGGTGGACAGAGATGACGGATGCAGCTGCGTTGCAGATAGCTGACGACATTCAGCTGATTATACAGAGGAAAAATTTGGCTTTGTTCACATGAGAATTGTTAGGTTGACTGTTTTTAATACAGTAAGATTAAAATGTTTGGTATCTATTTAAATCAGAAATAAGATTTGTTGTGAAAAATTGAAATTTAATTTTGCCATCTCTCTCACCGTAATTAGTTCCTGGACTCAGTTACACGTCTTCATCTAAAGAGCTTTTATTATTGGTTCTGGTCTGGTGACAGAACAAGGTCTGAGTTAGTTTTTTAAAGAACCATCCTGAAAGCTACTTCAGAGCGTTTTGTAAAGATGTTTCTTCCTGTACATGATTGAACTTCTTTTGGTGTTTGCTGAATTTCTGTCAGGGACGACGGTGCAGGGAGGCGGTTTCTCTGTTAGGAGTGTTTGTTTTGCTTTTGCTGTAAAATGAGGTCATAATATCACCATTCTGGTTTATAACATCAGTTTGAAACGACAGTATCTTTGAAGCCCAACTAAAGTTTCCAAACTCATATTCAGTATCCATGCTGGGCTGCAAACATGCTGTTTAAAACACTGAAAATTTAACCAAACATCTTAAATATAAAACAAATTTAAACATCACTGAAGTAAAACTTATTTGCAAAACAGATTATCATTATACAAAATATGTTAAAATCAGGCAGGTGCATCAAAAGTCCAAACATCTGTTTTGGTGCTGCTGTAACATCTTCTTCCAGTAGAGGGCAGTGTGGAAGCAACTAGAAAGAACACCACTGAGTAGAGGTAGTACAGCCCCCAAATTAAAGCCCAACCCAAACAAGTGGATGAGTGAGTTAGTTTCTAAAAAAAAATGTACAGAAACTACAAAAAACGTACAAGTTGACATCTTGTCAATGTTGGTTTGTGTATCTGTCCTTTTACATTTTCTTCTTTTTTTCCATTTCTAATAGTTGTTTTTTTTAAATGGGCTTTAAAATGTTTTTATTGCTCTTTATGTCACCGCATGGGCAGTATAATTTAATTCCAGCTCTGTCAGCCTGTAGGGAATTAATGGTTTCAGATTTTATTGGGTCAGTGTTCCGTCAACATTTAAATCATGTTTATGGTCCGTTTGTCCAGCAGGCAGTAGACTTTGTAAGGAATTGATTCTGCTTAAATGCTCTGGTAAGGTTATTACTTCATAGCAGGTAGATGGGTGTGGTGTCATTTTGAAAATGTGTTTTGATGGCTCATTTGGTGAATGACTCCTTAAAGACTGTTTCACT
The DNA here is from genome assembly GCA_026261665.1 of Melanotaenia duboulayi. Lineage (NCBI taxonomy): Eukaryota > Metazoa > Chordata > Actinopteri > Atheriniformes > Melanotaeniidae > Melanotaenia > Melanotaenia duboulayi. Next base: position 37,014,853 of record CM047975.1, on the reverse strand, counting down.
CTGCTTCAGAAGGATCAGATAATAGGCATCAAGCAAAGAAAACATCTGAGATGCTGGTACTAAAACTGGGTTAAGAACTGGCCAACACATTAACAAAAACTGGAAGGATAGTGGGGAACCATCATCTTCCAGGAAGAAATGTGGTCTGAAAAACATTTTAATTGATGGTGATCCATGATCATTTAAATGTTTGGTGAAATCAGATGGTAATAAACCACCAGTAGAACTCAGAGCAATGTTTAATAGTGAAAGTAAGAGCATTTCCACATGACAGGGAACTCAAGGGATTGAACAGCTGTGTAGCCATAAGAAAACCACTAATCAGTTAGGCTAACCAGAGAAAAAGCCTTCAATTAGCTAGGGAGCATAAAGATTGATTGAGCAATGGAAGAAGGTCAAGTGGTCTGAGCCCAGATTTGCCCTGTTCCAGAGTGATGGGAGCATCAGGGTAAGAAGAGAGGCAGATGAAGTGATGTAGCCATCATGTCTAGTGCTACTGTACAAGCCTGTGGGGGCAGTCTATGATCTGGGGTTGCTGCAGTTGGGCAGGTCCAGGTTCAGGTCTAGGTTCAGCAACATTATGTGTCCAAACAATAAGGTCAGCTTGACTACCTGAATATACTGAATGAGCAGGTTAATCCAATTTTCCTGATGGCACGGCCATATTCCAAGATGACAATGCAGGATTCATGGGGCTAAGACTATGAAAGAGTGGTTCAGGGAACAGGAGATGTCATTTTCACACATAGATTGGCCACCACAGAGCCCAGACCTGAGCCCCTTTGAGAATCTTTGGGGTGTGCTTGAGAAGTCTTTGCGCAGGAGTCGGACTATTCCATCCTCAATAAAAGAGCAAAGTAAATGCAACATTGGATGGACGTGAATCTTGCGACATTGCTGAAGCTGATTGCGACGACCACAGAGAATGCTGTTGATCAAAGCTGAAGGTGGTCCAACGAAAATTTAGTGTAACTTGTTTTTTTCCTATAATGTCTCTTGTTTTTGTAATTTCATGATTCTGTTTTTACCCCTCTTGTACATTAAGTTCATCTGACAGTTCATATAAAAGTTAATAATTTATATTATACACCACATCACCTTACAAATGTATATTAAAGAAAATAACATGGATGTCAAGCTAGAGAGGTTATTGTTGGTCAGTTTTTCTTACTTTAAAAGTCCAAGATTTACATACTTATCTCCTGAGATGAGATCTTTGTCCTGTACCCTGCTAGCCTTCAGTAAACAATAAAGCAGAGCCTCACAGAGGTTTACATCATAAGAAAGCTTTAAAAACAAAAACAAAGAAAAACTGACTAATTTGAAAAAATATATTTACATTGTCTTTTTTGTTAATCCTAAGCAGGATATTGGTTGTAATGGTTATAATAGACTAGTCGGCGTGTGCTCAGATCTGCTCACCACCATCTGCTCATCTTTCAGTGAGTTAATAGTTAATTTGCTTCCTTCTTCCAGGGTCGATACCACTCGTGTAGAGTTCACCATCTCCCTCAGAGAGAACTGGTCTCTGCCCTTCTTTGCTCTTCAGATCACCGCTATCACTTGTTACCTCAGGCCTCAGCTCACCGCTTTGCAGCAGGTACAACACACACAGACACTTTCAGAAGGTATTGACCATCCTCACCTCACAGGCCGATGAAGTGAAACACCAACCGACTCTCTCAATAATCCAGCGCTTGATAAAGAACTAACGGCACAGATGAAATGGGGCTGCAGTGTTGGTTATTAGTGTCCAGTTCAAGTATCTGACCCCTGTGTGTGTGTGTGTGTGTTTTCCCTCTTCAGAAGGTGATGGTGTGGTTGATGTACGTGACGACGTTCTGCTTCTGTCTGACGTGGCAGTTCAACCAGTTCATTCTGCTCGTCCAGGCCCTCATCATTTACACCCTGGACTGTGTCGACCTCTTAACAACCACACAGGTGTGTTTAATCCGACTCCAACGTGACCCTCCAGCCAAGTGTGGTCTTCTCAGAGTTTCTTTTTCCTTGTTTTTCCTGGTCATTTTTAGGATGTAAGAATATTTGACATGTTCCCCACACTCACGGCTTCAGATTAATAAGAGATTTACGCCTTTATCAGGGCGTGTCTGCTCCATCGCGGTCTGTCTTTAGAGGAGGAGCTCTCTGAATCAGCAGGTGGTCTTTGAGATGTGACAGACTATGGTGGTTTTCAGTTCAAATCCACAGTAAATAAAAATGACCATAGTTGTGTCCAGAGAAGCTTCTTGCAGAGCTTTAGAGCTAAACCGTCCATGTAAAAGATCCATTCATTCATTGATCCACAACCTTACAGTATTCCTGCGTGACTTCCTGAAACGACTAAAAATCGCATGTAAAACAAACAAAAAAAAAATAGCGCCGTTAAAAGGAATTTGCATTAACGCGTCATTAACATGTTCACTTATCTTCAGGTGACTGGTTATTAAAATAGTTCTTCTTTTATTTAGGCAAAACATCTTATTAAGTAGATGCAGCTGTAAGATGTGATGAAGTGGATTCACGAGGCAGCGTTAAAAAACTACAAGTAGTTTAGCATGTCAAATATTTGAGTACTTCATTACATTTGGGTCAGAGTAAAGTGACATTAAAATGCAGTTGTCTGTATTCATCCTGTTTTTCCCTCTTCTGTAATTCAGGTTGATTTAATTTAATTATTTTAATTTTTATCTTACCTTTGATTTCTGTGTTCTGTGAATTAACTCCTGCTGAGAAAAAGTAGAAAGTTCTTCCTCTTCCAGAGGATTTCCAGAAAGAATTCTAGATAACTTTACCAATCCTTCACTTCTCATTAGTAACTATTGAGCCAAACGTGTGTATTAATTATTATTAAAATATTTTAACTTTTAACTTGTTCTGGCTATAAATGATGCAAATGGGACAAATGATGTGATGCAGCACATTAAGTTCTGGAGACCAGACCCGGGTCTGGATCCGGATGAGGAGGAAACTCCAGATCAAAGAGGATTTTCTAACATGAGATCATCTGTTACTAATGAAGCTGTAGGACTCTGTTTTCAGTTTTTGTATTCTTTTTTTTTTTTTTTTTTTTTTTTTTTTTCATTGATAAAAAACCAAAGAAAAAGAAAGTAAACAGACATGACACATGAAGTAGAAGATGGTGTCAACAGTGTGGATCAACAATATCCAGGCCAAGGATGGATGAATTTTATTAATGATGTTGTTGAGAAATACTACGGAGATCTGAGTCGCCCTCACATCCGTATAGGAGAGAACTGATCCAGAACTCATGCTCCCATATAAGACCACCCCCAGGCCCTGAGGAGGAGCCGGTTTATCAGGGAGATAGCAATAATCAGTAATGTAATCATTCTGATCGCGTGCATCGTGTATAATAATCAGTGATCTGACCTGAACGCTGTTCAAAACAAAACAACAGATAATCCCCCTCCCCACCCAGGACTCAGGTCCAGACCCCCGGTACTGTGAGCTGGAAAACGTATCGCTAATTAGTATAAAAACAGAAAACGAGTAACTAGTAATTATTATTTAACACGTTGATGATGATGATGTTGTGAAACTGATTCCCTACTTACTGAAATAATAACTGCATCTGTAGGAGCATCTCCTGAGTTTGTGGCCTACAAATATCTGGTGAGTCCTTTAAATCTCATATTTCACATCTTTTAAAGAAACTAAAATTAAACCCAGGATTTGCTGTTGGTATTGAATCCTGTTTAATGTTCAGTGCCAGAAGGAGGTTGTGCTTCTACTTTCTTTCTCGTCTTGTCTCTGGAGACATCATGACTGCAGATCACTGCAGATGGACGATGTTCTTCATGAAGCAGTAAATCCGACTGTAAACTGCTCACTCACCGTTACACAGCGTACACCCGGTCTACTGGTCATCAGTATCAATCCACAGACTCTCGCACTGGTAGATCTTCATTTACAAACCCATCCTTGCCTCCCCCCATCATTTTTATCCTCCTACCTGCTACAGTCCCAGCCTATGCTCCCAGGATTTTATTAGGTTCAGGTATTAGGTTAAAGTGCTTTTTGCCTTTTTAAATGAACTCTAATTTATATTGTGTGTGTGTGAGCCATCTGTAACTGTAACTAAATGTTTTGTCTGTCTAAAACCGGTCTCTTTTATGAATGAGACCGTGTGTCTCAGTGGGACTACCGGGGCTCCAGACTGCGACCAAATGGTTGCATTTTGCGACTAAAATGTGAGACAGTGCGAGTGAATTTTTCATCTACTCGCGCAGCGGCGACCAAAACATTTGCTGGTCTTTTTCTTGTAGTAGTAATACCTGCATTAATTTTGTCGCTAACAAACTTCTGCTCCCCTCTTCAGCCCAGTAGTAGTACTCTAATGCTCTAATTAACTGCTGATTATTCCGACTCAAGCTAACTTCAACACGAGAAAAGGAGACAGCCAGTGTGTGTGTGTGTGTGTGTGTGTGTGTGTGAGTGAGCAGGGATGAACGACCGGTGTGGCTTATTTGTGGAAAGAGGCGGTCTTGGGGAAATTTATTATTTCCCAGTGTTGCCAACTTAGCGACTCTGACGCTATATTTAGCGAGTTTTCAGACCCCTCTAGTGACTTTAAAAATTTTTTAAAAAGCGACTAACAACAAATCTAGCGACCTTTTCTGGTTATTGGAGACTTTTGGAGACTGACGTGAATGAACTTAGTTTACTCTTCCCGATGAGGAGCGGTGCTGTGCAGACCCCTCTCATACGAGCAGCAGCTGTATTCGTTCACCTCTGTTTCAGGACCAGGCTGAAAAAGAAACGTACAAAGCTGCTGCTGGAGGATCCTGCGCTGGCTTACCATCAGATATTAATGTCTATTAATGAAGAGTGTGGACAAAAATATTTAAAAAGTAAAGTGTTGTGACTTGTTCCAGACTCCTAATTAAAAAACAAAATACACTTAAAAAACAGCACTAAAAAATAAAGAAAATATTGACGGAATTATTTTATTTAACCTATTATGTATTTTATTTTATATATTTATTTATTTGCTGTTCTAAACATTTTTAGGTTGTCTTCTTTTTTTTTTTTTAAATCAATTTTTGCCTTTCCCATGACATCCTTGTTTATGGCAGCATCTATTACAACTATATGTACCAGGCTGATTATGCTAATTAGCAAAAGGAAATGTAAATATTTGCTTTGCAAGGCGATTTCAGTGTGTGATAAATAACCTATCTAGTAGTTGTCACAATAGTATGGTTTTAATTGTAAAAGTTTTTAACAAATTGTTGAGATGACAGTTTATAACAATAGAAAAAGATTGAAACTGGTTATAAATTTACTACAACTATGACTCAGTGATAATACCATAGTGATGATAGTAGTAATAAGATGGATCATGATAATACTGATGATAGTAAATAAACCAACCTTATTAATAAATTGGTGTATAAATTAGAGACATCTTCCTTTGAGTGCAGACAGCATGCTGATTATCTACCTAAACTATCTCAAACAACTGCGTGTGTGTGTGTGTGTGTAGGTTACAACTCTGTATCTTGTCCAAGTGAGCGGCCTGCTGTCGGTGTGGCTTTTGCAGTTCTGTAATTCCATGATACTGGGATCACTGGTCCTGAGCTTCATCGTATCTGCACTCTTCATCAGACATTGCCAGGTACGTGTTTCATTCCTGCTAGACGTGTCTACGTCGTATTTAGTTTGTCTTTGCACAGAAACGCTTCTAACCAGAAATAAAACATTTTTTATTGTGACTACATACAAACTCAGGGCTATAATGTCGCAGTCCTCGTGTGTGAGGAGAGTTTCAGTCCTCCGTATGGATTCATCCTCAGTGTGCACAGTACTGTTAAATTATGAGCTTTGGCTCGAAATCCATCTTTTACTTAACTAGAGTCCCCCATCAGCTGGTTGAAGAAACAGGCTCAAGTAAAAAGCCACATATTTATCTTTTTAAGTTTTCTGAGTGAATGGAGTTTTTCTACGGTGGCTGAGAAGTGCAAAAAAGATATGCATAAAAAAAATAACACATTTATTTAGGAAACACATTTACATTTTAAAAAACAAATTTAGATTTAGTTAAACACTTTTACAAACTAGAAAATACATTTACAAAATATAAAACTATCGTACAAATGTGGAGACAAATCTACAAGAGGCAAAACACAAGCGCAAATCCTGAAACAAGCTAAATGTCTCAAATACAGAAAGTAATGTGGCCATGACTGCATCTTAAAACAAATGACCTGTAGTTTAGCTACATGCAGGAGGCCAGTGGCGTGAAGTTTTTGATGAATGAACAATGTTTTGTCCTTTCTATGACGTCAACCTCGGCCATGCCAGCTTGTGTGGGAGCGCTTCCTGGAATGAACCAGTTCTTGTCTGAGGTGCTCTTTGGATAGTGTAGAAAAACCAGATATCACAAAAAGGCATACACATTTAAAGTAACTAACATGTCTTTATTTCTGTGGCATAGTCATGGGGATTGAGGTTACTATGACAACGCCATTTTAATTACATGGAATATGGCATTTCAGTCATTTTAAAGGAGTTCTTGGAGTTTTCTGTAGCATCAGCTGTTGGGAAAAAAACACAAAGTAACCAAAGGAAGAACTACGTTTAATTTGTTCAACGAAAAAATAAATCTGTAAAGTTAATTAAATATAAAATGGATTAATAGGATCTTTGCATCTGCTGTGACGTGAGGAGAAAGGACTGATGGAAAGTAGTAAATAGATAAAAACTTTGCTGCTGTAGATGAAGGTAAAGGGCCAGATGTTGGCTGCTGTGTTGTTATTGTGACAGCAGGTTTCTGCTCTGATCATTTTCATCACTCAGTGACATCACAGCATGTTTCTGTGCTTCAGAAAAACAGATAATTAGGTCTGGGAAAATCTGGAACTGACTGTGTAATAATTATTTTCAATAATTGTGATCATGTCTGCATGATTGTCTCCAGACCCCTGAATACAAACGGTTGGATGAAACTAACACAGAAGTCTTATTTTCACTTTCTTTTCAACCATCTGCTTGGTAGATCAGAGCTGACGCAAACAGTTTCTATTCTGAAAGCACAATAAACAGATATAAATCTATTTTTAGTTATTTCTAAACGTTTTCTGTAAATGACTTCAGTAAGAGCTAGCAGGGTTGTAACTAAATCATTAATCACAACATTTGAGTGACAAAGTGAAATTTTATGATGACCGTCTCACTGGATGAGACTGTTTCGCTTCAGTCACACGCATCTCGCAGCTCATCACAATGCGTCCGAATATAACCCGTAATTGTCGTGCATCAAGCTGCGAGGAAAGTAATGAAGCGCCGCTGTTTCCAAAGTCTGGTCTCACATCTGTACTTTGTTCAGGATCAGAGGGGCTTCAGCTGAAAAACCCGCACAAAAACCCCTGAGATGTCCATCTGTGAGACGTTGGAGAGCAATGCTCGCTGCAAATTATCCATGTCGGAGCATCCACAGGAATGTGACTGTGATGACAAATTACTGTGCAGACTGATTTGAGTTTAGTAGGTGTCACTCTGCGAGGTTAAAGCAGGCCGTGGTGCAGAGTCAGCATGAGGCAGCATGGCGCATATCCACAGGGAAATCAGTCATTCCTTATTTCTCCAGATCTTTTCAGATCCCAGAACACAAACCCACGAGTCTCTCACACACACACACACACACACACACACACACACACACACACACACACACACCCACCCACACACACACACACACACACACACACACACACCTATTCATAGAATGATGACTTAATCCTCACTGGGGGTATTGGGGAAACTAAGACTGTAAAACGTAATGAAATAAAATCAACACTGTTTATTTTATTGTTAAAATGAACAATATATTAAAGTAAATCGAACCAAAATAAAATGAAATGAAATAGGACACTAGAAAAAGGGAATGGAAAAAATGGTATAGAAGACCAGGCTTAGATTAATAATGCAAAGAATATAACTGTGTTAAGTAATTAATCAATAAATTGGTAAAAACCCAGTCAGAAAATAATAAAACGAGATTTAACATATGTAGCTAGTAAAGAACTAAACGTAGGTAAAATACTGCTCGTGAGTTCTAACAGATATTGGTTTTAAACTTTTACTAAAGGGTAAGCCTTAAGGTTTCTCGTCCCCACTCCCAGCCGTCTGACCGGATCAACAAACGTTTCTGTTACNTCCCCACTCCCAGCCGTCTGACCGGATCACTGCTTTTGTAAAACAAACGTTTCTGTTATGTGATTATTGTTGTAAATGTGGACCAAGCCATCTGTTTTCCTTTGTGTGAAAATGTAAACCTTTACTCGCGTTGTTTTGTGCTCCTGCAGTCTGGTCTGAAGACGGGGAGCCTGCTGCTGCGTCTGGGAAAACTTCTGCTCCACAGCACTTTGGTTCTCTTTCTGACCTTCGTCATCAACTACCTGACCAAGGTGCTCCACTGCTTTGCATCTTCCTCCATTTTTTCCCCTTTCTCTTTAACCTTCTCCTGCTTCTTTCTGACTACATCTCCCTCTCCTCCTCCTCATCCATGTACCCTCACCTTATAACAGCTTGGTTTATTTATGTTTCTACATCTGAAGCTGATCTTTACTCCTGACAAGATGACCTTATCTCTGTGTGTGTTTGTTTACAGAAAGCTCTTCAGCTCAGATCGGACGAACACATCTTTAAATTCATCAAGTCAAAGTTTGCATTGGGGTCGACGAGGTATGAATTAAAATTTACAACAGAGTCTGACGCTTGTCATGTAAAACCAGGTTTGATGCACATGAACTGGTCCACAGTGCACACGTGAAAAACTCTTAGCTCGGCCAGAGCGACTGCATTATTCACCGAGCACCAGTGTCCGTAGCACCTGCAGTGTTACTGTGTATGAATAATAGATTGCGGGGTACCGCCTCCAGACCTCCCATCGATCAGCGTGTGTTTGTGTGTTGAACAACTCAGCCACAGGATAGCTGCTGCGGGGTGGCAGATAACACGGCTCCCAGTCCAACGCCTCACAACTGCTCCTTCAATTATTCAGGAGCGAGTGGGAAATGCGAGGCGTAGTCGGTGCTCCGTCTCAGCCTCTCCCTCTTCTCCCGTTTGACTGATTCCTTCTCTGCTCCGCTGCTTCGCTTGGTCCCTCCAGCTTCACTTTCTGTTTGCGTTATCTCAACTCTCAGTTCAGGTGTTTATCATAAACAGTGCTGCCAATCTAATGTGTAAAATGTTCACTTTAAGAAAACAAAAAACATCACAAATATTCCATTTTACAGAATACATACAGTTGAATGAAAACTTAAATGTTGTGTTCAGACAGATAAGCATGCTTCTCTTGTTTGGACGTTTGGATTTTTGAGTGTCTGAAATTGCCGGCACCCCTGAGCGCTATAGCATATATTTCCACAGTTTCTGAGGAAGGGTAGTGTGTAACTCTGGGGTGAATGGTGATGAAAAGTTTACCCTTTAGGTGAGCTACGGATGTTTTCCAGGCCTTTATATCCCGTCCAGGAGGTTTACATTCCAGCCACAATATGTAAGGTTTGTTCAGAGTCTCTCGCTGGTAAATCCACAATGATCCATGATAACAGCTTTATTTATCACATTTCCATCATAAAAAGATCACCATCACTACTAGGTTGCTAAGAGACCTCTATTTAGACCTGGACATGATGATGAAGCCACTTCCTGTCAAACTTTCCACCCAAAGATCAAAAACTGAACAGAAAGTTCTAAGAAAAATGATGCTCCTCTATGGCTGGAATAAAACCAAGAAGAGGTTTTTGATGAACGGTGGCACCAAAAAGCAGCTGAGCTGGAGTTGGTTTTGTGAGGATAGCAGGTAAATAGTAGCAGAAATAACTAAATAGCAAAAACAGCTGGAGGATAAAGTGTAAATATGTAAATAGTTTCTGTTGTGTTTGTTTCAAAGCAGATTTTTTTCTCCCGAAAGCCGAGACTCGATAGAATGATGTGCAGATGAGAAAAGACTTGGTCTGTGTTTCTCTGTGTTATTTCAACAAACTACTGTTAATAATTTCTTTTCTTTTCTTCTGGTTGGCCTTTATGCTGCTATATCTATTGATACCTTTATTTTACATCATTTTAGCCTCATAATCTGACAGCTGAGGCTGTCCTGAAAAAAATAATACATGGATGTTGACTGGGATTAAAATGGTTGAGCTTCTAAATAAATAAATAAAAAAAAAAACTAACCAAACTTTTTAGGGATAAGGGTTAAATTAAGGTAAACATAACCTTAGATGAACAGCACATTATAGCTCAGGTAAGGAGGCAAAAAGTCTAAAATCTAGACCTGGGAAACGTTTGGTGCTGTGACCAAGAAAAAAAATGTCTTGAGCCCTGTGTTGGCCTTTTTAAATTCTTGTGTGAATTCTTATGCTGCAAACCTAGATTGAACAAAGTTTGTGCACCAAATAGGAAAATAAATTTAGTGTGAAACCAGTTCTAAATGAAAAAGAAGAATCATTATTGTGTATAATTCTGTCCTAAAGAGAGAAGACAGACGCTGTGAAAGTTAAACTGAGGCACCTTCATACGAGCAAGCAGCTCAGAGAGCCAGAGCACCAGTCATGCCCAAAACTGAGGCGTGCCTGTGGTTCTCTAACTGGTCCCAGTGTTAGTGTAACTTCTTTTGCTTTTGCTTTTGCTGCTCTGAGTTTTGGAGTTAACTTGACGTTCCCTCTATATATTCCGTCCTGCTGCCAGAAATGGTGACGCAAGCTTCCTCCACCCATCTCTAAGCAAACACGAAGCTTCCACATGGACACGACTTCATCATGACAAAGCCTCTCAGATTTCTCTCACCAGTCCGTCCATATGGAGCAGCTCAGTGATACAAAGATTTTTAAAGAAATGTGACATAATTCCGGTATTTTAATTATAAGTTTCCTCTCACGCTGCTTCTCATCCTGCAGGGACTTTGATGCTAGTCTGTATCTGTGTGAGGAGGCCTTTGGTCTGCTGCCCCTGGACACACTGGAGCGCCTGGCTGGTACCTTGCTGCTTTACCCCTACGTCCTCACCCTGCTGCTGCTCAGTGGCACGCTCGCCGTGGCGGCGCTGCAGAACCTGAGGTATGTGGTGGCTGAACAGAGGGGGTGTCATCGGAACCGGTCGGTGTTTACTGTAGATGTGTCGTAAAATACAGGCAGAATATTGAAAATATTAAAGCAGAAAATAAATGTTAATAGTTCTGAATCCAAAAACAACTTCTGTTGTGACATGACTAAGTCAGTAAAAGTTGGACTGCATTTGGTTTCACTTTGTGTCCTCATACAGATCCAACTTGTTTGATTTGTTTTTGTGGCTAAACAAGCCAATTTTGTCTAATTTGGCTGAGAAATGTCTCTTTATTTGGCCACCCTTGCTTGGTTGGTGTTCATTTTGGAGCGCTTCAGTCTGTACGAATGTAAAAGTAGCTCAACTGTAGGCAGCGACTCCAGAGTAGAAGCAGCTTCCTGATCATGGCAGCCCTGAGCATCAGGGATTCACAGGTTGTTCCAGACCGTCCAAACCCCTGGAGTTAGGGTGATGCTGGCTACACCGACCTCCCAGTAACATGAGCAGGGTTTAGAATGAGAACACTGAAGCCCTCATCGGTTACTACAGGATTTCAGTACATTTAGGGCTGCATGTAATCAAATAGATGAGGATAACTGTTTTATCCTGAAGTTGTATCAAGTGTTAAACCAGTTAGCCTTAGCTCTGTCACCTCATAGCAAGAAAGCTGTGGGACTGGACCTGCTGTTTGTGAGCGGACGCTGCCTCAGGCTTTCTATCGCAGTCCAAAGACTTGTGTGTTTGCTTAATTACTGATTGTAAATCGGCCGTGTGCGTTGGTGCATGAGTGTCTGCCTCTATCTGTTAGGGTAAAGCTGGTATAATGGATGGATGGTCAGAGGAGTTAGTATGATGTAAATAAATGTAGTTTTAGTCCTTGCATCGAATAAAAGGATTTTCAGATTAGAATAGAAGATCCGGATGGTTATCAGGTAACTAACCTAATCTGGTTATCACTGTCCCTTTGCTTCTTCTGAGTAATGTTGAATCAAGCTCTGAAAAAGACAAAATATTCTACCGGCTGCCTCCCGCTGCTTCATTTGCCTGTGGTGCAAGGTCAGGGATTGCATTGAACTAATCACATTAGCATTTCAGCTCACCCTCGTCTGTTGAGCGGCTGGAATACTAACCTCATAGAACAAAGGGCTATTTGCCAATTCAGGAATTAAATTAATCCAGTTTACCCAACCTCACGTAGCAGAAGGAGTCGGATTTGATTTATATTCAAATGGAAGTCGGTGTCCGTCTGAGTCAGTGCAGGAGGCCAAATCGTGGGAGGAACATCATTGCCTCCGGGCCTGCGTCTATTTGTCTGTGTGCTGACTTCTGCAGACAGAAACGGTCACGGGTGTGCATCATTACATGTCCACTTGTGTGCAAACGCCAAATGAAATCTGCATAATCTGAATAATATAAATTCCACCCACCTACAGGACCCTCCTGTCTGTAATAATTTATTTATCGTTCTTTTCTTTGTCTCTTCCTTTTTCTTTTCCTGTTTCTCAACAGGTCTAAAGGATGTCCAGGAGATGAGAAAAAAGGAGCTGCAGAGGGACGAGCGGAGGCTCCTCGTCCAGATGTGGCCTATAATCTGCTGCACACTCTCCTCTATGGCCTCCTGGCTTTCAGCACTATGAGGTGAGCTTCAAGAACATGTCTGGATTTAGATTTACTCCCAAGAAGACGTTTTCTTTAAATTCACTTTTCCTTTTGATTACCAAATTACACATAATCATGTGCAGATGTGAAATTCAAGTACCTTTTAAACACTTTTCATCAAGTGCTTTGATGGTCTCAATCAGCTTTCAGCACCGAGCAGCATCTCCTCAGCCCCGTCTTTTAGAAAGTGACTCCACTAACAGCAGATAGAACGATACAGTCTAAAATTCTGACTTACTTGGTCTAATATTATTCAATATAAACATCATTGTACTGATGCTTGTAACTAAAAATTCTTGCTGAATTTTCATTTACCACAAATATATTAAGTCATTTTTTATTAAGAATGATTTTAAACAGCTGAAAAATAAAACGTAATCACATTTGTTGGCACATTTATTCTGCTATAAAAAAGAAGCCAACTAGCAATAGCTAGCTTGT
>CM047975.1:36988231-37000507 GCA_026261665.1 Melanotaenia duboulayi | reverse complement strand
CCCCGCCCCAGCCCTCCACGCCCCGGCCCTCCCCGTCTCGCACCCGTTGGTGGAAACGGGGCTTAAAAAACTAACATGGTTGAAAATAATTAGTTTGTCTAGGACAGCTTTGATTGTGATTGAGTGTGTGAATCCAAATTCGTACCAGAAAGTGAAACTGAATTCATCGTTCAGCCCTGCCTTATGAACTGATTCGCATGCAGAGGGGAGTTGAAAACAGGCCAGTTTCTGACATAAACCTTTAAAAGAAAATCTAAAAAAAAGTCTAAAAAAGTTGTTTGCCTGCAGAAATGGAGAGCTTCTCTGAAGGCTGTGACTCACATCTACAGTTACTTAGGGAAATGGAAGCACCAACAAAAGTAGTTCTCTGTTGAACTCAAGGCTGTTGTGCTAGTTTTTTTTTTTGTTTTGTTTTTTTGACACACTCACTAAAGTATGTCTCAGACTGGCAGGAGGTTTACATGCAAAACATTCAAGCTGCAGTTTGTTGTCTGAAAATATTTAGTTGGACTCTGCTTGTCTAAAATAATTCTAGCACATTTTAAAGTAACCCTCAAATTTACTTCTCCCATTTTACAAAGTTTGAATAATGGGATCAAAACATTTGTACATTCTTTTAATCAAATGTACATTATATTAAGACATTTTATTGCAGATATCACTTCTTTTATCAGCTGAAAATAAAACAATACAATAGTGTTTATTTCCATCTGTTGCTTAGAATTTATCCACTCATCCACTAGACCGAATCAGTCTGATGGGAGGTTCCACTCGACATGTTTACGTCACTTTTATTTACAGGATGGACAGATTTAATACGATCGTAATGCTTTTGACGTGCATGATGCCTACTAGGTTGAAAGAAAAAGAGTTTTCTTTTTTAAAAAACTGTATTTAACCTTTTAAATGTCGCAGTTTTTAATAATTCTTAACTTTCAGTTTCTAACAAAAACGTATGCGTCTGCAGTATCGTTGAACTGAGATGAAACTCACGTTACCCCCTCGTGGTTACAGCATGCGTCAAAACAACATTCACCACAAAACGATCGGATCGAGTGCATACGTGGTTATTTTTCCCTGCTGATCAGGTTGAGAAAAGGCTTAAACCACCCCTCTTGATCAGCTGACATGTTTGCTTGATGCGTTTTTATTCTGATTGGATGTTTGATCGGTGCTCCATGTAAACATAGCTAATCTCATGCAAACTTTAAGCTAAATTAAACTTAACAAAACCTTTTTTTTTTCCTCTAAAAATCAAAGTGTTCAGAAAAGTAATGTTCCACCAGCTACACCACCCGACATTCACCACTCAGAAAAATTACACCATAAATGTTACTAGGTGGGGGTGTCCGAACCCACACCATACTAAATAACACTTGTGTACATATTTAGACAAGAAACATAATAACAGTTTAGACCTAGATGAGATGTAACTCCAACAAATTGGCCACAACAAGTATAGTAGGTCAAACGTTAGTTTGCCCGGGACACATTGTTAGCATGGTGTTATCCTCTGTCAGGTGGGGGCTGGGGGGACTGGTGAGGATAGAAAATTAATATTTTTCCTCTGATTAATGCAATTTACTCTAGCATATTTCTGTCACAACAGGGAATCCATTCTCTGAGGTCTTTAGACGTCCCTTATCCTTTTAGGCATATTTTTATAATATGGCCCAAGAGTAAGTACCTGCTGGGTACCGTCCCTGCGCCGCACTACGAGCCCCACAGTTGCATTTGCTGTAGTTGTTCAGGTCTAAGTTCAGCAAGATTATGTAGCAGCTGATAACCTGAAGATACTGAATGAGCAGGTGCTTCCATCTTCCGACCTTATTCCAAGATGAAGATACCAGGAGTGCAAAATGAATGTAACACTGGATGAAATGAAACCCTAAACAATGCCACAGGGAGCGCTGCCGTTATTAAAGCTAAAGGTGGTCCAACCACAAAGTAGAATGTGACTTCTTTTGGCCTGGAAGTGTATGTCTGAAATTATTCCACATTTACTGGACTATGAAGAGTTGTTTTCTTTTTGGAATTACAGGAAATAAATAAAACAACAAACAAACAAACAAAGGGATTGTTGAATACGATGCTGAGCAAACAGCTGACTGCTATATTTTAGATTACAACCTTGCAGATGCTTTCATTTTAGAAAGAGACCAACAACCAGATACAGGCTTCGGAATCAGACCAATCAAGCCTGAGATAGAAATAAAAACAAAATGTGTGCTACGATTTACCTCTCAGGTTACTCTCCGTCTTCATGAGGAAATCTCAGGTCAACGATGCTGCTACGGACACATCAGAGGAATCATGAGCTAAAACCTCGGCTCTGATGATGAACTCCTTCACCTTCAAGATGATCCGTTGTCAGAGAAATATCTCCAGACATGAAGTCGTGCTCTGTGAAAGCTCAGACTGGGACAACATGCAGTTCCAGCTTCTTCTTCCCTTCAGGATGATTCACCTGCTGGAAACAGCCTTCAGCACCGTTAACAACAATCAGATCATAGAAGGAAAGAAAAAGTGTAAGCTGAAGGTGGCAGTTCTTAAGTTTCTAATGATGACAATAAAAGTGTGATATGCTGTTCCAGGAAAACCAGTTAAAACCAGTGAACTGGGCTCTTTGTGGAGAACATGAAGTTTAAAGTTGACTCTCGTTTGAAATGTTCATGGACGCGTAAACAGAACAGAGACAAGCTGCTGATTACCAAATGTCCATCAGCGTGTGCTTTGATTAGCAGTTGAGGTTGCCATGGGGACTTCGTGCAGCGTTCTGAAGTATCACTCAATCTTTGTCTGACAGTGCTGCAACTTAGAGAAAACACATGAACCCCGATGTTATGGTTTTTCCACAATGAACACATCAGGGATGTTTGCAGAGAAAAACGGACCGCTTGTCTGGCATCGGCCAGTGGTTGAGTGATTATCACTTCAAACTGAACTTGGAGAAAACAAATTTTAATTGTTGCCCCTAATAGTCGTGCATCTGATATAACAGAAGCTAGATCTTTTAACTTCTTCTAGGTGACATATTTGACTCAGAAAAATTCTTCTTTATTTTCCTACAACAGACAGGTCAGTTAAAAACACTTATTTATTTAACATAATGCTCTTGTGCTTTATAGGACTGTCACCGGTAAGATTTGCTGCTTTAGTTTCTAGATGGAAATGTTACGTGTTGAGCACATGTGATGGGTGGGATACAGAATAGCGGGTGCTTTGCAGAACAATTAATGCTCACCATTCCTGTCACAGTTAGAAATTTAAGGCTGAAACCCCACTAAACAAGAAGGGAAAACGCTGAAAGGCTTTTAACGCTGCACTAGTCAGGTAGGGCGGAAACTGACACAACTGATGTCAGCACTTTCTCCAAAATGCTGATTAAAAGCGAAAAGGCCAAAAGAGCAGAGAGCCATTTGTTTCTGTCAGACAGCTCCTCGCATTAAAAAAAGAATTGAGATTTATTTCTGTGAGGCTGCACCTCTTTCCCCTCCTCCCTCCCTCTTTCATGGCTTCCTGCCTGTCAACCGTTTCCTTCTTTTGACTTTTCTGTTTAATCTTCTGAATTCTGCTGTGGAAACACATGAAAAGACTTAAGATCACTGAATCAACACTGTGCTCAGGTGCTGTATTGAATTCAGTCATGTCGGAGCCACTTGAGTAACTCTCTGCTGAACATCTCTAAGTCCGTGTTGAATCCTCATCGTTAAAGGAACTGGGATGTTTTGTTTTGACCTTCTGCTACAGGTGAAACACCAACGCTGCTTATTAAAATTTCTCTTCTCTTTTCTTTTCCCAGAATGAAGTATATCTGGACCGGCCACATGTGTGCAGTTGCAGCTTATGGTGTGTGTGGGTCGGAGCTGTGGACTCTGCTTCTCAAAGTTCTCCACCTCAACTCTAAAGTTTTGGTACGAAGCATTAAGCTGCTCCTCCTGCTCCGAGCCTATCAGCCCGTCTTTGTTTTTCCTCTCGTCTCTTTCAGTTTGAACACTAAATTCAGCCATATGGTCCAGAAAGGACACAAATCACTATGTTTTTGTATTATCGTTAATGAAAACCTCCTGATTGCAGCCCCCCTCTGCTCTGTGAGACAGTTTACTTCTTTCATTTTCCTTGTGTTGGCTATAAAGACGACTTCCAGTGGATGCCAATCTTACTCTCTCTGTGTCGGATGTGTAAATAGCATCACATGCAGCATGCAGTTAAAATCTTTGCATGATTTCCTGCTCTGTGATGGCGAACGAGTCCAACCACTAGGTGTCAGTGTGGTCCTAACAGGAAGGCAGCAGGGAGCAGATGACTGATGCTTGGAAGCAAAGCTGCTCCGTCTCTTATCTTTGTGTTATCTCCTTCTGTGCTATGCTTATGTTTTAGTCTGCCTTTTGAAAGATTCATACGATTCCATTTCATTATAGTTGTTTTCTTTCTCTCCTTTTGCAGTTGAGGCTTGTCAGATATGCCGTTCCTCTGCTGATGATTGGTTACCTTTATTACAAGGTATGTCATCCTCTCGATGGGGTATGCTCATCGTTGTATTGGCAGTCTGATAACTGAGCCGGGGTCACTTTGTGTGAACAGTTACAAACGTTCTGAGGAAAATGGCCTAAATGGTTGCTGGAAAAGAAAATTATGACCAGCTCTGGAATCATAACAGAGGACTGAAATAATTGCTTCACCTTGATTTATTTTGTAGTTAGAAAAGTCTAAATGGCTGTCACATACTCCGTTACGTTCAGTGCAGTAATGAGATGTTATTAAATTTGGGTTTTTATTCTCTATTCTGTGGCTTAACACAAGTATGAGCGTTTCCTTAACTTTTCTTTTTCTTTCCCCCTTTAGTTTTGGCCTAAGCTGATGGAGGAGTTATCAGAGTTGAGGGAGTTCTATGATCCAGACACTGTGGAGCTCATGACCTGGATTAAGTACATACACACATGCTTACACACACCCACATTTAAGAATCTGGAGCACAGATTATATTAATGCAAATTTGATCAGTCTGTTTCAGTAGATCAGACTTCGCTTTGCCTGATGTCCTTGATTAGTCTGTCTTTGTGTGTGTGTGTGAGATGCTGCTTGTTTGTGGGGGAGTCTGACTGATGAGTGATGAGAGCCGATGGGTCGCCATGAATAAGACATGGGGGTGCTGGAAAGAGCCCAGCTGTTGGCGGAGCTCTAACACACCTCGGGGTTTCGATCAAGAACATCAGCCTGATGGGAGCAGAAATGGAGCTGTGGCTTGGAAAGGCTCCTCCCTCTTGTTGCTGGATTTGTTTTGGGGTTTTTGTGCTTGTACAACAGTTTGTCTGTTATTTTCTGGAATATTTAGGAATTTCCATGAGTCTCTGTCATCATTTGGTGAAGGTAGTAATTTTTTCATCTCTACTCCGGAGCTCGACTCCCGAACGGATCAGGATGAGCCAGGATGTCATGCTGTTGCACCAAAACCCATTTCTAAGCTAATTCCTTTTATTTATTTATTTATTTTAAAAAGAGGAATTCAAATTCAATCATTTTAGGTGAAATAATCAGTCCATATCTCTTTTACATATTTGAAAATAGTCTCTTTACAGCTATGAAGCAATGGCAATAACCTTAAACTTGCCTACAAATAATAGCAGATGAAGTGGAGTTTTTTTTATTTTATTCAGAGTAAATTTCAATCTAATCAAGTAAAAAGCAGTAAAAATGTTTTACAAATCAAATTAGGCAGGAATGACTGTCTATACTGGTCTTTGTTGCAGCAGAGCTGAAGAAGCCTCTGTCTGAACACACTTTGTTGTTTAATCTCTTTATTTACAGGCTGCACACTGTTGTCCATCATTTTCAGCAGTTTTTGCAACTTTCTTTGAATAAACGAAGTCAATGTTTCCTCTACCGTTATATTTTGTGGGGGCGTGTCATACTGAGAACCTCATGTCCATCGCGTGAACGCTCACAGCCAAATCACCTGTGATTGGAGGAATTTCTGAATCATATTACAGCTTAAAATGGATCCAGTATTCTTTGCAGGTTGTAATAATTTATCTGAGATCTGAACTTGAAGAATATTTAGAGTGACTTCACTCAGTCAAACCATCTTTATTCACCTCATCAGGACATTTTTAGAAGTTAATTTTCTTTGTCTCTGGTGTTTTTCTCACAGCGTTTCAACCATTTGTGGAAACTGAATCCGTGATGATGTTTGAAGACTTGATGTGACTTCACAGCTGAGTGCAGCTGTCACATGATGTCTAAATTATTTAGTCATTATTACATGTCTCATATTCACACAGTAATGATGTGCTGCTTGGTTTCCTGGAACAGCTACAGAGTTCATGCCGACCTGATTTTGAGGCAGAGATTTACTTCCTGTTTATTAATAATGGTTTAAACTGAGACTTGAGTCTAAAACAGATTAATATGTTCTTTTTCTTATATAGGGTTATCTATATTTTTACAGTTATGTACATAGGAGGGATGGGCTTTCTAACTGATTTTTCTTTTAAGTCTACAGGCCAGTTAAAAACAATTAGTTTTGCCATCATCAGTAAAAAAAATGAAAAGTACTTAATACCTGCAGGGAAACTGTAAAATGTATGTGAAATGTAATTTGTGTGATGTGTGTGCTCGAACGTTTTCTATTTAGTTTTTTTATTTATTTTTTTTACATTGTGTGGGCACTTGTGTGAGTTATTGTACAGTAGGTAGGTAGATGAGAAAGTGGTACAGAGAGATAAACCTGGATGGCTGCATCAAGCGGCCGTAGTCTCCCTCTTAAGGGCGGCTGCCATGTTAGGTGAACTAAACTCCCCATTTACAGGAGCGTCCAGCAACAACAAAGCCAGTTATTTTCATCGTCTTTCCGCCTGGTCTTTTTCCTCCTGAAGCAACATTTCTGTGAGGGCTTAGTAACCGTGCTGGTCCGGTTGGTTGCCTCCACTATCGGTGAAGCCTCAAACAGAAACTGCTGTTAGACTGCATTCACACCAGGAAAGTCCACTAAACTCGGTCCGACTGGGGACTCGGATCAGTGGCAGCTGAATATGGAGCTGCATCAGATCCTGGCGGTCTTGGGTTGACCGTGTACAACAAATCAAAGAAAACCCAAAGTAGAACTATTTTAAGTCCTTCTCATAGACAGTCACTTGAGCGTATTCATGCTCTGGGTAAGACTTGTTATCGTCATCTGTGTGTTGAGATCAGATGGAAAGAAACAGATACTGACTTAATTCAATAAGACAGAAAATGACACAGAGAGGAAGATGATGGTGACAGCAGAGGAGAGGTCTGGCTCGTGAATGTGTTTGTGTTTGTTACATGAGTTCCCTTCCCTACACGGCTAATCCCATCTGGCTCCGAGGATTAGGGGCTACCCAGCAGTTTCCTTAGTCGGGCCCTAAGCCTTTTGCTGCTGTGCTAATTACATCCCACGAGTGTGTAAAGATGAGGAAGGGGGTTCACATCATCCGGCTCTCTCCAGGTGTCTGAAACTGATTCTGTTTAGTTTTTCTATAGAAAGTTGGTGGTGGATTCTCAGACCGTTTGATAATGAGGGGCAGAACAAGGACAGATTCATGCAAACAGCAGACAGTATATTTTATGACCAGCTGGTGTGTTTACGTAAAGCTGTTTGGGACTCGTTGTAATTATAGCTGCAGGGGATGGAAAGTGGATCTGTTATTGAAATGAGAAGAAAAACTAAATTGATTCAACAAGGCGGAAATGTTTTTAATAAGAAAGTTTTGTTTTTACATTTAAAGACTTAAATTAGTGATGCAGATGTTTTTTTTTTAATGGATTTTGAGATTTGACAGTCGGATCAGAAGTAAAATAGTCCTGACATAAGCTAATGACTCGCACCCTTTGCTCTTAGAGGTTTAATAATGCGAGTTAAGACGGGTTGATGAGGGGATTAACATAATTCCCTTGACAGTCTTTCATGAACCGTGTCTTTACAGATTAAAAGAACTAAGGTGTAGGTTAACGTGACAACAGCTGGGGACAGTTTCTCTATAATTCCCACAACCATAACTCACAATTTCTCCTCGATCGCAGCTCTGCAGCTCAGCTGTAGGCTGATGCTCTGCTCTAAATAGACAGCCGATAAATCAATAGTAATGGCTCATTGTTCAGCTGCCTCGAACTCAGTTAGACTTATTAGTGTGCAGATTTTAAAGCACCACTTCTTCTGTCTGAATCCAGTCTGCTGCTGGTTTCAGATTCATTTACTCGTGTCGGCAATCAAGCAAGGCTGGTGTTTAAAATTTAAAAAAAAAAAGGAAAATTAAGTCATTATTTGCTGCCGTGGTTTCTAACATGAACTCAAGGCTGTGTGTGTTTTAACAGGTGCAGTGCAGAGTAGCTTAAGCTGCGGTGCATGTTTAATATGAACAGCTGATTCCACGGCTCATGGGGCTCAGCCTTGTCACCGCCGTGCACGCTGCAGGTCACTGCTGCCTGATGCCACAACAGGGGACGAAGCTCACAGCACGTCTCGCTACACAAATGAGAAGCAGGGGGGTGGATGCATTTCATTCTGAGCAGGAGAGTCGAGAAGTTGCAGCTGGAGAAAGACTTTGATTTTGTTGTCAATTTCATGACTCCGTGTGAGCCAAAAATCCGCCAGTCACACCACCAGTTCCTGGTCGTTTTTCTCCAGCGAAACGCCATTCATCATACACAATCCACCAGCCACACAGGCCGTCTGATAACACCAACCTCCCGTGGATCTGCATCTCACTGCTCTTATATAATAGATTTTGAAACATTCCTTGGCATGTTATCTTTTTCCTGCACCCCTCGCCCACACATGCCCAATCACTCCCACCCCTTCGGGTCAAGATATACAGTGTGCTTTTGAGAATTATGAAGTCTGCAGTAGAAATTATTAATGAGAGCTTTGACAGCAATTTTGCTGCAGATTCAGGAGGCTCATTTGGCTACTCAGCATGGAGAGCCAATCAGAGCCGGAGCAGCATCCCCCCATGCAGAAGTCAGCATATCTGAGAGGAACGCTGATTGTTTATACATCAAATCCTCTTGAATAACACAACCAGTCGTCAGGTTGGTTCCTAGAGATGCAACACTGGTGATGTCTAGTAAAAGGTTTTTACATATTACAACTAAATTTATCACCAAACAGTATTGTTGGATAAACCAAAATAATTTCATGAAAAAACACAGCTAACTACTCGATTAATAACAAAACCAAAATCTTTAACTTTTTTTTATTAATAGAGTTGTAGAGTTATACTTCAGCCATGGTTGAGCAGGGGGCAGACATTTTGGAAAGATGACTGTCTTCATTGTTAACCAGCAGTTTCTATTCCCTGCAAGCAGTTTTATCCAGTTTCCACTGACTCATGGCAAATGCAGATAAGTACTTCATCCTACAGCAAAAAGACTACACATCTCTAATGATGAGCCCAAACACACCTTGGCAACAGACATCCAGAAATCAGCGTTTTGTGAATTAAAATGAAAAGGGAAAAACAACTGGCATTAGCAAATTTATTTAACACAGTTCATACATAAGTTAGTCAAAGTGCACTACAGAGGCAAAAAGTTACAGTAAAAGACATTTAGAATGTTAAAAAAGAGTTTAAAGAAAAGCACAACGTGACACAAGTTGTTAAAACAAGGGTTAAAGTGATTAAAATTGGTGGCAAAGCTGCAGTAACAAAGATTTTAGCCCTGATTTCCATAAGTCAACAGTTTGTGCAGGAAGTTTAGTTTCGCTGGGGAGCAGATACACTAAATGCTGCTTGGTTCTGACCCTGGGAATACTGAATAAACCTGGGCTTGGAGGTCTGAGGGGTCTGGATGCTTCACAGAACAAGCTAGTCTGAGTTGTATTTAGGTATGAAACCACTAACAATATTTTAAGTCTTCTTTTACACACAGGTACCTGGTGCAGTGGTTTAAGGACTGGTGTGATATGGCCTCCTCTCCTGGTGTTGGTTGGGACAGCATCACACCATCGCAGTAATCGAACCTGGCGAAGTTTTTCTGTTTCTTGTTTTGATGAATTCTGCAGTGATTTAAGGTGGTAATAGACGGATTTATTTATGGTCTTTATATTGATATTCTTGTCAAAGACTGATTGAACCCAGATTTCTGGCTCAGTATGTAGTTTTTTTGCTTCATGAAGTCTAGTTGAGGACTGACCTCTAACTTTGCATTTGACTTTTACTGCCTGGAGAGATCTCAGAAAAGAGAGGATGCGGAGAAGATGCTGAATTATTTTTCTTTGGGGAGCTCTAATTTTGCATCTTTGGGAGCAAAAGCAACCTCTGTCATTTAAGCATTTGGCTGGAGGAAATTCTGGTTCATCCACTGATTGATTTCTTGGATTCACTCGGTGACTGTAGGGAACTGTAGTCATGTGGTGACGCTGTAACGTAGAGTTGTGTAAGTGTGGTTACGGATGGTGTAATACTTTACTGTATGGGCTAGGGGAAGCATGTCTGTATTGAACAACAGTGGTCTGAGAATGGAGCCTTGAGGAACGCTGCATGTGGTCTTTCCTTTTGCTCAGATTCATAATCACAAAAACAAAACAAAGTAGTCCCGACCGANACAAAAAAAAAACAAAAAAACAAAACAAAGTAGTCCCAACCCCTCAAGTGAGATTCAAACCAATTTAGCACAGTACTAGAAAGTCCAACCCATTTTTCTAGTCTCTCCAGCAGGTAGGATCAACATAGTTGAGATGTTTGTTTTTTATCTTCTGGATGTTATATTGTTAGAAAATTAGCAAGTTATTGATTTTGAATATACTTAAGATAATAGAACTGAATCTACGATACGCCAGTAATAATAAAATAAGAAGTATTGAGTAGCTATTTATTTATTTATGAAAAAAAATCTGAAATCCAGAAAAGATAAAGAATCTGCAGTGTGTGAACATGTCTTCTCTTTTGTCAGTTTCTCAGTGTGGCTACCTTAACTGGAAACAGTTTTCTTTTTAGCAACTTTTTTATCACCCAACCAAAGCAAAGTTTTTTTTCAGTAAAACGACTGGATACTCCTGCTGATGTAATTTGTGTTTACAGAAAATCACTGTTGCAACATGTGTTAAAGTCTTGTAAGACCAGTTAAAGCATTAAAGCTGGCCTTCAAGCAGATTCTGGCCTTTTCACCCTCACTTAGAGGGGAGATTATTAAAAAGCAATAAAGCGTGCTCGTTTTAAATGCTTGTTCATGTAACCCATTCTGACGTTTTTATGGTGGGGGCAGTCTCACTCGTTCATCCTGTCCAGTAAAAAGGTTAAGTTACTAACTCACAATATATCTCCAGCAGATTGTAGCCCAGAGTTAATGGGGTTTCCGTCTTTCTCCTTCTCTTGTTCGGTGCATGTATGTCCATCTGTCTGCGTAATTAAAACAAATTACTTGATCTATTCTCAGGAAACATGTGCCACTACTCATTTGTCTGTCAATCCTTCAGCAAGGATCACTTTTTTGCATCTTCTGCTTCCCATTCGTCTCACTCCCTCTCCTGCTTGTCAGACTTTAAATTGTCTAAATGAGAAAAATTTGGTCTCATCCATGAATGAGGAAGGTGCTGGTGTGTGTGTGTTCGCTAATACAGAAGTCATTGAGAGTGACTCGGATGAACAGAGTGATGGCTTTGATTGATCTACATGCCTTTCAGTCAGAAGTGAGACTTGAGTGGAAAATGTCTGGCCATGCATGTGTGGCCTGTAAGAACACTCCTAATCACACCATGAATCCCGCCATTAGTCATCAGTCATCATCAGGATCACCACTCAGGAGCACTTAAATCAGAGCAGGTGGAGTATAATCTTTACTTTTTGCAAGAGAAATAAAACTTTCATTTTAAACAGACGAGATATTTCAGGAAGTGACTGATGGAACAGTGAAAAGAACACACTGATGTTTTCAGGTGTGAGTGCTGAGAAAAGAACAAGTTTTATTCAAATTAGTCAAATTCACTGTAATTTTACTTGTGAAATCCTAATTGGTTAAAGAAGCTCAGCCAAGGAAGCTACTGTTTTGTGTAGAATCGTCCCTTTGTTTGAGTCCCCATTCTAAACATGCACTCGGTGATGGTAGAGAGGAGAGGAAAGACTCAGTCTTAACGGATAGAGAACCGGACTCAAGATGAGCTAACATTTTCCTCAGCTGGTTGGGAGGTGAGAGGTTGCAGGGTAGAGTCCCCACACATGGCAGCTGCCATATTTGTGCCACCATTTTCACTACGGTGTCTCTGAATGGACAAAAAGCTGTGTGTTAATTGCTAGAGCACTGTTGGGGATCTGTAAC
>CM047975.1:36948637-36987959 GCA_026261665.1 Melanotaenia duboulayi | reverse complement strand
TTGGGACTTAGTTGTTAAAGGGTTAAAAGGACCATAGAAGACAGTAAACGTGTCCACAGTGTTGAAGTAGTTACCTGCATCGCTGGCCATCAGCAGTCATCGCTGCACCTGAGGCCACTGGATCCGCTCACAGATGAAAACATGTTTATGTCTAGAAAGATTTTGGCCACTGACAGCCACCATCCACTCACAACATGCTATGTCCATCTTTACCACTAGATGTCAGTAATTCTTACACTGTACCTTTAATGCTGGCAGCATTGCATCATGGAAACCACCAGCAACGTAAGTCTAAAGTACCAGGTCCTGACTTTTTTCCTTGAAGACCTCTTTATTGCAGCTACTACCAAGAAGCCGTGACTCTGAGCATCTGACATTTTTTGATGGCAGAGTTACATTTATTATGTACATCGTTGGAGCAGCGTCCCGAGGCTTTTCTATCCCTGTTTGTCACTTTTTAGCAGCAGCATTTTGCTTTATGGCACCATGTCACACGCTAGTTACACACTGTCCGATTTAAACACGCACCATGGCTGATTTATCAAAGAAACAGAATATCACTAGAGGAAGAGAGCAAAAGAAGGAGAGAGGGCCGAAGCAAGAGTCAACTTTAGACTGGCTTTTACTGGTTGGAGAGATGACAGAGAAGAGACAGGATGCAGAGAAGATGCTGAATAAGTGTCTTTCAGGGACCTCAGGTAGAAAATCAACCAAAATTCAGTAGTACGCTCCTAAATGGGGCGAATCATCTGCACTGTGTCATTTCTAATGCCGTTTTCTTGTGTTTGATTAGTGAAATGGTTCAAGAAAAATCAAGGTTAGCAGGATAGACATCAACTACTTCACTACTGTAGCCCCACCATCTCATTAAACCACGCAAGGCATGTCCAAAATTGATTGGATGCACAGTCGCCTACTAAGTAGGTATTTATTTATTTATTGACTAAAGATATAGATTTAATCAATTTGCTGATCTGGTTTAAAACCTTAAACACTGGTGTTATGTGCAGAAATAGGACAATACACCTAAACTCCTTTCCATGTGGACATGGCCTTAATTTAAACAATCACACAGGCTCTGTACAGTCAAAGCCTTGCCAGACCCCCTGTGCTCTTTCGAGACCCCAGATTATAAATGGCAGCAAATTATTCAACCCTCACATTAAGTAATTTTGCTGGTGACTCAACTCTTCACTACAAAATTAATTAAGGAAGCTTTTTAAGCCTAATCTTAGAGGTTTAGATGATGCCTGCTACCAGGGCCTGTATACACTTGCAGGATGATATGTGGAAGAGAGAAATGAATGGACTCATTGCTTATTAACTATTTAGGATTTCATTAATTAGTCAGCACTTTCCTGTAAAGACACCCTTGAAATTTCTTCCACACTGTTCGTCATCGTCTCACTTGTGATGTGTTCATGCACTGCAGTTGTATAAAATATGAAGCTGTCACACTATTAGTTTCCTCTGTGTCTGCAGTCTGTCTGGCTCCACAGGAAGTAGATCTGCTTCATTCAAAAGGTTTCTGAACTTTTTTTCTTTCTTTTTTTAAACAAAAATGTGTGAAAATTTGAATGCAGCAGCAGTAACGTGTCCAGTTAGCATTCCTTCTGGTCACGTTTTGGTTTGGTGGGTGTTTATGGTAAGATGTCAGTGTGTGTGTGTGTGTGTGTGTGTGTGAGTGATGTAGAGAAGGTTTGGTTAATTAAACTACATAGTCAGAAAGCTACCTTCAGCAGCAACTGACTGTCATGCTGCTGCCTCAACATCATTAATATGTAAACTAGAACAACACCCTGCACATACACACTGACACATATGCATCTAGTTAGTATGCCCAGAGGACTCTCCAATTACATGTGCATTCCCTCAGCCCCTCAATTCAATTCAGCTCAGCTTTATTCGTATAGCACCAATTCACGACAAAGTAATCCCAAGTAACTTTTAATGATACGGTCCAATGCAATTAAATTAAAACAAATTAATTCTATGACCCATGTTTAATCCAATTTATAATATTTTTTTTCTTATGAAGCTAATTCATAAAAAAGATAAAGAAACCTATTGCATTAAATCTTCTTTTGGTTTTAGTACCGCACCCTGAGCCGCACAAGGCAACAGTAGAGAGGAAAAACTTTAAACAAGGAAACAGCAGAACCAGGAAGGGCAGCCAACTGGTTGAGAGCACTGTTGCCTACTCCTGAAAAAGAAAAGTAGCCATTGGCTGTCCTAAAAGTCGCTAAATGACATCATCTAATTTCCATTTATTAGGCTTAGTAGGGTTTTTTTATTAGGAGTTTGTTAAATTTCTAAAAATTTTAAGTGTTTTCCCTTCACACTCTTCATTATTAAACATTACTATCTGACTGTAAGCCAGCGCGGGATCAGCCAGCAGCAGCTTCGATGGTTTCTTTTTCAGCCTGGTGATGAAACCGGTGATCATCTCCTGCTCTGACTGCAGCTGTGAGCCGTGTGCTGCTACGTGAGGACCAGGCCTCTTCTGAGTGTTTTTAGAGGGGGGAGGGGTCTGTGCTGCACGGACTCCACATTGAAAAGAGGAAACTACATTCATTCACGTCCGTCTCCAAAAGTCTCCAGTACAACCAGAAAAAGTCGCTAGATTTGTCGCTACTCGCTTATGTGGGAAAAAAAAGTCGCTACAGGGGTCTGAAAACTCGCTAAAAGTCCGAGTTGTCCCTAAGTTGGCAACACTGGTTGAGATTGGAGAGGAAAGGAAAGAGGGTACCATAACAAGGGTGCATTTACACCTGATAGTCTGCTACACTGTGCAAAGTTTGCTTTAACACTGCATTGGTCAAACAAAGCGGACTTTTTAATTAATGTATTACCGTTGTTGCCAGAGAAACATTTCGAGAATTACTGAAACAGAAGAAAGGAGAAACAGCAAAGAAGAAAACTGGTTCAGCTATCGGTTAATGCAGGACGTCTGCTTCCACCACATCAGAGTAAAACATGGAGCCGCACCAGAGCCGAGCAATCTTGGGTTGATCATAGTTCTATTAGAACTTTTACCAAGTTCTTCCACATCTGACCGCGAGATGTTTCTCTTGGCCAGAGCTGCCTATCATCCTACATGCACATTTTATTTTCCTGGTGTTTAGTGCCCTTTGCATTTCAGTCCACTTCCTGTGTTTGGTCCAGTTGAAGCGGACCGAGACCTACGTTTGTACACAGGCCAGCGTCTGCTTCTTTGCTCTACACCAGTTTGTTTGCACAGTCACACCTCCCCAAACGAACTGTACTTTCTGAGCAAACAACCTAGGACTGGAATCCGAAGGTCTGGTGTGAAGGGACTCTTAAGTCGGTGTGGAAGCAAACTCGGACTGGCTGAATGTTGCAACTCCCAACCGTACTGTCTGACCAGATGGAGTCTATAGCAGCGTAAATAATGAACGGGAAGCCTAACAATTATTAAGGTACATTATCAAAAAGGAAAGTTTAAACCTAATATTAAAGACTTGATATCTTATTGTACCCCAACCATCATAGCTGGATGCTCTCAGATCCTGAACCCTCAGTGGGACTAGTAAAGGAATGTATGTGTATATTTAATTCTTTGTGTATACATTGAAGCACCTATTTATAGTCCTGCATGAGCAGCTTTGCTTTCCCATCCATCACTACCCTTTCTGAGCCTGGCTCACTTTCTTCCCACTTCATTTTTCTCCTCACTTTTCCTTTACATATTGGGGTTTAAACATAAAAAAGGAAAATAAAATGAATAACAACAGTGCTCCGACACATGAGCTGAGGTGATTTTACCCTAAAAAACAGGAAAAGACTGTTGGGTAAAGACTCTGTAGCCAAACAAGGAAGCCAAGACCTGATTTCTGACACAATCCTAAACCCAGCCATAGCCCTAAAACCAAGTCAGCCCAAAAATATTGACTCTTTACTTGTAGAGAGGGAAATAACAGTTCCCATGTTTACAGGAAGTCTCCATAAGCTGCTGTTTAGTTGGGTTTTGGTCATTTTAAGAGGACAATAAAAGCAGGTACCCACACATCCCAGTGGAGTGAAGATGTATAAATGCATCTTTAAATTACCAAGAGCATTTTTTTTGTAATTGTGTTTCATAAATAACACTAAATAGAAATAAAAGGAAATTTTTCTTTCACTGTCAGAATGCAGACACAGTTTATGATAAACTGGTATCAGCCTGCTTCATCAGTCCTGCGCTGATCTGTGTGGGTTCAGATTAATGTCATAGTTTAGGAATACATGTGTTTATGAGTGTTCTCATAATAGAGATCGGCTTAGGCCATGTTTGGTTTATGTGTATATCAATGCAAATGTACATGGAAACAAAAGGTGTTATAACTTGACACACCTCAGCTTTCCAGTGCTTGTAGTGGGGCTCTGAAAGCATGTCTTGTGTCTCCTTTTGTATTCATTTTGTCTGCTTTTGATGCAGATAGGTGATGTCCTTGGAGCCACATTTCTTTAAAGAAACTTTTAATGGCATCAGTATTTCTCGATTATCGCAGCAGACCAAAAAGCAGAGACATGTGGGCTGAATAACAAGAAAATGAACTAAAGTGAAACTCAAATCAAACTCTTTTGATGGTGAATCTGTGATCATCCTCCAAACTTTTTCACCTCCTTCTTTCTCCTTTCCGTTGTTCTGATTATCTTTTTCTCTTTGTTTTATACTCGGAAAGCTTTAAACAAACCATATTTCATCAAAGCCCAGCACTGCATTACATAATCAGAGTATTTATAGAGATGTCCTCCTCTCTTTTCTTTCTGTGTTTGTCCACAGCACAAAGACCCCCAAGCAGGCGGTGTTTGCTGGAAGCATGCAGCTCCTGGCCGGCATCAAGCTGTGCACAGGCAGAGTTCTCACCAACCACCCACATTATGAAGATAAAGACCTGCGGGAGCGGACCAGACAGGTACTGCCGCCTGCGAGCTAACATTACGCATAAAGAACTGTGGAAGCTACCGGAAAGGCTGCAAGATACTACAAACATGATAAGTGGAAGTAATCTAGTAGATGGATGGTTCTTACTGGACGGTGAGACAGAAGTCTGCTTTAGAGGCACCGTGATTACAAACGATGTTGTTAAAGAAGCATGATCACAGTGAAACTGTGAGGCGGTGCAGCGTTTCTGGATAACAAAACTGTGTTTGAGCTGTTTGTCTGGAAGATTGTGATACATAAAAAGATCCCTGTAACATAATTATGTAATAGAGCGAGGCTGCGCACCAGATGGTATTTGTTTAGTGAAAGGAAAATGTGAAATTACAGAGATGAAAACTATCTCACTGTTTCCTCTGTGACTGAAGAGTGGAAATGATGCTGTAAACTCTTTTTTTTTTTTTTTATTTTGTTCCTTCAGGTCAACTTTTGGTTTTCATTTTTCTTCTGGAGGCTTTTACCTTTCAGACTTCTTCAGGAGACGTTCGTGCGTGAATCTGCTGTAACTAGAAAGCTCAGGGATTTTTGTTTTCTGTTGTAAATTAGGAGACTTTTGCTAAAACGTTTTTCGTTCAAGTTCAGAGGGTAGTACCCTCAGGGTACACTAAACATGAGCAGTGATGCTGCAAAGCGGATGCAGGACAGGAGGAGGAAGCTGTGATGCATCTGTTACGTCACAGAAATCCTGACTCAGCCATAGATTTGTTTGTTTTTTCCTCTGCAACATGATAATTTCGTCTCCACAAGGAAATATCCTTGTTGCTTCATATGTCTCTCTTCAAATGTCTTGACTGGGAATAGTCTGCTGATGCAATGACCTGCTGGGCTTTTGAGTGTCGGATCAGAAAAAGCACTACCATATGTATCCATTAAGTGGGAATCAATATAATGCAGGAAAAATGGAGCCTAAAAGTACTGCATTACAGCAAATTAGAGATGAATGGAGGGGAGTCTTTGCATTTATACCTTTCCCGTTATCCGGTTTAGTCGCCTTTCTTCCTCACAATGAGCAGAAGATAATGTGAGGGTCATCTCTTGGGCAGCTGAGCCTATGTTTTGCATCCCAGCGGGGATGTGAGCCATGCTGAGCCGCTGGCGAGGACAGAGCCTGGCATGGAGCTCATTACTGATCCACGACACTGGTACACACTTCAGGGACTCCTGGTCTTTGTGTATGTGTGTGTGTTTGAGGAGGAAAACTGGATTGGTGCATTTTCCAACACCTGTAAAAAATGATGGTCCCAGGTCTTTCTTTTTTTTAATTAATTGGTCTGTGTGGAAATGATTCGCTGATGGACAAAAAGGAAACAAGCTTAAATATTATTCCAGTGTAATTATGTACTATTAGTAATATTAGGTACTGTCTGAAAACTAAATAACATTTCTGTGCAAATTATGTCTGTGTGCTTAAAAACACTTTTCATTAAGTCATCTTTCACACAGAAAGAGGTTATTTCTGTTCACACATGCTTACTGTATCTATTGTGTGCAACAGAATTTAATGTCTAATATAATTTATTTTCACTTTCTTTTCTTTTTCAAGTCCAGTCTTTCAGTCTCGCCTCTAAGATATGAAAAACTTTTATGAACTGAACTTTGAAATGAATTGTATAAATGTTGCTCATAATCATGCTGAATACAATCTGATACTTGTCTTCTGTCCCCTAATAGATACCCAGAAGCAGAAACCCATATTATAATGTTTTTAATATATCACATGGTAATAAAGGGTAGACCCCCCCCCCCAAAGAAAAATATTTAAAAAAATTAGACTTTACTTGCCTTTTTTAATGGGTCAGGTCTTAACGGGTTAAAACTAATCTAGAGCTAGCATAGAACTAATTAGCACTGCTACGTAGCTTCATGCTAACATTAGCCTTACATAATGTTAGTAGTTGTACTTGCACAGGGACAAAATCTTTACAGCCAGATGTCAATATTTTTAAAAGGATGAATAATCAGGAAACTACTTTAGAATGAACTTCAAACTGCTCTGGTGATACTGGTGATCCATGCAGGTCTGGAAAGACATTTTTGTCCTCCTCTTCCAGTAAGCTGTCAATCGCCTGGGGTGTGCAGTCAGATTTCAGAGATGGCCAGTGCCACCCTCCAGGCTCTGCTCCTGGCTGCAAATACACACACTTTATTCTTGTCCTCCTGCTGATTTAGTTTCTTAATTATTTTAATTCACATTTGATTTCAGTAAACAAGTGATAATTGCATCTAAATCGACAACTCAGATGTGTCTTTTAATGGCGTTCCAGGAGAGAGCGTTTCTGCTTCCAGCTGTAGTCTTGTTTTGAGGAAAAAAAAAGGGGACAATCTGTACAAGGCTAAACAAATCCCTTTTGTAATTGTGTGTGTGAGCAGGTGTATCAGGTGTACGCTCGGCGGTCTCCAGAGGAGGTGTACGACGTCCTGAGGGCAGTGGGGGCCGACTACGTGGTGCTGGAGAACAGCATCTGCTATGAGCGGAGGCACCGGCGAGGCTGCAGACTGAGGGACCTGCTCGACCTGGCCAATGGACATGTGGGTGGCAGTTATTTAACATGACGCATGCTGACTGCCTGTGTGTGTGTGTGTGTGTGTATGGCGTGACAGGCAGGCATGTGCTGTCCCCTCTGTCAACTTCTGTGGCTCACTGAAAGCTCTCAGCCTCCGCAGAGAGATCAATAGTCTCACTTCTTATCTGAGTGTCGCTGTCTCTCACTTTCTGGCTGTCACCCCCCCACGCCTCCCCAGCCTCACCTACCCCTTCACTCTCTCTTTATTTCATGTTGGATGTAGCTTGCTGGCTCTTTGGATTACCAGAGGCGAGACAAGCTTCAGTCTGGGTGAAGTGTGGCGTAACACACATGAAACACTGAAGCTCCGTGTGTGTGTGTGTGTGTGTGTGTGTTGGGGGGGGCTGTAAATGTCACACAGTATACCCAACATCTTACATCTCAACAGCTTTATTGCAGCAACAGTGGGCGTATGTCTGTTTCTGTTCCCTTTTTCTTTTTATTCTGGCTTTAATTTGTCTAGTTTTTAGATTTCCTTCTTGTTTCTGACTTCCCTTTTTTTCCTTCTTTTTCTCACCCTTTTTTTACTTTTCATCTAAATTCTAATCATTATGACATGACGATTTAATGATCCATCCATTTTTATACCATTCGGTCCCATTCATGGTTGCAGGGAACCTGGAGCCTATGCCAGCAGCTGCCAGGTGAGAGGCAGGGTACCTGGACAGACGGCCAGACCATCGCAGGGCCAACACAGAGACAAATAACCACTCACATTCACTCCTAGGGATAATTTACAGTGACCAGATTTTATGATTTACATGAATAATCCCCATGGACCAGTGTGTCCCAGCCCGGCACACAGGGTCCAGTAGGTTGTGCCCGAACAGAGTCTGTGTGGTGGTTAGAGTTAAGGCCATGTCCACTCAGACGAGTTGGAGTCCATCTACCGAAGATTTTTTTCATTCAGACGTTTTGTTCACATGGAGCCGACGTTTTGGGAGCCTGAAAACACTTAGAGAGCATTTACACGAAAGAACCCAGGTCTTCTTCCAGGGATTGACTGGTTAGGATGAAACCAGACTACTTTTATTGTTGCTCCGCTTGCGGTGAACGAGCTGTTTTCAGTTTTCTGGCCAATCTGAGGGGCTGTTTTTTTTCTTTCTCTAAAGAGACGACTTGAGGAAAACCAGGTTGGGGACTACTGACATAGGAGACATTTTTTAGATTTTATTTCTAGTTTCTTTTATAGCCTCAAGGGGTCCTTGAACTCAGCATCTCTGTGTGTAGT
Source organism: Melanotaenia duboulayi (assembly GCA_026261665.1). Lineage (NCBI taxonomy): Eukaryota > Metazoa > Chordata > Actinopteri > Atheriniformes > Melanotaeniidae > Melanotaenia > Melanotaenia duboulayi. Next base: position 36,979,219 of record CM047975.1, on the reverse strand, counting down.
TCAAGTATGAATCATTTATTGGTTCTTATCTTTTAAAGATAAGCGTTCTGTGGCAGACGGTTTATCAATATAAGAATCAATATTCTCCAATCAGAAAATTTTCTTGAGGCGTTGAGTTAGTGACTCTGTCCTTCCTGGACGGAGGTCAGAAGTGTTCATCACTCAGCGTTTATAACAATGATTCATCAATGGTTTCTCTCCTTAGATCATGGACGGACCCGGAGAGAACGACCCGGACCTCGTCCCCGCCGTCCACCCTCGATTCTGCGAAGCCATAAAGACAGAAGGTGTGGCCTACACCACGCTGTTCACCAAGACTTTCCAGAACAAAACCTTCTACGTCTACCGGCTGAAGAAGAAGCGCAAGAAAAGTGCCAAGAACTCGTTGGATCCCAGCGGGACTCAGTAGGCCGGCAGCCAGACGGGGAGGCGGAGAAATGAAACCTCTCTGCACCCTGCTGTGATCACGATGATTAGTTTTCTGTTTTTATAAATGTTTGGTACCATGAACTGTGACGTGAGAGCAGCGGGCCGGTCCAGTTTGGAGGTTCTAGTGTCATTGAGGAACTGAAGCAGAAAACTGGTGCAGAAGGAAAAGATCAACCAAAGTTTCTCATTCTAAACATGATAGCTAGATGCTCTGAAAGGTCAAAATGCTTCTGCGTTTCTGACTTATTTCAGGTAGAAACAGTAATTGAGTTGTAGACGTTTGAAAATATCAAAGAAATTAAATTTATATCAAGCAGTTCAAACAATAGCTTAGATGTTTCTAGATGCTCCAGAATCAGCAAGAATAGAAATTGTAGTGAGTTTCTAAAAATCCAGATGTACTTTTTAAGAAATGATGTAGATGTAACTGAAGACGACTGAGACTTTAGATCTTTAAAGACCAGCAAACTGTTTCCATCATGAACTAAATCATTCCAGTTCTGTGCAGTTCTACAGTGATGGTGGTCTGATCAACAACTGGGATAAACCGGCCTCTCATCTCAGGTGATGCTGTCCACCTGATCTGCACCTTTCAAAATGTCCAACTTCCCGGCTGCGAGCTGCATTCTGAATATGGCTCCGTTTGATGAGTGTTTGCATCCTTAGAAGGAAAAGACGACAGATGTGAAGATGTTTCTGTAGACCTTAAACACCAGAAAACCAACCAGGCCTGTATAGGCCGAGGCTTTGATCGCTTCACCAGACCTCTGTCTCATGATGTCACGCTACCTAGCTAAGCTAGGCTAATGCTAGTTAGTTCCTGAAACTAAAGTCACACATCTGTTTGTTTAGACACCATGTTTTATTCTCGCTTTATCTGCTGTCAGCTTTTCTCCGTACAGACTCTGAATTCTAATCGAAGGACTGCTGGTGCATTCCAGTTGTTTTGGAATTCCGAGCGGCCGAGAATATGTGACCTCCAAAACAGCCAATTTGCCAAATTTTCCTGATGATTAATGAACCAGCCATAAAAACGTAATTATCAATAACTCACTACTGTTTAGACTAGAAACTTAAGAGACTAAATTTATTATAAACAATTTTAATAAAGGCAACAATGGACTGCAAGTGGTCGGGGTCCTCTGAAACTTTGCCGCTCAGAAAAACTTGATCACTTTGTCATTTCCAGCAGAAATTCCTCGGAATTCCGAGTTGTAAGGACAACTGTAAGGAAATGTGACTCCCAAACGTCAGCATAAGCCTCTAAAATCATATCTCAGTCCATGTCTAACATATCTGTCTGCTGCAAAACCAAACCAGCTTTCAGTATTACAACACCGAGCACATGATATCACAGGGATTAGTGTATTTATAAGTATTACTTTGAAAAATGTGCCAAAATGTTTTTTTGTTTTTAATTTTTTGTTTTTTAATGGGGGGGGGGTCGTTGATTTTTGGGCAGAATAGCTTGTTCATAAGGTCCATCTGCGTCCGCCATCTCATCCGTTGTTCACAAGATTTCAGTTTTTAGCCAAACAAGCTGTGGTTGGAAATTAGGATAATGGGTTTTTCTTGGAAGTTGTGGCTTGAATCCCAGAATACCTTTTCATTCTCTACAATAAACCGTGTTTTATTGAAAGCGAGAACCTTGCTAGCAATGTTTTTAGCTTAGTTTCTCCATCAGAATTGGATCAAATGAAGATTTGTGGTGGCACAGCTTCCTCATACTGCTAGCATGACAACAGGGTCAGAAGAGCTCTTTTTGGTTTCTAGATTAGCTCTGTTTAGCCTTTGTGTCCTCAAATTTAGTATTCTCTAGTGACCTTTAGAGCAAAAATGTACATGCACAAATACTGCTACATCATCATCAAACATCAGTATTTTATCCTGCTTTTTTTCCATGAATCACTCGAACAACTTAAGACCTGCTCAAAACTACCCAACAATCAATTGTTTTTAGGATTTTAACCTTTTAAATGCTGGTTTGATGATTTGAATAATTAATTATTCATTAAAAAAACAAAATATTTTCCATAAAATTAATGTTTGGGGAAATGGGAGATCTGGTGGTGATTGCAGTCTTGGAAATGAAGATTGGTAATAATTGATTTTGATGTGTTTTTATATTTTTTTTCCAGTGGTTCAGATACTCCCTCTGCAGACCTTCATGACCAAAAATGTCCCATTGACGTCCATTAAAACTACACATTTTAATCTCAGCCGTTACAGTTCAAAATCATTCATTCTTAAATGGCAGGATTTAATTTGTCAGAAATGTTGTGATATTTGACATTTTCACTGGATTGCACCAGATTCAACAGGTTTCCCACTGTAGGTAGATGCAGAAAATCCTTGTATTTTTGCCAGGTACACTACCAGCCAAACGTTTGGGCGCCTTTTGATACTAAACCTAATAGGAAAATGTGTCCCAACCTGACTGGTAGTGTAAGGAGTCATGGGATCAAATGAAAAAAATATTGAGAAAAATGGACAAAAGGAGGGTGAGGAGGGCTAACATTTGTAATGGTAGAAGGAAGGATTCAGCCCAACTCAACAAGTCATACCATCGGCTTGACTTGGCCAGGATCAGGTTGTCACCTTTTGGCCGCACTGATAAATGTCATGAATCACCCTTGAAGAGAGAAAAAGGATAATTTATGTTAATTTTCTTCCTGGCCTGAATGAGTTTTTCACATCGGAGGTCAGAGCTGCTTCTGTGTGATATTTGTTGCTTTGCTGTTGTCATTGCTGTCATGTTTTTCTTTCTGTTTGCTCCGTGACTCTCATCAGCAGCAGCCTCAACCTTTTCACTCTTCGCGCTCGTACGCACAAACACACATGAATAATGTAAGGGGTGAGAAAATTGCAGTCGGCTGACAACTGCACTGATTCTTCCCCGCAATCCAAAATAGTTAGGGAGAGGGCCGGGGCAACACTTGCATATCAAACTGAGCTTTGCAGCTACAAAACGAAGAAAGGAGGACTAGGGGCCAGAGAAGGTTCATGTTTAAAGGAAGCAGAGAAATGAGAGTGCATTAAAACAGATTTCCTTTTTTTCTTTTTAAACTGGAGACTAGGACGAGGGAGCCTTTCGGACACTGATCCGATATGCGGATCCAAACTTTCACCTATCGTTTCTGATTTTTTATATCTGTTCTCCTTTTAATAAGGACCTTTGTCTTTGATAATTTCCACTCCTTATAAAAGTTGTTAAAGGAATCCATGTTGTTGGTTAACTGCACAGCCTCATTGTAATGCATACCAATCGGATCAGCAGCTCCTGTTCTTCCTCCATCCTGCCTTCATGCTGGATGTTTAATTTAGGAGATGTTTGATTGCTTTATTTGAGAGCAAAGTGATTCCATTATGCCTGCTTAATAAGAGTGTACTAATGTAATATTTTTTCAGTACAGGCCATTTCCATACATATTGGGATTAGTGGTTCATATGCAGGCATGCTGTCGTTTTGTTTTTTTTTGTTTTTTTTATGAAAAGCGGATGAAGAAAAGCCGTTCACTAGGTGGACAAGTAGAACTGTTTCTTTTTAAAGGACTGATGGATGTTGCTGACATAAATTTGACATTTGCACCTGATGCATTCAGATATTTGTTGAAGCTTTTAATGTGAAAACTTGACTCTTATCATCATGGGCAGTTTTGTGCCAGTGCTGATTTTCTGAACACACCGAGTGTAAACTCCATGTTTGGAACAGACAACAGTAAAATACACTTTGCCCATCCAAAAAAAGCAACACTAATATTCCCTTGGATCTTTTACCTGTGATTATGGCAGCATTCTTTGTGGCATCGTCATGATAAGCTTCTACAATTTCACAATTTCCATCCAGTTGCATTCATTTTTCTCTGAGATAATGTAGTGATGATGGGAGAGTTGGACCTCCAACAGATCCCAAAGATTCTCAATGGGGTTCAGGTCTGGACTTGGTTGTGGCCAATCCATGAGTGAAAATGATGTCTTCTGTTCCTGAACCACTCTTTTACATCCCGAGTCCTGTAATTCATTTGAAATATACCATTCCAGTTTGGAATACCCGGGTTATTCAGTAAGCTAGCTGGCCTCATTCTTGGACACGAGGTTGCTAAAACCTAAACCTGACCTGATCACAGGCTCGTACACTAGGCACTAGGCATGACAGCTGCATCACTTCATCTGATTCCCCTGATGCTCCATCACTCTGGAATGACTAAATCTGGACTCATCAGACCACATGGCTTCTTCCATTGTCCCAGAGTCCAATCGTTATGCTTTTTTATTTATTTTTTTTATTCTTTTTTATCCATAAGGTTTAAATATGGAAGTGCATCACCCTGTGCAGCTGTAACAGCTTAAACTCTTCTGGAAAGGCTTCCCACAAGGTTTTGGGGTGTTTATTTGAATTTTTGATTATTCCTCTAGCAGCAGATTTGAAAGTTCTGGTCCTGAAGTTGGCTGAGAGGGCCTCTTTTGTCATATAGTCTGTGTTTCTGATGTGCCAAATTATTCTGCCCATGTGTGGTTCTGTAAAGTGTCTGGGGGACATGTTGGAGCGGATCTGGAGAGTTAGCTCATGGTACTTTAAGATGCAGAGCTGATGCACCTTCTTACCGGCACATCATCTTCAGAGTGAGAACGTGACCACAGTTTGATCCATCTCCTTCAGTTCGTACAGAAGATGATTGTTAAATGTGGGTGCCTTCGCTAACTTTTCAGTTTTTCTTTAAATTTACTTTATTGTTACCATACAGCTGAAAACATTTGACAAAGAAATTCTAGAAAAAATTGATGTTTACTCTGCTGTCACGAGTCCTTATGAGGGATGTGAGAATCTACGTTTCAATACATTATTAAACACATCTATGTTCAGTGGCAGTTTGATCAATAAAAATACTTCTTTCCTCCAACAATGTTGTTGTCCATTATTATGTCGGGTCCCCCGCAAGTTCTCTTCTCCCACCTGCTGCATGTTTGAGCTTCTGTCGCGTACAGACGCTGGATCAAGACCCTCCGTGTCACTTTTAACCCCTAACATCTGGCACAGCACCATGAGAACGTATCCAAATGTTCAGATTTGTCCCCGTGGTAAATCAGAAAACAGGGAGGAAGCATGCAATCTGCATAATGGTGCCAAAGTGAGAAAATATTTTCTTTTTCTTCAGCCCTAAATATGGAGCTTCTGATATTTAAGGTCACTAAAAAAAGGTCATATAAAACAAAGCTCAACAATCACCTTAAAGCCTCCGTCAACCCAGATTTTATTCCCAGTAGAACATTAACATCAGATGTTGAAACGGAGACATTTTACCAATTCATGGAAAATATGAGCTTATTGTGAATCTGATGGCAGCAACACATCTAAAAAGTACATCCGGGGCGATGTTTAGTTTTGTGTAGCACCTCTTCTTTTAACAGCTGTAAACATCTGGGAAGTGAGACCAGTTGCTAGGAGAAGAGTGTCCCATTCTGGTCCGATCCAGGATTCTAGCTGCTCAACTATCCTAGACCTTGGTTGCTGGATTTTTGCGTCCATGATGCTCTGAATGTTTTATATAGGTGAATATAAAATATATATTATATAATAAATGTATAAATTATAAAACTGGCCTTCAGGCAGGCCAGTTCAGCGCCCAGACTTCCTCCTGTGAAGCTATGCTGTTGTGATGGATGAACTGTCTTCCCTGAAACACGTCGTCTGGATGGGAGCAGATGTTGGTGTAAAACAGTGGTGGGAAGTCCTGGCCTTGAGGGTTGCACTCCTGCAAGTTTTAGATGTTTCCCTGCTCCAACACATCTGATTTAAATCAAATTATCCAACAGCCCATCAAAGTTCTCCACAGTGACCGGTTAAGTTGAATCAGGTGTACTGGAGCAGGGAACCATCTAAAACTTAGATGCAGTCCACTGATAACAAGCTGGGGGTTCCCTCTCCTCTTTAGTCTGTAGGACACGGTGTTCATGATTTCTACGAAGAATTTTATATTTTCATCCATCTGACCACAGAACAGTTTTCATCTTAGACCGTTTTAAACGAGCTTTGATCCAGAGAACATGGCGCTGTTTTGGATCCTGTTCAGATATGGCGTCTTCTTTGCATGATGCAGCTTTAACCTGCATTTGTGGATTTCACGGTGAACTGTGTTCACAGACAGTGATTTCTGGAAGTCTTCCTGAGTCCATACATTAATTTCCAGTACAGAATCATGTCTTTTTTTTATGTAGAGGCTCTACCCCTCTGAAATGCTCTTTTTTTTACCCTGTCATGTTACTGGCAAGGGCTGGTATTCCTAAGGATTCGGAGAATCCTCTCAGAGAGCTCCTAACTTAGCCTAAAAATTGCTAGCAAGGAGTCTGACAGTAATGGAGAGAAAGTCCTATCTTAGTGAGGAGGTGTGTTTGACCCTGTTGCTTGGTATGAGTCGTCATTTCAGAAGCTGTGATTGGAAGAGCCTAAAAGTTAGGTACCCCTTTGGTGAAAATGGGCATAGGATGGACCGTTAAATCAATAAATTTAATCATAGAATCTAATCTATATGAAAACTGTAATCATAAATAATATTTTACATAAAAAGAAAATTTGTTATATAAATAGTAAGCTACTGTTTAAAATTATCCTACAGAAAATGTAGAAAGTCAGACACACTTGTACAGTACATGCTGGTAGTTATACACATTTGCTTACATTTATTTACCATGCTGGTAATTGTTGGGCTTTCAACTTTGAACATTTCAACTCCATTTTGTACCAACGAGGGTAAAACGGCTCAGCTTCCATCTGTGACAGGTGAACAGCCTCTAAGAAGCAGTGTTGGTTGGCATTCAAATCTACCACAAACCAGAAAAGAAGGAAACCAGCTGGACAGAGGAGCAGTGTTTGTTTCTGGCTCAGTTGGTTAATGAGTGTAAACGTTTTGTGAGGCATATTTTACAAAAAACCACAACTATGATTCCTGCACCATCCAATCTGTAACGTTTAATTAATTCAAAGTCATCCAGTGTTTGGAGAACATCTCTCCTGTCTCTTCTGTCCACCATTTTATCCTCTGCTTAGGGAACTCCTGAGCATCTTAAAAGTCCTCTTTCCGGCTCTTAACAGAGCTCAACTCAGGAGCTCTTTTAAGAGCAAGGATTCTTTAGGATGAGCTTTAATCTTTACTAGGATCTACTCTTCACTTGTAGGGGAAATTCTAAGAAAGATTCTCAGAATTTGGCCACTAGGAGCAACTCTTTGCACTAAGAATCTTTAGGAATACGACCCCTGATGTCAATGATCCTAATTAGTTGTCAAATGTTCTTCCAGTCATTGTTTTATTTGTATTAATTATTTTTCCAGCCTTTTGTTGCACCTGTCCCAACTTTTAACAGATGCAGTGCTGCCACCAGATTCTCAATCAGCTCAGATTTTCCACAAAAAGATAAAAAGTCTGTTTCATCACCTGAATGAAAAGTACTAAACTAAAATATGGGTTGATGAGATCTGATGAATAATCACTGTATTCTGGATTTATTTACCTTTTACTAGTGTCTTCATGGACGCAGGGCTGTGTGTGTGTGTGCAGCGGATCTAAAATCAGATTTTTTTTTCTTTCGATGGAGTCGTGATTCAGTTCAGTCTGCTGCAAATAAATGGATTTATTGAGAAAGAGATCAAAGCAAATACAAAACACGTATGTAACTGTCAAAAGCTCATCACCATCATGTTTAATAGAAAATATCTTCAGTTTGATTTTATTTTTTCTGAAGCTGAACATTTCAAACCTAAGCGATAATCGTATTTAATCTTTCTCTGTATTTACAAATGAGGTAAAAACATTAACTTTGTTCACAACAAGTCTGCACCCAGAACGTAACATTAAGACGCTGTTTTATGGTACAAATGAAGGATGTTGACCAAAGTTGCTGCTGCTTCCAGCTGCTGAGAGAACCATGAAGGATCTTTAACTTTCACTTCCGTGGCTCGGCCCCTCTCATCAGAGGAATAAGATACAAGCGTCCCCAAATCCCTTCGGTCTCAGTGGAGGGAAAAAAAGGGAAAAGAAAACTTCTCCAGGCATCCTCACCCCTCCCTCAGGTCCCCCTTTTCTAAAAGCTGCATGGTTGCATCAGCTGAAAATAGCATGATTCTGGAAAGCCGTGATCTGGGATTCGACCCCTCCGTCAGCCTCCCTGAAAGTCCACGCAGGCCTTTGGTTTTTCTCCAGCACGACATCAAGCCATCAGCTCCCATTAGGCTTAGTGGCCTGACATGTTTTCACACGCTCCTACCCTTTAACCGCTCTCTGCCGACGGGCACGAGTCTGCCAGGATGAAGACAAATAAAAAAACAATTGATGATGACAGCGGATGCCAGGACGGCTCCTCGGCTGTTGGCTGGATAACTAACTGTTGCTTCCCTCCACGGTGCTCCATGCCACACATTCATGCCTCTCTGCTTCCCTTCATCATTTGCTCTTTGATTCAACCTCCACCTTGTAATCATCTCTTATCAAAAGGTGAGAGGAAGTGCTCCTTAGACTCGGCCTCCTCCTTCCTGCTTTATTTCTGCTCTTGGCTTTTTTTGTTGTTGCTGTTAGATAAATTGTTCTCAGATGTTTGGGAACAGCAGGAGGAAGATTGTGTGTAGAGCTGATAATTTATGATGAAAGTTGTCTGAGTTATCTGACTGATCACAACCCCCACCCCACCCAAAACAGGTCACAAGTCATATATATATATTATCCTCCATCCCTCTCCTCAATTCATTTGTATTTCTTCCGTAGTCACCTTGGAAAGCTGCTTGACGTAGTTTTGTATTCCACCAAGCAATCATCTGTTAAAGCCGTCTCTCTCGCAGCTGCCATGTTTGGTATGCCCGAGGAGGAGCGCACGCAGAACAGAGCAACAGAGCGCGCACTTCCTCCCTCCCGCCGTCCACATGTCCACACACACTTCTTTGTAACGCATCTGTTTGAATTTCTGTACACCACCCCCCTCTTTCTCCTCCTTGTGGGTAAGCAGGAACAAGCGGTGGAGTGCCAATGAGAAAAGGAAATCAAATGAGGACGCGGGCGCGGTACTAAGTAGAAAGCTTGATGTCTAACAACCCACGAACGCTGAAACTGGAAACACCCAACCAATACAGAATTACTTAACCTAGAAGAAAACTGCAGAAAAAGGAAAAACCTCACCCTGTAACTCAGTGGTGGTCAAAGCACTTTTTCCCTCATACAAACATTGACAGAAGCTCTGTACAGCCAGGCAGCGAGAACACAACGTGTCCACGATAATGAAAACTCAATCTCTGGATTACACGGCCTGCTCATCCTCAGAGCAGAGTACATGTCCCTTATTTACAGATTTCTTTCAGCAGCAAGGTGATAAAAAATACATTTTATGGGTGCTGATTTTAAAAAGAAAGAAAACAACAGCCTAAAACATCGTATTTTCACATTTCGGGACTTCAGCTGAGAGGAAATTCAGGACTGGCTCTGATTTTCTGACAGTGAAGCTCAGCTCCATCACGATGAGTCGCTCGGGTGAAGAGTCACGTTTCTCCCAGTTCGTCACGGGGATACTTTCATGTGTCTGTTAGGCCACGGTGTTGATTGACAGGGCTCACCATCCAGCAAATACAACTCCTGCGTGGGTTGTCAGCTCCGTGCTGGGTGACGAGCGATGATGTTCCTCGGTTTCTCGCCGCTAAGCGTCCGCAAACTGACTTTTATTCGGACCAGCTCAAAGGTCGCTGGCCTCGGCTCGCTCGTACAGCGCCCGCAGCTTCTCAAAGCGAGGCCCCCACTCCCCGAGTGTCTCCTCCCTCCTCGGTTCCCCTCCCCCATCTCCTGCATTCCCACCATCCAGACCTGCCGAGCTGAAGGAGCTGAGAGAGCCAGCGGGCGAGCCCCCTCCCTCCGTGGAGAAGACCTGCAGGGAGTCAAAAGGCCCCGTGTCCGGATGCTGGTCGGCGTCGCGGATGATCTCACACAGGTAGCGAGCCAGGTCCTGGCTGGAGAACGACAGGGAGCGGCGCGCCAGCTGGGAGGGGCGGGTCTGGCCTTGAGCTGGAGGCCTGGTGGGGGGCACGTCCCTGCGGAGGCTGGTGGTGGTGGTTGCTGTTGAGGACGTGGAGGCGGCGGAGGGGGGGAGGGTTGTGGAGCTGGATGTCCGGCTGAGGGGATCCGGAGACTGGGCGGAGGCTGGGGCTGGGGGCGCCTGGTGGAGGAGGTGATGGTGATGGTGGTGGGGAGGGGGCGGGTGGTGCAGGGCTCTGGAGCGGCAGTACTGGACCGACTGAGCCGGGCTCGGCTGGAGGGACTTCTGCAGCTCCGCCATGTCGTAGGCGTTCTGGAGACACACACACGTTCCAGTTAACAGAGACTGAACTGGAGAGATGGGAGCAGAGGTTAACAGGCTGAATGTGGGGGTGCAGAAAAAGATCAAATGTGACAGCAAGGAAGCAGGAAAATGAAAAGTGAGCAGAAAAACAATCAGCTGCCTCCACTGTGGACGTTTCAGCCGTTTAAGTTTCTAATCCATCTCCATTTACGGTTTTCATGCACCAAGGTTCGAGAGAAGCGTAATTTTAATTCTGTTTGTCTTGTACATGCTGCAGAACTGACAATAAAGCTGACTTTGACTTTGACTTTGACTTACTGGCTCTGAGAAGTTGTAATTCTAAGTATCTGTGTCTTTACCAGAGGACTAAAATATGAGGGGAGGCAATTCTGAAAGGAGATGAGGCTTTTTGCTTTTTGGCCACTACAAACTGGTGCTGCTCTGACATGGACGGTAAGAACCAGTCCCTTCACCACTAATGTGATTCCATCACAACTGTAACCATGGCGCAGAGATGAAAAATATGTGGGAGGAGGAGGATGAAAGGATGAGGAGTGGGTGGCTTTGCAAAGCTGATTATGTGACAAGTGGCGAGAGCTTTTTCTCTTTTTTAAATTTTATTTTATTATTACAGAGAGATTTTAAACAAGACTATGGATGACAACAGTGTGTCCGTACAAGGCCTCAGGACCAGAGATGATACTCTAGAAAAGCCTGCAGGACAAGACCAAGAGATGGGGATTCCTGTGCTCGTAATTAAATGCTGATTTTTTTTTCATTTTCTCTGTTTTCTAAACAAAAAGGAAAATGTCTGCTTGAAATTTGAGGCCATGGAAATCACAATGTAATGACAGAGAACACATTATTACCTGAATACTAAACTTAAACATCCTTATTGTGAATCAGTACCCATGTAAAGCAGTCAGATACTTTTATAACAACCCCAAGTCATTACACATTCTTTATTTTATCCCATAATGATCATCTCCTACTAAAAGCTGGTTTAAAACATTAATTATAAATCAAGTTTTAAATTAATTTTCCTTCTACTGCTTTATGCACCGCTGATTAGCATCTGTAGGCACATGGTATTACCTTGGTGTTCAATACCACCATGAGGTATTTCTGACCAGGATTTGTCCTTTAATTCATATAAAACCAGTTTCTTTTTCATATGTAATTCTGCAAAGATAAAACTAGTTTTATCTTGTTACGTCATGGTTAGACCTTTTTTTGACCTGTCCTAAAAATTCTCTGTAAAGCAGCAGAGATCAGATTTCTCCAGCTTTAGCCTCTCTTCATTGGTTCTCTGTTAAACCCAAAGTAGAAGTTTAAATTTCCCAAATAAAGCCTTTAGCGACCAAGTTGAAAGATCCCGGAGTTCCAGATTTTTCCGTCAGAGCAGTCTGACGGTAGGAGGCTGAACCGTCAGTTTTCAGACAGTTTTCTTTGTGGAACCAGCTCCCAGTTTCTTTCAGTTGAGGCAGGTGGCTGCCCCCTCTGAGTCTGATTCTGCAGGATCTTCTTATTTTGTATTTAATTTTTTTTTTTTTTCAAATTTAAAATAGGAGCCAGTCATATTAATGAACATTCTCGTATAAATATGTAAATATGCAAGATAATCGTCAGTGGCTAATTTCCATCTTTGGTCTCTAGGCAGGTAGATGGACTCATTTCCAAGTCAAAGGAGTTTTTTTTCTCTCTTCGCTGTCACCTGCCAGGCTGTGCATGCTCAGGACAGGGAAGAGGAAAATAGAGAGGAAAAGACTGGTGATCTGGTGTTATGGCCCCCAGGCCTAGACATGTGTGTTTAAATATTCAGAGAAGCAAACAGGTGATTGGCTAGTTGAACAGTTTGGCCCAATCATCTGCTGTCCTGCTGATCCACTAATTAACCAGGCCGCAGATGTTCCTTCATGCAGCTGTGGCAGATCAGAGCAGTTTGACATTTGTGGCCTTGGTCTTGTGCTTCACTTTTAAACTGTGAGAGTCTGAAGCTGACTAGCTGTTTAGGGACTAGTATGGATTTGGTTTTCTCTGGACTTGTGTTTTCAGGCTGGTCCCCTTTCTCTAGCCTAGCAGAGCCAGGGCTGTAACTACTGGATTGAACTGGATCATAATGAACTGAGCTGAATTTTAATGAACTAGATTCTAATTTGATACCTTTAATTAGGTAAAAACTGGGTTTATTAGGATCTATTCTCTGTTTAAATATTCTCTATTTTAGAGCAACTTTGGTATCGCTTGAGGTAACGTGTGTTTTAAATTGCCAATAAATCAAAGAGACTAAATTAAAACAAATGATTTCACGTGGTGATTTTTTTGTGTGTGTGTGTGTGTGCAGCGATGCAGTAACAATACTTTTCTGTTTCAATCAAACCTGTGATATTATGTAAGCTCTTAAATGCTGTCGAGTGTATGTGGGTTCTGTTGGATGGTGGAGAGGGGAGATAAGGATTTTGTGTGGGCCTAATTACAACACATACACACACACACACACACACACCCTGCAGCATCCTGGTCCAAACTGAAGAGATTTAATCCACTGTAAAAAATGTTACATTACATGCACTGCCAGGCATTTAAAATTTAAATGTAATGACAGACTTTAAAATCAAAATGATGCAGTTAAAAGCATTTTGTCTGACTGCAGCATTAAAATACTTTAATGTTGAGTCTTTCAGTTCCTGTGTGTATCAGCGTGGCGTACCTGGTCCTCCTCCCCGCCTCCCTCCTCGTCATAGTTGAGGACGTTCTCTCGGATGTCCTCCCAGCCGTCGTGATGCGCTGAGACGTGGTACACGCCCTCCTTCAGCCCTTTGTAGGATCTCCAGCGAGTGTAGAGGAAAATGCCCAGCAGCAGCACTGGAGCGGAGACAGACAGGTGAGCGTTGAGCAGCATTATTTCTACAAATTAAAGAATCAAAACCCTTCAGGCGGTGGAGGTATGCCTCCAGGGAGAGGTGCTCTTTGATGCCGCCAGCCTTCAACATGAGTTGGCAGTAATGTGACGTGAAATGTGATAAGTTTTTAGGGATCAGCTGGTAAAAGGTGCATCAGTCTTAACATGAATTGTTTCATCATTTACTCAAATATATTTCAGGAATGTTTGACAGCATTTGTGACTTTCTGCAGAGATTTCCATCAGTCACGACAATTTTCTCTGAGCTGATGCAGGTGGTGAAAAAACAAGCCCCCGCCTTAATAACGGGTAAAATGGCAAGCAGCCCGTTTACATCTGTGGATTAAATTAAGCTAAATTCGTTCTCATTTGGATTTGTGCTTGTAGCCGAGCCCAACATGCAACCAAATTTTTCCTCCTTTCTTTTGTCCTCACTACTCCATTAGGGAAATGTTGCCTTGTTTTCCTCTAAACGCCTCACAATGTCATGTTGGTTTATAAGAGCTTTTTCAAAGAGCAGAGCCTCACACACAAAATAAACCAAAACAAAGCAGAAACCTGTGCATGCAGAGCAGCGATGGTGAAAGAGATGAAAAGGAACCAAAACAACTCCTGGTCATTAACAAGCTAGACAACAAGCTCAAAATTGTTGGAGGAATATTTTTGTTGTTGTCCTCGACCTTGACAGATGGAGAGATGCACCACGTTTACTCTGTTCATCCGACTCTCATCTGAGGTCTGGTCACGATGGATAAAAACAAACTTTCCTTCAGTAGCGTTCTGGATTTTCTCCCAGGGGGTCCTGAGGCTTCTTCCCCTGGACCTCCACCCAACTACATACACATGCCCAGAAAACTCCAAAGGCAGACGTCTACAAAGCAGTAGATGTGTGTTTTGTGTGTGTGCTAATGAACTCTGTTATTCTGATCTGTACCGACAGTCCCAGTGTTGTTCTGCCACACATTCAAACATTCAGGACTGTTTACCGGTTTCAGAATGGAAGTGGATCCAGTTTTTTAATCTTTTATTGTTCATGTAATAAATAAATATACCTCCACATATTTTTGTTTGCTTTCATATTTTCCATCTGCTTCTTTAGCTTAAACAAGATGTATTAAACGAATTAATCCTGGATATTCAGACATCTGTCTTTTCCTTTTATAAGAGCCAGAATGTTTTTAATTAATCAGAAATTAATCTACGCAGATATTTGATTTCTGAATAAAAATATCAGAATAGTCAATGTTTAATTAACATTTAAATTTTCAGTGTGATGTAGAAGCTGCAGCAGACGGTTTGTAGACTCGAAGGTTTGAATCCATCTGGTTGTAAAATGGCTGCACAAACATTTAATGAGACTAGAACATGTGGAAATGGATCTAAACCTAGTCACTGCTCAGGAGTTTGTAAAGATCGAAGTTATTAATGAGGCTGTTTTTACATCGTTATGACTGTTTCTCTTATGAGCGAATCGCAGGGAAGTTTCTCTCCAGTGTGTTTTTAGAAGATTTTATAGGTTACTAGTAAGAACTCTGAAAGTGTTCGGGGTCCCCCAACATGGCGGACAAAGCCCTCCATGTAACGTCAGCTGTGCGTCCTCTATAGCTGGTCCATCCTGTGTTTTCAGGAGCTTTTTTTCATACAGTTTTTATTTCATCATTTGATATTTTCTGTGCCTCACTGAAACTTTCCCTCTATAAAGATATTAGGAACTAAAGTCATTAACAGGGTAGTGCACCCAAAATTTGTTTTTTGAGCTGTAAACAACACCGTATTACTTAATTGTGATGAAAATTGTATATACTGTTGATAAAATTAGTTTTTAAAAAAAATTAATTTTAAAAATGAGATTTTGTGGGTAAAAAAATGGCTCATAGTGCCCTCTACAAGGTAAAGCCAGGTTTTGTTTTTCGTGACATAGAGAGGTTATTTACATCACGGGAAAATTTTAAAAACCCCACAGCCCCTCCCTCCAGATGCAGATAGATGGGTCCTCACCTTGCAGGCATGAAAATAGAAATAGTAGAAAACCACGCACACCAACGTATGTGAAGGAATGGGAGCTTATCTGGTTTTTGGTGAAATATTCCTGCAATGGAATGGATTTGTGCTTTTGAGGGGTGTAAAAGTAAAACCGGACTTTAATCTTTACCGGCTGATCCTCATCTGGCGACAGACAGCAGCTCAAATCGTAGCAGCAGCAACTTCCTGCAGCTGCCACAACCTGCCGCGAGTCTCCACAGCTTTCCAGAGCTGCTGACAGGCAGCTAACAGCCCTAACGGCCCAGACTGACGCGGCTCAGGACCACCTGGTTCACGTGTAGCTGAGGAGACGCTGTGGTGCAGCTGTTTTGTGAATCTCGCTTTGCATCTTACCAGTGAGCCGAGCTGCTGTCTGTCAGTCATTTCTGCCTGTGCATCCGGACCCACCCCATCTCCGCCCCCTGATCACCCCACACTTCCCGCCCCAACCCTTGAAGTTTCAGACCTGTTTCAAGTTCGGCAGTGGGTGGAGTTACGCAAAAAGTAAGGGGTGTAGTTGGACTTTAAATGTGACCGGCTCCAC
Organism: Melanotaenia duboulayi; assembly: GCA_026261665.1. Taxonomy (NCBI): domain Eukaryota; kingdom Metazoa; phylum Chordata; class Actinopteri; order Atheriniformes; family Melanotaeniidae; genus Melanotaenia; species Melanotaenia duboulayi. The sequence goes on along the minus strand of CM047975.1, from coordinate 36,963,014 downwards.
GGGTCAGTGTCAGCTTTCTAATTTAAGCTGAAACACAGACTACGGCGCCTCCCACCATCACTCCCTCATGTTTAACAGGGTCATTTTATCTGTGACCAGGTGACCAGAAACTTTTACATTACAGTAACCGCAGGAGGGTCGGATGATGTTTGACTGTAAATGGAGTTGGAGGAGTACTAATACTGCACCAGAGTGTGGGAAGAAAAGTCAGCTAGTGGCCTGACAGGAAGGTTTATTGAAAAGATAAAGTATGTGAGAGAAGATATGAAAGATGGCGGAGAGTTTCCTCCCAGTTTAACCCATCTGTATGTTTTCCCCTCCAGGGCTGCTGCGACCTTTTCAAATGTCTAACAAATCCTGTTTATGTCAAACCTGTGACCTCTCCTCTTAGCATTTATTTTACAAGTCACTAGCTTTCCATAATATTAACCTGCTTTACACCTTCGCTGTTTCACTCAGCTCTGCTTTCACCCCACAGAACTGCAACAGAGACAACTTGTAGAGTCTGAGTGCAGCGATAACATTTAATAATTTACAACCAAATGTCATTAACCGAGTGAATTACATTCTGAGTCCTTCGCTACTGTATCTGCAAATCTGTTTTTGCAAAAGACTCCACATAGAAGAGAAGCTTTTAATCACATTTGGGAAAAGCACCAATCACACAGCAGAACTGATTCTGACTGGCAGATTTTAGATATCCAGGCGGTTCAAATCCTATTAATCTGAGCTGAGGCATCGCTGTGAAAATCACAGATCTTAAACAAGTCAGAGATTAGAAATATTTTCCTCTCACGTCTCTTCTTCTCCAACAACCTCTTTATTGTTTAATGCTTTTCAGTCCCGTCAACACTGAAGCACAACATGCGGCCCGTCATGTGTGCAGACCAGGTGAAGGTTCCACGCTGGATTGATAACATCCCATTAAACCGTCCCCTCCTTTCACAACTCTGTAAAGTAAATTCATTCAGCCAGAATCCAGCTGCACGCTACAAGAGGGGGAAAAAAATCAATACTCATTTACTGTCAACTCGTCTGGTGGATTTATAAGACAAAATTGTTTCAAGAAATTCACCGTTTCACTTTTAGAGCGCTGGTATGGCCGTTAATGGCCAGTGAACCAGAAGTTGAGGAAGATAAAGACACAGAAAGACTTAGAACTGTTTGGCAGGACTCACGTGGCCGAGTCGTGTTGATGCTGGAGAAGCAGTGAACCTGCTAAAACAAGGTCTCTGGGTTTAGTCCACTGACTCTAATGCAGTGGCCCTCGCTTACTAAGCTTCCTAAGGACAGAGAAGAATAAATAAATAGAAACTGTTAGAAACAGCTGATCCAGCAGCATTTGGCTGTTTCCAAAGCCAACGAGAAAATCAGGTCGGGCCTGAAGACCACATTCAATACAGCTGGAAGAATGAGGCACGGCAGAGACAAACAGTTCCTGTCAATCACTTCATTTCGCCAAGAACCCCGATACTTTCTCCTCCCTGTCCTCCTCAGCCAAATAACAACAAAAAAAATGCCCTGTTTCTGTGTTTTAACACTCCACAACAAGAATTCTGCAGCCACTTTTAGAAAGAAGAAAAATTAGAAGCTAATCTGAATTAATCTGATAATTTCACATAAAAATGTATCTTTTCTTTGTAATTTCATTATTTTGCTATTTCAATAAAACCGTGTTTTTCCTGAATTTACTATATAAAGTATACACCCTGCCCCCTCTATTTAAATATTTTAAAGAGGAAGGACGTCCAGTGTGATACGTGGGGGATCTTCAGTACTACAGGCTGCTGCGTCCAGCTTTGAGAACCTCATTCGTAGGAGAATAAATTAGCAAAAGCGAGTGTGATAAAGAGGTCATGTACTGGGAGAGAAGAGGGTAATACACTCCAACCATTCTCTCAGAATATACAGCATGACTGGCAGGAATGCCAGCCCCTCAAACATAGAAAACAATGTAATGATTTTTTCTTTTTTAATTTATGATTAATAAATGTTTCCTGTGTTGGAAAGAGTGGAAAACTGTGAATGTAACAGTAACAGTGAACTAATGTTGGAATAAATCTGTTTTCTGATAAACAAAAAGACACAAACTCATAAATAATGTGAATGAACAGTTTAACAACAGATCGAATCTACTGACAGTCAGGGCTGTTTTAAATGATCTTGTTCAATATATTTTACATACGTNTGACAGTCAGGGCTGTTTTAAATGATCTTATTTAATATATTTTACATACGTTTTACACTGTTAAGTCTTTATACTGATTTCAATCATTTTTGTTTTACTGTAGTTATTATTGATATCAAGACAACATAATCTAATGCACCATTCTGAATCTAATTCTCAGATTTTTACACTGAATTTAAACAGAAGATACTTGACAGATTAGGTCAAACCCATGACAGGTTTCTACCAAACACAAGGTATATATGAGATGTTCAACATCTGAGATTAAACAAACATGGATTTTACTGATTATTGTACTAATAATTTTATAATCAAAGCAGCCTGCTAAAGGAGCCATGCTGGACTTTGGCAGATTTTCTCTCTTTGGTGCCCCCTATAGAAAGAATCAGTTTTGCATCCTGTCTCTTCTCTGACATCTCTCCAGCCAGTAAAAGTTAGTCCGATGTTGACTCTTCTCTCTGTCCTCTCGCATTTCTTTGCTCGATTGTGAATGTTCAAAACAGCCAGCATATTGATATCCAGTTGCTAGCGTGTGGCAGGTAAAGCTGAACTCAGCTGTAAAGTGACACAGGCTCAAGCAAACGTTGTGAAGTTTCAGGATGCTGCAGAGCTACGATGGCTCCAGTGTAAAGGGTCGTGTGTCATCAAAATGAGTCAGAAACATATTTTTAGGGACAAAGGGACAATAAGCTCCTTTAATGTCGATGGCAGCATCACAGATCAAACTTGCCATTTCAGCCACATCTGACTTCTACAAACCAGGTTCAGCTGGTCCTCCTGCAACACACCAGGTTTCTAAACTGCTGCTGTATTCATGTGACTCGTAACAGACATGACTGCAGGAAGACACAGGTAGAAAACGTGGTAAACTGAGAACATGAAGATTGTTTTGAGTAAAAATGAAATAATGTGCATAGTCTGTACTGAAACCCTATAAATATAATGTTTGCACAGAAGAATATTAAATATTCTTCATTCCCACAGCATAATCAGCCAAGATGAGACATGAAAGGAATCACACAATGAAATCTGATCTTGAGCTTCTGTGAGGATGACTGCACTCCTCGAATCAATATCCTGAGAATTAGAGCTGAGGCCCAACTGAAGAGAAAACACACTCTAATAACTAGTGAAGCAAATAAACTCCAAATGTGAGGTGTTACTGTTAGGTTTATGGGGGTGGAGTCTCCATCTTTTTCGGTCTTCACTCTCTGCTAAGTTGCCTCGGTGTTTGTATGTGAGCATGAAGCAGTGGCTGGTGGGAGCTCCGCTGGGAGGAGGTGGGCAGGGAAGCTGGGGGTCAGGGAGTACAAGATGAATCTGCTCGGTTCAAAGCCATCTCTGGAGGCCAAACAGAGAAATGGAGAATTTGATCGGTATTTCTGGCAGTGTGTGTGTGTGTGTGTAAAACTGCAAAGAAAGATTATGTGTTTATTTGTTTACCGAGCCTCCGAGGTCCTGTGCTGTCTTGACCATCTTTCCTTCTTTTTTTTGTTTAACTTTCTCACTCTGCTCCACTTTTTCCTGCTGTGCTCTACTCGCCTCTACCTCTGTCCGAGCTTTTCGTCCACTCACACCTTCACTTTTCCTTTGAAGTTGCCTCCTTTGGCCTTTTCACAACTAGTACCACATTGGGCCATAACCTGGAGCTACTCCTGCATCTCCAATAGAGGCCTTGGGCCATCAGCATCACTCCATGATGCTTCATAAAATAAATAAATAAATAAATAAACTCACCTACATGAGTTTAGTCTCAGGTTTCCCAGATGGTTTGAGGAAAAACCCTAAAATACATTTTTTAATGACTATTTACTATTCAAAGGAATATATCTAAATAAAAATGGAGTGTCATTGTCCAGCAGAGGCTTTCTAAATTCCTGCACATCAGATTAATGTCAGAGTGGATAGAGAAGAAGAAGAAAGCTGTCCAGTGAGCACGGGAATCCACTTTACCTTGAGTAGTTCAAATGATGCTGAACGTGTGTGTGTGCAGCGGGATTTCCAGTAAGAAAATCAATATCCGACCTGCCCTGCAATGAGATCAGTGTCTGTGAGTGCATCAACACAAGTCAGTAATAAAATATGGATTTTTTTACCTCATCAAACTATAACTCTGCCATGTGTGCGTTATCTCTGCTTTCACTGTTTCTAATGTGCTCACATTTGATCCACTTATTAAAGCCCAGAACCAAAATGGAGCTGGTAAAAATCGTCTCTAAACGCTTACAGATACAATCATTTCTCACTGCTCCCTACCTTGAAATGACTACATTCAGAAGGAAATGGTGACATTAAACTATAAAATGGATTCGCTGCAGACGGTGACTTTACTTCCTGCTCACTAACTGTTTGGGAAGTGGCAGAACTCTTCAGCTTATGTAAAAACAGACAAAACTACAAGTGGATTCAAAATGATTTGTTCTGTTTTTCCTTTTTGAGAAATTCATTCACGTGTCTTTATTGTGCTGATTTCAGGCTAATTTATTTTAATATTTGAATCCAAAAGGGCAGGAATCCAGCATTTTCCACAAACCTTCTAATTTATTTTTTATCGATCCTCTCAGATCTGTCTTAGCCAGAAACAAGCAGAATGAGACTCTTCCGCCCTGAGCCCCGCCTCCCCATGATGCCAGCCACCTCTGATTGGTCAACTGCCTGGAGTAGTTGTTGGGAGCGAGCACTGTTTTTGTCATAGAAACACAGAAAGAGCTCGTAAACAAACCAAAGTAATATAAATACTCAGCCACTGAAATATCAAAGTAGGACAAATCTCTAAAACCTTTTGTTTTCAGCGCCATGGAAACTGAAAGTAGAGACGCGCTGGAAAACCCAAACATGTTTATTTGACAAAAACGGTGCCGCTCACTCTGATGCCTATTCAACACTATAACACTGGAGAAAGCTCAGAAAAGCTGAAATAGAATAATAGGACCTCTTTAAGTTTGTAGAATAAATCCATGTGAAACTAATGCAGTACTTCAATGAAGGCCACAGTCTGTTAAGGAAACTGGATTTGTCTGACCTTTTGATCTACTGTTCGTTTCTCAAGATAATTGAGCTGAGTTGTTCGTATGTATTCAGTGGTCCATTGTCAGTGCTGTCAGTCCCTTTTTTAACATAATATTCCTCTGATTCTTGTAGTGCCAGTGGCACAATTCGCTCTGCAAACATCTCAGCTGTGCTAGTCTCAAAATGCAGCTGTGACTAGATGTTTTCCCAGACATGCACACCACACCCAAGGACATTTTAAACAATATTACATAGACAGACGGAAAAGTTATCTCCATTTTAGTGATATATGATTCTCTCAGGCCATGTGATGTTTGAAATCATCCAAAGCAAACTTGAATTCTTAAACTCAGGAGAAAGAAAGACATTTTTAACTTGCTGTTTCTGAAATGCCACCACAACTCTTTCAATCTCAGTCAACATCCAGACACCATTTTTTCAGGACACTCAGTTGTCAGATTGTGAGGCTAAAATGATTTAAAATGAGCCATTTCACGTATCAATAGATGCAGCACCATAAAGACCAACCAAAACAACAACAATTTGTAGAAATAACACGCAGATCAAGGGTGACCAAGCTTTTACGCATCTGCATGTTTTTCTCTCAAGTCTTGGCTTTCAGAAGAATTGAAGCATTGAAACAAACACACAACAGAAACTCCTGATTGGAGGTTACTGTCAATTTAAGCTCTCTGATTGACAGATGATTATTTCATTATAATTTCTGGTTGAAAATAGTGGTCTCTTAGCAACAAAGTAGTGATAGCGTTTTTTTTTGTTATGAAAATGTGATAAATAATTGTGTTATCACTGTGGATTTAGCATACATATTTACATTTCCACACATGAAGGCAGGGAGTGGTAAAATGGATTTTAGTCTGCCCCTGCCTCTTGGAACAGTCTGCAAAAAGACACGAAGCTGACAATAACCCAATTTCACAGTTGTTGTCATCGTGTTTCTAGTTGGCTCTGTATGCTGGTTTTGAAGGTGTAACTTCTTTGATTTATCTTAAAACTTTAAATATTCTGTATTTTCTGATACGTCTTGTGGTTTTTTGTGATGTGTGTTCTATCTGTCTGTAAATCGTTGTTGCTTTTCTTGGCCAAGGCTCATCTGTAAAAGAGATTCAAATCTCCGTGTTACTTTTCCCTGGTTAAATAAAGGTTTAAAATTCCTCCTGGATGGGATATAAATACCGGGAAAACGTCCGTTGACCCAAAGGGTAAGCTATCCATCACTATTTACTCCGCAGGGTTACACTGAGAAACTGATGATTATATAAGTGATGTAGTAGAGCTTTAAGGGTAAAGCAGCTAAAGAGTTTCTTCAGGAAGACGTGAGTCCCTAAAAGCAAAACGAAGAAGTAAAGAAAAACTAGTACGGACTCATAAAAATAAAGAACACAAATGAACTTTATGAGGATGTTAGTCACACATAGATTAATTATAAATTGAAGAGTAATTAGATTATATATGCTGAGACAGAGATGGTGTTTTTTTCCTTCATTGCCTTGTTGATTGTTGAGAACTCAGGAGAATTTTCTATTCAAAACAAAAACAACAAATAAAAAAGCTACACAAAGAGCAAATAAAAGGCAGAACAAAAGCTACAAACCAAACACTAGATGTCTGAAATAATTCAAAATAACATGAGTAATTTCTATTCTGTCCAACACATGCTCTGTAGTGCCTTGAAATGAATTATGCATCACTGGTGTCTTGTGTAGGGAAAGATGAAAATATAAAGTAAAGATCTTCTATTTCTCAGTGCATGGGGGAGAGACTGACCCGGAAAAAAACATCATTTAATTTTTCAGCACAGACAAAGAGGGACTTCACTTTCAGAGAGAAGCCGTCTGTATGAGAAGCTGGCGGAGTCCCAAAGAGAAGAAACATGAATCCCTGGAAAAGCAGGTTTTATTTCAATTTAAACACAAACACACGCACACGGCGAGTTTCCGGAAACATCATCTTTACAGCTGCATGGCCTGCGTTACCACCAACAGGAACATAGTATGTAAATATGTGTAAGAGATATAAAATATGTTAAAAACTTCGGAGGAAAGTCCATTTACGGAGAATATTCGCCACATTTGGCCTCTGACTGGAAATACATAAATCAAGTCAAGTTAATCTTTCCGTGTTTTTGGGCTCGGGGGTGTTTTAAAATCTCAAGGTCAAGTTGAAATCCTGCAGTCGTTCTGCAGCTAAAAACACTTTCAATGACATTGTATGGTAAATTGCTTTTTTTTTTACTAGAAAGATGAAAATGCTGTTGGGGTAGTAAAAGAAAAGCTCTTCATCCAAGCCGGCTGCAGGGGCTTGTCAGCAGCTGTGTTTGATCCCCACATGGTGGCAAGTTGAGACCCTGGAAGACAGCGACGCAAAGTAAAGAAACGTACACGTTGTTCAGTGTGGTATTGATGAAAAAGGGCTGCAGGTGAATTTAAATTTATTTAATGTACCACAGTTGACCAGCTAATTAGTTAGCAAGCCCACAAAGTGACAAGAGAGGTGTCCATTTCCTCGGGAGCTAACAAGCAGGATTACACTTGTGTTTGTGCTAATAAGTTATATAAGGAGGTCTCAGCAGCTCCCGTCTCAGGCTCTGTCCGTCACATGACCCATACGTCTAACCAAAGTCACGCCAGAATCATTGCACAGCTTAGATATTTACTTGAGGGTTTCTGAATAAACATTTCACCCAGTGTGAAGTCTTTGAGAACTTCTTGTCTGTTATCATGTCTTTCCATCAGGGGAAACCATCCACCAGCATTAATGTGTCTACATGAACTTGAAGAAAACAGCCAAGTACTGAAATATGCACAATGTTTTGGTTGCTTTGGAACAATCTGAGCAAGCAGGAAACAGACACTGAAGACCACACTGGGTCAAAAAGTAGAGGCCTGTTTTTTTTATGTGAACAACATAAATAAAGGATGCAGCTGGGCAATGCAGGGGGAGGCAAATGAACAATGTGCTGAACAGAACAGGTGAATGAATGAACACTACTTCACTTATAAAGGATGAATGGGACAAATTTACGTCAGAATATCTCAGATACGCCTGTCTGAAAATAAAGTTTTTAACAGCTAAATAAGCAATCAATACTCTGGCTGACTCACACACAAAGTGTTTCATACATACTTCAGGAAACATCCTTTCATCTTGTGCAGGTTTGACTAAATTAGTTAGACGCAGTAACTGGGGAGCACATCATTAGCTGTCTGATAAAGTCAGGACATGTTTTACCTGTCGGCTATTGTGTCTAGCATCATAGAAATCAATACATGAAATAAGTCAATTTTTATGTATCTCCACATAGGCAACTCTCCACACTTTGCCCCTTTTCTCACCCTGAATTGTTTTCCAGTTCTAGCTTACACAATGGAATTACTCCCCCTTTATTATAACTTGCTGATGGGAAGCTTGGGGTAGTTTTATAATGTGTGAACAGAGCCGAAGGTAAGCACCTGCAGCTGATCTGTGCTTTTTACTGTCAGTGAGGCAAAGCAGTGAAGTTACACTGAAACCATTCAGTATAACTTGGAGGAAAAAAAATCTTTAAAATTTAATATTTTGTTGGACTGCGATGAGTTTCTGTGTTATGATTGATGCCCACCATGAAGCGCTGAAATACCCTGAATGGAAATTACTCTATTCTTATTTATTAAAATGGAAGAAGTTAAAAGCCACAAGGACAATTTTTCAGAGAATTGAAACAACCAACTTCTTATTCTTATGGCAGAGAAGTCATGTGGAAACCAGGAGAGATGAAACCAAACATAATAGCTAAGTGACCTCTCCGAGTCAGGAATGAGATCCTGACCCAAGTGGAGGAGTTCAAGTCTTGTCCATGAGTGAGGGACGGATGGAGCGGGAGATCGACGGGGGGATCTGTGCAGCATCGGCAGTGATGCAGAGGTCTGTTGTAGGAGCTGAGCCGAAAGGCAAAGTTCTTGATTTACAGGTCGATCTACGTTCCTGCCCTCATCTATGGTCACTGTGGGTAGTGACCAAAAGAACAAGGTTGCAAATACAACCTTGAAATGAGTAGCAGGGTGGTCGGGCTCTCCCTTGGGTGAGAAGCTCGGTCATCCAGGAAGAGCTCAGAGTAGAGCCGCTCCTCCACATCCAGAGGAGCATGATGAGATGGCTCTGGCTTCCGGTCAGGATGTCCAATTAGGCAGATATAACTAATGTAAGAAGGCTTGTGGATAGCTGAACTTGGCTTTTGTCAAATCAGTAATCTGGAAACAAGATCAACAATTTCAATAAATGTGGTTGGAGATTCTGAGAAACAAAAACACCACCCTGATGAACTTCTGACCCAAATACATTGTCATTGAGCAAACTGGGTGTGCTTACGTTGGATGTATACTTGCGTACAGCAGGGCTGGCGTAGCTGACGCTGGCGAAATGTGCGTTCGCACTTGAGCACAGGGTTACAGTGTTGTGTTGCAGTTTCCCTTACGAATCTGAAGGTAGCAGCAGGACATGACTTCAGTTCCGGCAAGCATTTCCTGTTTAGAACAACAATGGTGGCCGACATGGTGCAGTCGTTTTTAAAAATGGTGGTTATCACACAAATTCAGCCAGAAGATCCAGCAATCCCGAAACATGTAGTCACAAACTCACTAATCACTGGGGAGTACGTCCGTACCCGTAACCGTGCAGCGCTGGGGTGCACGTCAGGTCTGGAAGAGGTGCACGTCAGGCCTCCGCGGACCTACGTTGTGCTGGTGGGAGTCACACTTTAATAATAAGAGTGTGAATAACTAGCATCAATAAATATTGCACTGCGGGTGTTGGTGGTTATTCAGTCAGTGGGGTGGTAGATGTGTGTTTTGGTGGGGGAGGGATGCATTTAACAGCTTGGGTGTACAAGCTGCTCTTGAGTGTGTTTTTACTCTGAGTGTCCCGAATCTTCTCCTGGAGGGGAGAGGGTGACCAGGCCACCGTGGGGAGTGCTGCTGTCAAGTGGCGGATATGACTGGTCTGTGAAAATGTTTAGATAGCTGTCAAGTGTCGAAGTATGCAGATTTTCCTGAGTATATGCATCATAACAAAATGAGCAGCACTGCTCACCTTACCGGCCGGCAGTTTTTATGTTATGACTGATAGCTGTAATTAAATGTTGCGACGATGCAGATGACATCAGTGATCTGTCCACTTGGTAAGTTATATTTACACCACACACTGCTCCACCTAAATATCACACCTCTGTGGAAATGTGACAGGCTGTATTTCAGTGAGCTTTTCTCATGATGTTAACACATTTATCTCCTGCAGCTGTGTGCTGTAACCACAGTCTCCTGGAAAGAAAAAACAGCTCCTAGAAGTCACCACCAAGTAAGGGAGATGGACTGTCTTTAAAAACCCAGAGAAACTGCCGTCTTTAAGCCTGATTCAGTGCCTCATTCAGATAATCTCAGACACGAAACCAGTGAGCACCAACAAGGCAAATGTTCAAATCTTTAAAAATAAATATGTTAAATTGGAAGAAAGTGCATTTGGAAAGAATTCAGACCCCTTTCAATTTTTTACCATTTGCGATGCTGTAAACACAATTATTCAAATTCTTCTGTTCATAATGTTTCCAGTTGGCCTCCATAACTCTCCCATGGAAGAAGTTTGGGGTAACTAGGATGGTTTTTAGAGCTGGTTGCCTGGCCAAACTGAGCAACCCAGAAAAGCCTCAGCGAGAGAGGTAAACAAGACAAAGATCACAGTGGCTGAACTTAAAAGATCCGGTGCGTGAATGGTGGTGGGGGAGATCCAGAAGGACAACAATCACTGCAGCCTTCCACACCTCTGGGCTGTATTGTGTGACGGAAGCCAGTCATCAGTGTGTGTCCTCATAAATTAATGCTCGGCATTTACAATCTGCAGTATGTGAGTAAGCACTAGGCGCAGTGTAAGGACTAGTTTGACCAGAAGTAAGGTTACAGGGTTGACAGTGGTGAAAAGGGTGGAAAGTTTTGAAGACAAGACATGGCTTTTGTAAAGGACCTTAAATGCTGATCTGATAAAGCTAAGAAACTAGGGGATTTTTTCTTTTAACACAGAACATGTTTTTAATCTTCAACAATTATATCCTTCTCAAAAGATCTGTTTTCTTCAAGAGTTGCTGTCCTTCTTTCGTTCTTCTTATCCAAACATTTAGTGTCTGCACAAGCAATATTTGATGAAGGTTTTTAAAAAAAGTCTCTCACCCCTACTTAAATTTCAGAGGGGGAGATGCTTGACCAATCGAGCGCAGAATGCTCTACCGATTGAAATTACCACCAGAGCCCCTGGAGCATTGATCTCAATTTCTGCAGGTTTGAGTAAACAGCACCTTGTACGCCTACAAATCAAGTAATTAACACTTAAAACAGAACTGAGCTTCACCAGGATCAAGGCTGGATGTTGCATTTAATTTGAGCCTGTAGCCAAATTGGAAAGGAGAGATGTGGAGGTGAAAAGTACAGAGGAAGAAATGATCATTTGAACTCTGCCTCATCCCAGAGTGGGAAGGAGGTGTCCTCTGAAATACTAATGAGACAAGCAGACAGGACGAGCATCGGTGTGACACTGACACCATCTTTCTCTGAAGCATGCATCCTCTGCTTTGTTATATTGTTTGCTCTCTACTGTTTTCTTTGGTATTGTGAAGTGTTCTGTTTTATTTCGTAGCCCTCTGATCTGTTGTTTCATTCTGCTCTTTACTCTTTTGTTGCATTGTCCTCAATTAAGCAGCAAGAACATGCCACTGTTCTGACAGTTCTCTGTGTTTGACTGTGCCCAAGGCACTTTCTCTGCAGAGGGTCCTTGAGGAATAGGAATACAGAGCTAAACGCACAGGTAGTTGAATATTCAACAAGGAATGCAGAAAGGCAAGCATACAGAAAAATGTGGATTTCAACAGCAGCAAAACAGTGTGTTCCAGTTTATCCACCCACACACCAGAAGTAGTCCTGCTACAGTTATACCAGAGTTTATCAGCTATAAATCTTCTAACCTCCAATTCTTACCAATATTTTCTGATGCAGCGATGAAGAACGATGAACTGTCATAAAATAATCTTATTTTCAGTTCATTATCAGATTCTTTAAATTAAGAGGTGCTCAAACCAAATCTCCCGTTCCACCACATCCCAACGCTGCTTTATTAGACTGAGATCTGGTGACTGCGGAGGCCGTTGGAGTCCAATGGACTCATTATCATGTTCTAGAAAGCAGGTGGAGATGATCTGAGTTTTGTGACATGGTGCATTATCCTTCTGGAAGCAGCCATCAGAAGATGCTACACTGTGGTCATAAAGAAATGAACATGGTCAGCCACAGTACTCAGGCAGGCTAGTGCTAAAAGCCCTGTTTCTACCAGTGGGTCCAGGTCGAAACGGGATACATTTTTAGGAAGTGTTTCCATTGGTAAAAACTGGGAAGGTTGCCAGAATATCATGTGCCAGAGTAGCAACAGCTTCATGTTTAAATATAAAGATAGGAAGATAGGAGGAAAAATAAAGATTTTTTGTTAGTTAAAGCCCCATAACAAGAAGGAAGACCAAAAACTGCTGGATGTCCACCATTCTCCTCCTCTGATTCTGAATTGCATTGTCTACTAATCAGGAGATTGGGTGAATGTGACATAGTGTAAGAGCAAAAAAGATCAACGTATGACGAGAAAAGCTCCATTTAAGTACACGTTACCACTTAAAATTCAAGGAAGGTGTTGCACTATAATCTAGCTGCTGCATCCGGCTTATAAGGTGCCTACCTGGTAAGGGTTTAACAGGCTGCGGAAAGAGAGATCAAGGCTGGACCTTTTGGTGGAAACCAAACTGAGCTTAGACCATGCTCAGTTGATAATGTGAAAAGCGGGCCAAGAAAATATCCCCCACACCATTACACCACCAGCAGCCTGAGTTGTTGATCCAAGATGGGATGGTTCCATGTTTTTATGATGTTTCCACCCAGTTCTAAGCCTGAAATGGAGACTCATCAGACCAGCAACATTTCTCCATCTTCTATTGTCCAGTGTAGGTGAGTGTGTGTGAATTGTAGCCTCAGTTTCCTGTTCTTAGCTGACAGGAGGCACCCAGTGTGTCTTCTGCTGCTGTAGTCCAGCTGGTTCAAGGTTGGACGTGTTGTGTGTTCAGAGATGCTATCCTGCAGACCTTGGTAGGAACCAGTGCTTATTTAACTTCCTGCTGTCTTTCTATCATCTCTAACCAGTCTGCTCATTCTCCTCTAACCTCTGACAACAAGACATTCTGGTCCAGGCAGCTGCTGCTCACTGGATATTTTCCCTTTTTCAGGCCATTCTCTGTAAACCCTAGAGGTGGTTGTCTGTGGAAATTCCAGCAAACATTCAGACCAACAACCATGCAACATAAGTCATATAAATCCCCTTTTTCCCTCATTCTGATACTCAGTTTGAACATCACAGAGCCATCTTCACCATGTCTACATGACAAATGCTTTGAGTTGTTGCCATGTGATTGGCTGATTGGCTGATTTGTCTTAACAAACAGTTGAACAAGTTTACCTGACAAAGTAGTGAGTGTGAGTGTATATCTACTGTATCAGCAGACTACTATCCATAATAAAGACAACATATATTTCTAAAACACATTAACTGGATTGATCAAACTTCAAACATGGAAAACAAGGATCAATGCAGTGTGTACTATGCTAGATAATGGAAATACAAAGTGTTTCAGACCTGAAAGGAAAACATGAATTAAACAATGAGGATTCTTGAAACATCTCCAATTGGAGGATTACTTTCAGAAGAAAATACCAGCACAAAAACCATAAATGGAGTGCTTAATGTCTTATTCAGATATACAATGGGGGAATTTCTAAGCAATCTCGGCTTTGTGCCAGAGTCTACAGACTATAAACCTTGCTTTTATCTACATTGTGACTAAATGGGAGAGGGGGGTGAATGCTGAAAATACAACTGAAGAATGGCTTAGCATATGTGAATCACAACCAAAAAAGAAGAAAAAAAACTCAATAAAAAGGAAAATATTTGCCTGGAAAAAATTAGCCTGCTCTTCAATCACACCTAAAATAAAGGCTAAACAGAAACGACAAAGCATGTGCACATACTCTGGGAAGAAGCTGATGAGCAACAGGTGTAAAAAGGAACTTCGTGCTGTAAAGACCTTAGAAATTCTTAGGGGCTGAG
>CM047975.1:36925613-36937644 GCA_026261665.1 Melanotaenia duboulayi | reverse complement strand
AATAATAATAATAATAATAATGACAAAAAATAAGACATANAATAATAATAATAACGACAAAACATAAAAAATAAGACATAATTTCTTATTCTGGCTGCTAGCTTCCAGGCTTTTGTCCCACAGTGATGAGACAGACATCTTTGTAATCAGCAGAGTCTCTGCTTTCACATGACTCCTGGTTTGTGTGGTTTGCTTGAAGAAGAGAAATTAGCAGAAGCACTAAAGTGGACAGTTGTGTTCTCATGGCTTACATCCCCATATATTTGCTTTGGGTTTGAACTGTATTTGGTTTGGATGTGAATGCTTGGTAGAGTCTTTTAGCTGAGTTTCTCCCCGTGATTTTGGTATACAACATGTTAGGATTGCTGCTTCCTGGTATGTGCAAACATCTTCTGTACTGCATGTATGTATGTCTCTCCCCTGCCAGTAACAATGACTGAAGTTTTAATAAAGTATTATTTGTCTTTGCACTCGCTTTTTTCAAAAGTCCATGGTTAGGACAGAATTTTATTAGAGTATGTATCTTCTCCAAAATGCACATCTGACTTTACATTGAAACAGGCTTCAATAACGATCTGTTTCATGGATTTAGTCTCAGCTGTCCCTGCTTGGAAATAAAGGGTTTCAGAAGTGACAGGTTCCTACTGCAGTCTGAACATCCTATCACATTTAAACTCAANCAGGTTCCTACTGCAGTCTGAACATCCTAACTATCACATTTAAACTCACTGACACTGTATGTCTGTAACTGAGGCCATTCTGGGTAATTACAGAGATGTAATCGAGCTCTTAGGTAGGTTTTCTGAGCTTGGAGGACTCACTTCCAACATTAACTGCCGTCTAATCATCTTTGAAGGTTCAGTTCAGATATCAAATGGAAAAAAATTGACTGGGTGAGAGAGCAGAGGTGTACACTGTGTGTGGCAGCGGTAGCAAGGTTAGAAAGCTGAGAGCCATACAAACTAAGAAATGGAGGAATGGAGTGTAACGTACTGACTGAGTGGGGGGATGAGAGCTTTTGTAAAAGAAATAAATAAGAAAAAAAGTGGTGGATGAATGATGTGGGTGAGTGGATCAGAGAAGTGGGGGAAAAAGGGAGGAAGGCAAGATTAAAAGCTAGAAGGCTGCAAGTCTGAATAGAGGCTGACGTTTCCTGTGGGAGAAAAATTGCTGAGATTTGTGGATGTGGCTAAAAGCATCGTGTTTGATTCAGGCCGCCTAGCTGGAATGCACAACATTCCTGCTGACAAACGAACCGGCAGAAATACAGTGCTGCATGCGAAATGTTGATCAAGCAATCAAGCAACTTTGAATCCCATCAGGGTTTAAAATCCATCCATCTTTCATTCACAGAGATTATCAACCACAAATAATTCTGTGACTGAGCAGGTGGTGCTCGCCGCCTTATTCATTATCTTCTAAAGGGAACGTGGATGATACTGGACACATTAGCACCAGTTTGTCTCACTGGAGTCAGTTTTAGACAATACCATTGTCCAACGATCATACATTTGACATTTGACTACATAAATAATCTATTATTAATGTATATTATCAGTGTACTGATACTAAGAGCCTTCCTGAAACCTTGCAGTTAAACGCATTATAATAAAAAATACCAGATCTCTTTTGAGCTACATCATCCTGTATACAATGTGTGTGGTGTGTGTGCAACTCAGTCTCTTCCTGCACGGCGTGATCACCTTTTTTTTTCAGCTTTCCTGTTTTCACAGCGACAAGACAGCTGGAAGTCCACGTACTGTCACTGACTGTCCACAGCTTAACGATAAGGCAAAGAAACAGAGCTAGATATGATGTTTTTATCTTATGCTGCTCACAGTGAGGAAAACCAACAGACAACACAAAGCTGCACCTGTAAAAACCTGTAGTTGGATGGAAACTGTACACAAACGACTTGGTAGATAATTGCACTGATATACGTTTAATTGCAATTTAAAGAAAGACAGTTGAGTAAAATTGATAAGCTTACATGGAGCCATAAAAATAATAATTAGAAAAAACCAAGGAAAAAACAAAGAAAGTTTCCTTTCTTCATCCCTGGGGCTAAAAAAGAAAAGATTGTTGGCATTGTTTGGCTTTTGAGCGACTGTGTATATATAAACATATGTTTTTGTTCATTTCTCCTAAATGATCAGTGTGAATGACTAAATATGTTTTTAATTGCCAAATTTATTTTTATATGTTGTAATAATCTGAACTTTTTGAACAAAACTACCAATAATGAAAACAGCGTTTCACTTAAAAACCAGTGTTTCAGTTTTTTCTGCATAATCCTTCCAAAACATTAAATAGGTTGTAAAAAAATAAAATATTTTTTCTACAAACAACAAAAAAACAGCCACCGCGTCCTCCGGCAACCTCCCCGCTAAAACACTCTCACGCTTGCCTGCAGAGAGTGAGAGATCTCACTCGTTCAGGAGTTTTCCACATTAGGTGGTCAGCATCTCCCCCACAGAATCAGTGGTGCCTCAGTGTGCCCAGTGATGACATCTTCAGCATTCCTGGTTTCTGATGTGTATTAAAGTCACACAAATGGGAGAGGGAATTTCACCCCAGGGTAACTCCATGTGGCCACTAGGTGGCGCTCTGACTTTGGGTATTTATGTGCAAATATGTTCAGAATGGGACTCTAATGAAAACTGGAAAATATTCGCCTGCTGAGACCAGATTTACAGCAACTTTCTTTTTCATGTCGAAGGATTGAAATCTCACCGAAAGCCATTTTAATTATGATGCCTCAAGAAATTTTCAATCCTGACTTCATGAAGGATGAAATCAATGAGTTTTATTTGGTTGTAAAAGGTATTAAAGGGTTAAAAATATGGAACTTCCTGTTTCCAGTGGGCAAGGCTATGGTGATGAAAGCTTATTGAGATATTGAGAAGCTTAATAGACACTGGATGGTGTTTGGAAGTGATGGAAAGACTTCACATTAAATGGCGAAACATCAACATCGAGCGGGGCCATGACCATAACTCTTTTCTTTTCTTTCTTTTTTTTTTAAATAACTTTTAATCACATGGGCTGAAGTTTCAGTTTTATATGTTAAATCCCTAGAAAGAGTTTGTTCAAATGTTCAGTTCAAGATGGCTGACTTCCTGTTTGATTTGAAGCTTTTTGTAGGTTTTGACAAGTTGTACGTGTGTACCAAGTTTCATCTATGTTGGTGAATGTAGTGGGCAGGGCTGACTGAATGAAATGTTGCAGGTGGGTGCTAAAGAGCCACTTTGGAATCTACTTAGGCTATTTCAATAAAACTTAGTTTGTGGCCTGAGTCTCTTCAACCATGCTAGGTTTAGTAAAGATCAAAGTTACTGTGTGTCAGTTACAGGGACTTCCTGTTTCATAGCGTCGTACTAATATTTGCCATTTGGTGAAGGAACTTGAGTTTTGTACTATGGTATTATAAAAGGATTAGACGTGAAGCACTTTAAAGTGTGTGGGGTTAATCGTTGAGGAGGAAGGCATGACAAGGCAAAAAAAGCTACTTCCTGTTGTAAGTGGGCAGCTTTATGACCTAGAGAGACAGAATTTGAGTGATTTATTGCAGCCATACATATGCATGCAGATGCATGCAGCATTACCTGTGCATCCCCTCTGCCACAGTCAGTGCTGCACCTCAGCCTGAAGGCCATTATAAGCTGTTTGCAATCATAAGTGAGTGAAATGAGGCAGCATAGTAATGTTTTTTTAATAAATGCAGGTCATTTATGGTTTAAAATTAGTTACTTCCTGTTGCCAGGGGGCGGGGCTATGGCATTGACAACATCTGGACATGTAGATGTGGTCAGGATGGAGCTGGAGTGAAACATGTTCAGTGTGGTGCAGATTGGATGTTGCATGTAAGAGTAAGTGGATACCATGCTTGATGGGAAAACGTCAAACTTTAAGGAGCCATAACCAGAGCCTTCAATATTACTCAGAGTTGCGACACTCTAATTACTTCCGTGTACAAAAAATGTCGGGTTACTGTAGATGTTCAATAGTTCCAAACACCGGACCAGACTGCGGTTATCGCCAATGCATTCCACTGGTTTTCAAAGGTAAATCGATGCAATATCAGTCTAATAAGTCACGAAAATGCATGTACATACTGTCGGACGTCCTGCATTAAAATAATTATGTCTGTTCAATGCGATAAGTTCTTGTTTAAATGTATTTTGCCTTTGTATGATATAGATATTGTCCTTTTACCCCATGACCTCCCAGCTTTTTTGTTTAGTTTGAATAAGTGTGGTCAGGGTCTTATGTTATTTATTTCAGTGYACTGATCAAATGCATTGTTATTCATAGATTCATAGAATTTGATGTTCAATATGACTTAGGTTAGTGGAAACGTATTAAAAAATTWATAAAAAAGTATTGTTCTGTCACCTCTGTAGACATAACGTACCTTACACAGTTTCTTATTGTTGCTTATTCGTGCAGCTATATTAAAATCCTTCCTGCCGATCAAGCCACCTCTTCCTCCGTTCTGGGTCCCTCGGAAATCCATACATTGGGAAGCCACTCAGACTGGTTGGAGCATCCAAATGCTGCACARTTCACCGTGATTGACTGTTTTCTTGTCTGCAAAATGTTACATATAACCATTWCATATAACAGAAAATCACAGAGTGGGGGACCTGTTAGGTAATTATCCCGAGCCTACTGACTTTTCTCCATTAAATTTTATTTAAACATTTTAAATATTTATTAAAACTGCTTTGTCCCCTTTCGCTTTCCATGTTCCCCCAATAACTTGAGTAGTAGTCACCTAAATTTGATTCCTAATTAACTTATATATCTCACCAATTCCCTGTGCATCTCTATTCACTCACTTTAACTCTTGCATCGTCTCTTTTTACTCTTGCATTACTTTTTCCCACATACTTGTTCACTTATTTGGTAAAATCCATTGATATTACCTCATGTTACAGCTGTTCTACATTTATGTTCTGTAGCTAACTGAGCCATTACTGTCATTTTAAAAAAAATCTTTATTCAGAAGCAGCAGGCAGGAACACTGACATCCATCAGTTGGTCATTTTTCTTTCTCCATGGTTTATTTTTATTTCATTATGCACACTGAAACTGATTTATTTACTTTGCCTTGCCCTATTGTCTTATGTCATTACATGCTACCACACGGCTGGCTTTAATAGATGAAAGTGAGCTAATAACAAGCTAATCATTTAACCTTACAAAAGTGAATTGTAAGGACGGTTAGCAGTAAGAAATATAGAGGCTAATTAGGACCACCATTACATCATTACACTTATTTAATCTATTGTCAAACATGACTTGATCATCACTTAAATCAACATTAACATAATAATGCATTCAGGGACAAATATCTATGTGCAGCAATAATATGTTTATTTAGTTTTTACCCTCAGTAATCTGATTGCTTTTGTCTGTTCCGTAGTAGAGTCTAGCATCGTGGAGTTTGTTTGGAAGTATTGGAGGCTCCATGACCCATGTGACCTCTCTTTCAGCGAAGTCAACGGATGTCACAACTCTGAGTATATCAACGGCTCTGGCCATAATCACTAAACGCCAACGTCTTTGAGAAAGATTTTTTGATCACAAATTCCTCTAATGTGAACTAACAAATTTTAAAATCAGTGAAAAATGCAAGGCAAAGAAAAGGGCAAAAATAACCACAAAAATGGCACTTTTTTCAAGATGGCCGACTTCCTGTTTAATTTAGCCAATAAGTCCATAAGGCTTTTTTGTACATCCTGGAATGTGCTATCTATATGCCCAAATTTGTCAGTGTCGGTCAATGTAGCGAGAGGGGTTAATTTGACTCAGTCCCAGGCCTGAATGTCATGTGCCCTGCCAAGTTTGGTGGAGATTAACAGTACAAGTGGTCAGTCTTTAAAGACTTTTAATCGCATCTGCCTTCTGAATATTCTGATCAATTTTCATGGCAGCATGATAAAAAGGACTTCAAATGTTCAAAATGGCCGACTTCCTGTTGGGTTTAAGCCTTTACTCTAAAAGGCTTTTATGTTCACACCGGCATGTTCAATATCTGTAACAAATTTCATGAAGCTTAATGTGGTGCAGTAGTGGGGCTATAAAATTAGGTGGCACTGTTGCATAATAATGTCCAAACAGTCTTTCACACCCCAAAATATCAAATTGGTCAGATTTGTTTGGGGAGGGGGGGGTGTGCAAAATCTGGTGTGTTTTTGAGCATGTTCAGGCAACAGGCCTAATAATGGCACATAAGATGTACATTCATAGAAAACATGAACATAGATTAAACAGAATAAATGATACACACTGTAATAGAGAGAATTAAATAATAAAGAGCAGGCATTACAAATAAATAATAGATGAAGCTATTAGAAGCCTACAGGACTCAGTTTGGGGACTTTGGAGCAAAATCAAAAGTGACATCAGAAAGTAAATAATCTCTGTTCATGTGATATTCTTCCACAGTTACTGCCTCTACGACTGTACATCTGTAAAATGGACAGAGCTACAAAAACAGACAGAAAGGAATGATGTTACTGGGTAAAGCAGAGGTTTACTGTACACCTGGACTTTTACTCCAGAGTTAGGCTCTTTTTGTTTTTTATTTTTGGTTTTATTTATTTTTATCAATGCATGGCAGAGTTCAAATCTAATTTACTATCTGTGTAATGACAGTTAAGCTACGCCAGGTGTTGAAATTAAAGGAGGTTCAGTTTAGTAATTCTTGAAGCAAAGCTCTGGAAGTTCGTAATAGGTACTTTTCCATTACCTCTAGAGTTGCGCAAAAGCTAAATATCACAATTAAAAAACGGTAATGAAAACACCTACATTTCGAAAAAAAACTCGCAAATATCGCTAAAAAGTTTTTACACTCTCATGAGGTTGTTTTTCAGACGTGTCGTTATAAAAGTATATTGCAAAAGTTTAATGAAAACACTTTTCTCGTATTTCCGCTTCACCAGACGTGACCTAGCAGGTCACGTGACCCGTTCATTTTAAATAGAGATGGCGCAGTCTGAGTAGACGCAGGAGGAGACAGAAATCTTTTTACAAATAATTAAAAAAAAAAAAATCTAATCATCATCCCTGACAGCAAACATCAGCAGAATGCAAAAGTTTTACAAAGACTTAGAAATCTCTATCCTCCTCAAAGTGGAGTCTCGCGGGACGAGATTTTACGAGAATAACAGCTAATGCCTGCAAATCGCAACTGCACTTTATCGAAATGTTAGAAATATCGCTTTTATTTTGTGAAATACTGTAATGGAAACGCAGCTATAGTGTAACTATTTAGTGTAGCATATGTTTAAGCAGCCTAGTTGTCGTATAATCATCAGTATGATATCTGTCTAATCAAATTAATTCAATACAATTAAAACCAATTTTGACATTTATTTACATGTCACATAGAACTGAGTCTATATTTATTCTGATACGTATAATGTTCTCGTTCACTAAATAAAAGTATGGCAACATTTCAAAATTAAAGCAAATAAATAAAATGTAAAAATTGTGTGTTCAGATACAGAGCTGATCTAGAAAAGAAATAGAGAAAAAGCTTGAATTTCCCCTTTTCTATTTCACATTTTGACTTAAACCACTTTTCCAGATAAATGGCGTTTCAGAAGCTCATTTTTCTTCTTATTTTTCTGGTTGAGGAGTCAGCTGACACTGTCAGAATTTCAAGCCTGGACTTGAACAGAGTCGAGACTATTCTCATAGTCAAGTCCTCATCTGTGATCCTGGACCCAGATTTACTTTATTTTCCCTGCAGTTCTTTTTCGCCTGCTGCACTCATACACACTCTAACACCCTTCAATTTTTTTTATTTTTTCTGAAGGAACACTGATGAACACATTGGTGGACAGTGAATGTGTAGCTCAGGATCCAGGTGGACATGTCATCCTGGACTCTGAGACTACTTATCTTCTGTGCTTACGCTTTAGATTTTGGATGTTGTTTGTACAGATCTTTTATGACTCATAATAATGTTTCACATTGGCACTTACTAGAGGATTTTGTACATGTGACACACTGCAGTGATTTCCGGTGTTAGTTTGAACAGACATAAGTTCACTCTGGATTAAATTCTTTGATTTGCTGTCCAGCTTTGTTTGTAGAGCACCATTTCTTTCATATTGTTCTCTCCCTTTCTCCATCTCAAATGGATCATTGCTGTAATTTTTTCAGTTTTTAATTGATGAGTTTTTGTCATTCAGACGATGTGAAATAAAAAGTCTCTAAACGATAAAATGCTAACGCATTCAACGACAGAATGGTTTGCTGGAATTATGCAATCGAACCTCGTCATCGTGAAAGATCCCTGTGCAAGGGGCAGCATGGGATACGTGCAGTACAGAAGTTGTTTGCACGACTCCAGGAAACACCAATACTAACATGCAGCATACCGAAATCAGTGGTAGAAACTCAGACAAAAGACTCTACAAGCACTGGCATCCAAACCAAACACAGTTCAAACCCCAAGTAGTTATATGGGAATGTAACCAAAACATGAAAGCAACACTGATGTTTACTCTGACTGTGGTTTACAAAGATGTCTGTCTCATCACTGTGGGACAGAAACTTTGGGATACATCAAGTTATGCAGTCCTGACTTAGCCTACTTATACTTTTTCCAGCGATGGACTCACGCTGCTTCCTATTCAGGCAGCTTTGTCTTGACTTTTCTGTCCACGTCTATTGTACAAATCCAGGCTGTTTGCTTGTGTTTCTTTATAGGAAACAGGTAAAACGCATTTCTTCTGTGTGTACCTTCTTGCCTTAATGATTTGAAGAGTCAAACACACAATAACGGTCCAGAATTACTCTAATTTCCTCTGTAAAGACAGACTTACTGCATATTTCAATTGACAGCCTAGCTTTCGGACCAGCAGAAGTAGTTACGAGCATGCGCAAGTGACATATGCATAAATTACGAAAAGGATCTATTGTGAAGATATACTGGGTTTGTCATTTCAGACATTTCAGAAAAATATGCCTCATCAAAAAGAGTTAAACACTGATTTAATGTTCAGTATTAACTGAACATTAGTATCTAACACAGATTAAAAGATGTACCGTAGCTGGATGATCTGGTGAACTTGACTCAGTATTGTACTATAGTGAAAACATTTTACAAGCGTTACCACATCCAAGTTACTGCACTACTTTGTCATTTCTACGCTACTAGAATCTATGATTAGTTTCTATTACGCCATTACTTTTAGTCTTCTGGTTCAAGTGGTTATTAACCGACTGCCACAATTTCCTGAGACTAAAGGTTTGTTTTGTGTTGAAAGGGTTGTCATAAGATTTACTGAGACCTTTCTCCAGCTTTATAACAAATAAAAAGTGATGGATGTGTCTTCTTCTGCAGTTTTACCTCATTCTGTCGAGGGTCAAGGCAAGGTTATTTTAAAGCATGTCTTTACAGCTATAAACAAAAAGCTGTATCAATGCCAGATGCTGAAAGGAGCCAGTTGGTTCAAAAGCACACTTTCATGCTTTAGACTTAAAATTACGTGTGTGTATTTCAAGTGTCCACATGTGAATTTGCTACACTGTGCAGTGAAGCGGTGTGAGTGTGTACCTGCATTCGTGCACTCGCCACAAGTCTACACAGGTAAAAGGAGGGTTACACTGGTTCCTTTTGCAGGAGTCAGACGAGCACCCAAGGGAAAGTCCCTGTACGCTGACCTGGGAAACCCCATCTCGGGGCTGACTGTCCAGTGGCATGTAGCGACCATTGAGGCGTAGATCCCTCATACAGCCTGCAGGAAGAAAAACAGGAAAAAAGAGGTTTGTGGAGCAGGAACAATGCTGTTATATGGGCATTTGTCTTCACAGGCACAAAATTAAATTGACTTTTACCTGTTCCTGGTAAGCACATAAACCCCATGTTCCTGATGGATTACAGGCTCTGGTTCTAATACTTACAGCATAAATCCACCCACTCTTTCAAATTCAATACTACCTTGTATTTATTTATGTATTTATTTAGTGGCAAAAAAACAAAAACTCTCACTCACAGAAAGTCTCAGAGCATTGAAGCCTGAGATTTGTTTACCTACTGCAGCAGCGATTAAAAGAAACACCCTTTCTACCAGGAAGAGAATGAACACAGCAGGAGTTGCTCTCAACAGGTAAAGGATGAATCAGGGAGGCTCATCCATTTAAGCAGATGCAGCAGTGCTTGATAAAAATAAAGAAAATAAAATAAGGAGATGGAAACACAACATGCATGGATTCAAACAGTGTGTTACATTTATGGTTGCTGGTTACGGATCGTAAAAATTTAAACTGTGCAAACAGTGGCCCCCACTAACCAGGTTAAAATAACATGAAGCACATTAAAGGGGTAATTATGGATTGAAGCAATTAAAAAATGGATATGTGAAGAACTAGAGGTGTAATTTCATTTGGAGTATAGCATGATGTTACACACTGTCTCTCTGTTTTGATCTCCAGCCTCATGTTTACCAGCCGGTCCGGCTGCGTTCATGTATGTTGATGTGAATGATCGCCTCCAACCCTCAGCCCTCTCCCCCTATGAAAGGCTAGAGCAAGCGAGCATAGGCAGCTCCACCANAGGCTAGAGCAAGCGAGCATAGGCAGCTCAACTTCCAAAGTGAAATGGCAGAGATCAGAATGAAACCAGAAGACAACCAGGCCCTGAAATTACCTCTAAATAACCAACAGACTTTGGTGAAGAAGTTGGGATAAAGAAAGGGACATGTGTACTGTCTTCTTCTATGGTCCTTTTAAGGCACTACTTATCCCAAACAGGGCTCTAGCACTTATCAAACAAAGGAGGTACCGCAGTTTTAAGTTAATGGGGTTTTTCATTATGGGTGTGCGATCCTGTAAGATTTGGTATCGATCTGATACCAAGAAAATATACGACTAGTAACGTCAATACCAATAATGATCCCAATACTTTTAAATAGGGCTGACAAAATGATCATGTTAATACAAAAAGATTAATCTGCATAATTAACATGCTAATGTTTTTTAACACAAACAATAATTCTTACTGGTGATATTTTCAAAATCAGACTTTGGCATTATCTCTGCGAGAGAAGCTGGTTTTGGTCATGTAGGTGTGTTGTCACCAAAAACCACTTTAACCTCGTGATTTATTAAGATGCGGAACGTTTTCAAGCCTTACATCAAAGGATGTTATAGCCGAAAAGAAAAGAAGCAGCACCTGGAGTTTGCCACGTCCGCCCCCTGTCCAATCAGAAGCCCTCCCAACCCCCAGATCTAATGCAGAATTGAATAAAGGTGATGAAATGCGTTCTCCATGTAATTCAGAATTACTTTTTCCATCTAAATGCAAAGGAGAATATTTCACTTCTAAACTATTTAAATCTGAATAATTAATTCCAAATTAAAACATCATGTGACCATGGCCACTGGTCTTTGATTCTGCCTTCACATTGAACTGTCACTGGAAAAGAAACTCTACATTCCTCCAATGTGTTCATCAGTTTTAAGATGCTCTGGATTGAATCCTGCTAAATGAAGGACTGGAAGGCCTTGCAAAAATAACAGCACAATTTCTGTCACAGTATTATATTGGGTGTATCAGCTTAGCTTAGGGGATTACATGCATTTAGCCTGGAAGTGTTTGAACTAAACATTATGTAATACCTTTGCTTTCAATAAACACCTCTGCAGTTGGAAGGAACCTTCACCTCTCAGTGAAGAAATTGAAAAAAAAAATTTAGACTTGTTTCTGTGAAGTAAAATTTACAAATTACCATCTTAAGTTTTATTACATTCTGGAAAGATGTAATACCAAAGAGTAAAAATACTCGATTACACATGTGACACACTCACAGTTTTTATTTTTGTGCTTCATGGTTTTATATTTAGTTGAATCTGAGTCAGAATAAAGTAAGATGTTTTTTTTTGTTGTTGTTAGTTTTTTTTAAAAGGGGATTATCACCCATCATGATGACATTAAAAACAGACATGAGAGACATATTGACTTTAACATGTTAGCATGACTTTTGCATTTAGTAAGATTAAACATGAAAAA
>CM047975.1:36895578-36906505 GCA_026261665.1 Melanotaenia duboulayi | reverse complement strand
TTGCCCATTTTTGGATTTTCCAGGACTAAGGACACGCGTGATGCTACCAAGATGGCGACGGTGGGAACGCCCAACAAGCTTCACTTCTGCTCTTTAGAAACCTATGGGTGACGTCACGGAGGCTCCGTCCATCTTTTATCTACAGTCTTTGGTCTTAACATATGACAGCAGTTATCTGATTATGAGGAATTAGATTTACACACCTGGATTTAGGGGCAGCTACTGGCTAATAAACAGGACTGAGTATAGTGTATTTTACCAGTTTGATGATAACTTGTGTGACTGAAATTAGATGCAAGCTGACTGTAGGACTTGTTTCAGCCCCATGGACAGCAGAATTGTTAAAGAACTTTCTGACTAGAGGCGCCGCTTGCTGACAGGCAGACCAGGCAAACCCTCNGTTACCGTTGCTCGGGGTTAGCTCAGTTACCCTCGGGGGTGTCCGAGCCAGAAAGGGGGGCTCGGAGACCAAACCAACTTTGAATATAGACAGAGCAGTGACTTTGGCCGCAGTTACATGTTTTTTTTTTTAAATTCAGAATTAATTATTTAGAACTCAATAATTCGGAATTAAAGTATTCTTCTTTGCGTTAACATGGAAATAGAAATTCTTCATTGAGGTTTACATGGAAAACGATTAAACGTGTTTAGTCGGTTTTATTTAATTCCCCTTTAGTTCTGAGGGTTGGGAGGGGTTCTGGCTGGACAGGGGGCAGACATGACATATTCACATCTACAAGAAGAAAACAAACACGAGTTTCTGCTTCTTTTCTTTTCATCTACAACATGGAAGGCCACATAATAAGAACCATTTTCGCTCTGATTTTTATTCTAGTTTAGAAGCAACTCGACACTAGCATACTACTTGACTTTGGTCAGCAGATGAGGAGGAGAAGGGAGGCAGAGTACCGTACCATCATCATGACAGGACAAGGGAACGAGCACGGCCACAACAACCAGAATTAATTTAAAGTGGAATGAACATATACATGATTGAGGAATTATTCAGTTTGGATTTAAAATCAGAATAAACCAGCCACTTACTTCGCATTTAAGTTTAATTCGGAATGACCATTGACATCCGGAATTGGGTGTTTACATGGTCATCTTAAAGAGAATTAATTTTTATTCTGAATTAAAAGGGGATTTAAATCTCTCATGCAAATGTGGCCAATGTGGAGAGTTTGCAATGACTGTGGCCAACCACTACAGAATTCACAAATCCCCACACCCACCCTTTGGTCTTGCCGTGTGTAGCGGTGCATGTTATGTAAACAGGCAAGAGCAGGTTTATGAAAATAAGAAGTTTTTTCAATGACAAAAGAAAGATGTAACAAAACAGGAGGAGCAGAGAATAGACCAGGACAGTGGTAAGTAGTGCAGACAATCCAAAAGCTAAGCTCAGAGCAGCTCAGTCTGTCCTCCTGATGACTACCTGGGTGTCAGGAGGCTGAAAATAAATAAACAGATAACTTAGATGATATCAAATAAAAGCTGTCTAGTTCAGTTTCACTGTAAAGCTAAATATGTTAAATTATTGAATTCATAGGCCAGAAATCTAATATGTACTACTAAAGTGCATGGATGGAAGTGTGTGAGTGGTGTTAAGTAGCCATCAAAGAACATTTAAAAGTTGCAGTTGAAGAATTCAATGACCTTTAAACATCATTACGGCGTCACAGCAGAAAGGTCGCTTGTTCGAGCCTCGGCTGGGGGGGCGGGGTTTGAACAGTGGCCTTTCTGTGTGGAGTATGCACGTTCTCCCCATGTGTAGGTTCTCGCTGGGTACTCTGGCTTCCTCTCACTGTCCAAAGACATGCGTGTTAGGTTATTTGGTCACTGTAATTTCTCCCTAGGAATGAATGTGAGCGTGAATGGCTGTTTGTTTCTCTGTGTCGATCCTGTGATGGATTGCTGACCTGTCCACGTGTTCTTTGCCTCTCACCTGCTAATTGCTGGGATAGGCTCCAGCTTCCTCGCAACCCTAAACAGGACTAAGCGGTATTAAAAATGAATTAATGTTATTGTTATATGCACTACCGTTCAAAAGTTTGGGGTCACTTCCCTATTGAATCCCATGGCAACGCAACCCCAAACTTTTGAACGGTAGTGTAAGTATACAATATCATACTAAAACAGCAATGAATGCTCATTGGAGGGGCTGCCTGTGAAATTTTGCTTTGGGCCCCCAGGGACCCAAGAATCAGAGTTATTCTTTTATAATGTGAATTATTCACAGTTATCGGACTTTTATGGTCATGTAAACAGGCCCAGTGAGGTAATCTCACTTCATACTTGATATATCCAATTTAACTGCCATAAAAGGGTCAGTGTTTATACTTTTGTTATTTGTATTATTGATCTGAATTGATATTTTTTTGTTATAACATCTGGTAGGAACCAAACTTATGTTCCTTGCTGCAACAACCCATTTTTTGTTGTTGTTGTTAAACTGCTCTCCAGAAGCATGTGGCAGAAGAGGGTTTCCTGCTGTAAGAAGATGCATGTTCTTATTATAAGATTTCCCTTTTTTTGTTGAACTACGGGTTTTTATCCCGGAGGGAGTGACATCCAACAACACCCAACTAGTCACAGATGACAGCTGTCATATGCAAATCAAAGGTGTGAAAAATTAAGGTTTAGAAGTCAATTGTTTGATTATTGCATCATGAATTTGATTTGTTCCTGAGCTCTCAAAGGGTTAGAAATCATTTAACTAAGGTATCAATTCTTGGGCGGGGATGTTTGGAAAAGAAAAAAGAAAATGCAATTATTGTTAAAGGCCTTCTTGAACCATTAAGCCATAAACAAACAGAAGAAACAAAGAGCTGTTCACATACTGAGAGTGTGTCTAGTCAAGAGTAGCTCACACTAATTCCTTCTTCTGATTAAAAGCAAACAGAACTATTACAGAGAAAAACATCCTCCTCGCAGCAATATGCCTTCACTGCTGGAGAAGACCAAGGCAGAAATTCCCCTGTTTCCCTGTAGGGAAGCTATTTCATAAGATTACAGATATTTTTGTGCTGCAGTCAGGAATAAATGTGCTGTGTATGGTAGATAAATTATGACAACCTGCTCCTTGTGTGACTGTGCTGAGAACAGTATGACATTTAAGAGGAAGTGGAAAAAATGGATGAAGAGAAAGAAGAGATGGATGGTTGGCAGGTGTAGATTGCAGGTCGCGGCTGGGATGTGATGGCAGCTGTGGTATGGTAATGTCATCATCAGTTCAGACAATGAAGCTTGATCAATACATGTGGTCAAAGCAAAGGATGTCAGACCGGAACCAGTAAGAGGAAATGGCTGGAAAGGCATTATCTGACCTAGAAACCAGGTCAGCTTTAGTCGAGACAAAACTGGAAAACCATCAAACAAATTACACAGAAATGAGCAATTTAAGTGTGAAAAACCAGAGAGTGGGAGTGATGAAGCAAACAAGATTATTAAGCAAATCATATGACGTATTTTGTCATGGCTAAAAAGTTTTACTGCTAATAGATTGTTTAAGAAGCACTTCTGTTACACTTTGACTGATTTACATTGACATTTGCATGAGTGGGCCTGACCTACATTCAAACATCTTTTCAGTGTGTGGTGGTAGTGTAAAATATAGCGATGGAAATCATGAGGTACAATCACTTTAGTGCCAGTGTTTGCCAATATGAATGTATCTGCTACGATACGATTTCAATCTGATACGGTTCAGGAGCCAGCGATCGATATGGGATGATATGTCATACATGATGATTTAACACAATCATTTTCTTTCATATCAATAAACAGAGTTAAGGCACTTTGGGAAAATGCGCTATATAAATACAGACCATTTGGTTAGACATCACTAATCATGTTATTAGTGATGTCGTTATTTTAGATCTTCTTGGTACGTTGATTGTCAGAGAATTAATCAGCTTTTTCATTATTATTATGTATTAATTTCCCAACAGTCTAAAATCACATAAACATTCCTTTTAGGTCTTTTGGTTTTATTTATTTCTATGTCTTGATGCAAACATAACTAAATAATTGCTGTTTGAGACATAGTTAATACTGGAAAAGTGGAAAGAGAGAAAGAAACAAGACCATATCACTGAAATTAAATATACTTTTTTCTACAGGCCTTTGCACACCATCAACAAAAACAAGTATCATGCTCACAACGAGTCCACCATCTGAACAGAGAAACTAGTTCAGTTTTTTCATCTGCATATTGTAACGTTTAAGTTTACATTTACTCAGGTTGTAATCCTGCAGGTCAACAAATCAGCGTATTTGCTCCTTTCTCTGCAACGTTAATTACAGGCTGGTGAGCTGTCCTCCACGACCACACCTTGGTCTTTGTGGAGTTTGTAAGAAAGTCCTACAAGGATGATTTAATTTTGTTCATCTGGATGAAATAACCCTTCCTCTGTCGTACTTCCACATTTTAAAGCCTCTTCAACTCACATGTGTAACTTTGTTTTCGCTCCATGTGCGAGTTTCACTGATCAACTGGTATGTTTCAGTCACAATCTTTTCTGGAAACTAACGGTATTAAGGGATCGTAATTAATCGTGGCATTAATTACCATAATAGATTGTGAAATTAAGTAAATGTGACATCTTTAGTTATGATAATATGTTAGCATTTCATGAGAAAGATGTGTTACCAACATGAATTTCTACGCTTGCTTTACAGGTTTCTGATCTGATGAAAATCCTAATAGAAAATGGTTGAGTGCACCAGCCATTTTAAATTATTTCAAGTGAAGATTAAAAGATGTTTTGTAAACTGAAGCAGCAGTCTGTATATGGTTGTATTAGCTGTACAGCAGCTCCTGCAGCAAGTCAATGCAAAGTGTCTAGTTCATTGATCTGAGAGCTCACTCGAGGCCGCCTGCCTCTGCCTTTTTGCTGACTTGTTTCAGCTCTTTCTCAGTAGAATTCACATATAAAGGAAAACAAGCATTTTTCTTTTCATATTTGGTAAGTTATGTTCAGTCTGAGTCTGTCCCAGTTGTGGCTCTTTTGAAAACACTTTGTACTTATAAAAAGTCACATTACTGTATGGAAAAGGTCTCCATAAAAAGAAAATATATAACAGTTAAAAATTCCAAATTTTTTATTTCAAATTTCAGTGAAATGATGTCATTGGGCTGCAAGTATGTGATATGCTGTATCATTAGTTTACATTTTCTGCTGATGTCACAAAATCTTCCGGCGATCATGGTGAACCCCTGATGGGGAGTCTCTACTTCGAGTGGAGATGAAGTCAAACTGTGATGAGTTCATGGTGCATCCTCACACAGGGCTGCCTTTTACAACCTAAATGCTGTGTGCTGTCCACACACATGCTGTCCATGAGGAGCTTGTAATGTAGAATGTAGCTGTGGTTAAACTATGTAAATCTTCTCTTTGTATCATTACCGCCTGCTATGTGGTTATAATCTGTAGTACAGGTGCATAATTAATACCACAAAAATTTAGATGTTAAAATAACAATCTGTGTAAAAAACAAGTCAAGCGTACCGTGTTACTGTGGCAACTGCTTTCTCAGTTTCACCTTTGGGATGTGGTTTCTCCTCCTTCTCGTGCATTAGACTTATCTTCTATCAACATCCAAAATTCAGGATCTAATAAACAATGGCCTCCATCAACGTCTACAGTTTAACGTTGTTCAGCATTACTGCAGTATGTTGGTTCAGTAAAATTGTCAGTGGACTCTAATGAGGTGAATTTGTTAGAAACTGAAGCTGCTTTAGCATCATCATCATCATCATCTTTCTGTTAAGCCCCCCCCCCCCAAAAAAAAGACATCTTTGTGCAGCCACTGCTGTAATTCACTCATATTAAACAAAGAGGCTCAGTGTCTCATCGATGTGCGCTTACCCAGAGCACGCCAGCATCACAGAATCAGCTGACAACAGCATCACTGGTAAAAGTCCAGCTTGCCAACTACTCCCATTACTGGCTCAGAGATATGTGAGTAACACATCAAGTCCAACCCCCATAATGCATATTTGTTGCACATCAGTCCTGCCTTGAAATGGACCGTGTGTCTCTCACACTCTCCCTCTGTCCTCCTGTGTGCCATTATCCAACACGAACATAAAAACCAAGCAGAAGTTATTATCTAAACTCATTCATATTAATCTTTAATATTACTCTAAGACAATAGATACGTTTCCACAGAGCACTTATAAGCCAATCAAACGTCCATTCAGAGAAAAAATGTGTCATGTAAACATGTCAGCTGATCCGATAGGCCCCGATCGGACAGAATTTTCAATCCGATCAAGAGGGGTGACAGAGCGAATGCTTGAACCACGTGGAGGTTACATGACGTAATGAGTTTCCAGAAGACTTGATGGCAACAAAACGGGACTGTGGCAGATAAAACGTTCTTGTTAGAAACGTGCATTTCGGTGTTCAAAAGGTTCAAAACAAAAAACAAAACAAAAGAAAACAAAAAAAAGTCTTCTTCCCAACCATTAGCACTGCACATGTCAAAAGTTTTACAATCATTTTAAATCTGTCCATTATTTAAATACAACCGACCAGATCACTTTATCTAGCGCCCATTTAAACATGTCAGCAGCAATCTCAGATCAGATTGATTTCAATTAGACAGAGGAAATATTTGTCAAGTAAACGTAGCTAATGTTAGGTTGCTATAGGAGGTATAGTCAGGTAATGTCACTTTGGGCTTACGCTTTACCTAAAAACACTTACACATAACACGGTAATTACAAAAAACGTAGACATTTACAAAGATTATGTCAAAATAAACATGAGAAATGTCTGTTGGTAATATTGCAGATTAGTGATATAAACTACCACCCTACCAGTTAAACCTCATATGTGAACATTTACAAGGACACAGCTGATCAAGACAAGGACAGACGCTCCAGAACAAAGGATCTGGTAAAACCTACAGTAGAATAAAAGCCACTTAAGACAAGATAATGAAGTTACTGCATATTATAGACTGTAAAGTACATAAAGTACAGCTGCCATCTATCAAGTAGAAAATCTGTGGTTTAATCCTTGCAGAGCCAGGGCTATGTGTTCTGTCCTAACATGTGCCAAAGTGCCCTTGGGAAAGATGCACAGCCCCCCATGACCTCATCAGTGTGAGTAAACTGTGTTATTTAACCTGCTAAACTGATAAATGTGACTGGAAATAAGTGCAATTCATGAGCAAATAAGCTGACTTTTGTCTTAGAAAAAAAAATCTTACATATTAAAAACATGACAAATGACAGATTCCTCCTATAACAAAAACCACATGCTGTTATGAAGAATTTCTACATGTGGAAAATAAATTTTTACCGTATCAACACACACACAGACTGACCTCTACTCGTAGGTATTCGGTTTGCTCCCTCGACACCAGGCTGAAGATGGTGCTGCTGTGTTTACGAGTTCGAACCAGAACCTGGATCCATGTTCTTCGGGCAGGTAGTGGAGATGCCAGCTGGTAATGCACGTGACTGTGGCCATCAAAAGAATATTCAGGGGCCTCTGGTACACACAAACACATTTGTCAGATGGTGACTGAGTTTATTTTGAATAAAAGCAGCTCTCAGCCTTACTGGAGGAAAAAAAATCATTTTTACGACATTAATTTACATTACACATTTTCAGTAATAAACGAGGGTGTGTTTTAATATGACAAGGATACATATTGGCTGTTTTTGCATTTGACTGTGCCGAGTGACAGTTCTATCAATTAATCATCTAAAAAAGTGTAATGTGTGTCGTCCTCTGCCCCTTTTTTATATGAGATCCCACAAGGTTCAGGACTAGGCTCTCTTCTTTTTCCCCTCAATTTGCTCCTGCTTGGTTCCATACTTAAAGAACATGGCACTTTCTTTCATTTTTATGACAGTTCATAAACCTCTAAAGAGAATGACTGTGTCAGAGTACTGTTTAGATGTCTATATGAAATAAATACCTGCACGGCTCCTAACATTTTAAGTTTAAATTATGAAAAACCTGAAGTAATGGTTTTTGGTGGTACTGCTGAGTAGATTTGTTTTTGTTGGTTCCTTGTCTAAGTACAAAAAGCCAGTCATCAAAACCTTGGTGTTAAAATGGACCCTGATTTTAAGCTTAACATTGAAGTTAAGGCAGTTGTAAAATAATCTACGACAGCCGGTCCAAGGCGGCATAGCTTGTCTCCAGATGGTACAAAATGCAGCAGGTTTTCTTTTAACACAACTATTATGACACAACTCCTGTTTTTGCTTGTCTCCACGGCCTGCCTGTTCATTTTAAAATTATTTTATTTGTTTTAAAATCCCTCCGTGGTCTGGCACCACCCTACATTGAAACTGTAGTTTATCAGCTGGTCTTGAATAGAAGCTCAGAGTGAATGGTGCAAAGTCATATTTAATATTTTTTAGGAACTGAATATGCAGTTGATCAACTTTGTTATTAAGGACAAAGACCCGTTTACACTGAATTAGTGAAATTAAATATTAATTTTACAATACTATCTAAGTGCAGTTGAGGGAAATATGCAACAAAGTTCCTCAGGAGGGCACATGGTGTTTTAGTCTGATGCAAATCTTAACCCTGTAAGACCAATGAAATTGTCTTTGTCTTTTCCTTAGCTTTGCCTTAAAGTCAGAGCGCAGCATGTTTCTTCTTCAGAGACTTCCTTGTTGGCTGCCAAAATAAACCATGTAACCCTGCTTGGTCACTGACTCAGAATCTGCTGCTTTATGAAACAAATCATCTCATAAATATAAAGAGTGATTCACTGCTGTTTGTTCATTCATTTATTCATCATTTTATCCACTTAATTATTCACTGAAAGTTTGCCTACATGGCCCCTGTTAGTTGTTATATCTGGTTGGATTGTTAGAAAAGGGCTTACTGGCTGCTTTCTGGTTAAGGAGAAGACAAAAAAAAAACAAAAAAAACTTTCTGTACAAGGTATTGACCCAAAATGGACTGAATGATAACACTGCACTTTCTATGTATGGAGTACATACTAGTGCATTTGCCAAAGTCCTGTCAATTAGCATGATTGTGAAGGCAGAAGACAGGAAGCACACAGGAGTGTTAAGCCTGGTGCAGCATGCTGTGGTGAGCAGGAAGCAACACTTAAAGAACAGTCCTCAAATTGCAGGATGTGTGTGTTAGGCAGCACAGGACCACTGTCATTAAAGATGCCATCTCAGTCTAACAGTCTCTTCCAACAGCTGCAGTCAGGCAAACGCCTCCACAGCCATACGGCCATCACAGACAAGCTCACAAGGAGCGTTTGTCCTCAGGCCATAAGGATCCTGAATGTGGGTGCTGCCAAGAGCCTGCATGCTGCTCTCTGAGCAGCAAACACATCACACAGCAATGATCAAAACCCCTTAAAGGGAAAGGCAGCTGACCTGTATATGCATTTTACAAACCAAACACGCAACATCTGCATACAGGATGTAACGAAGGACATTAATTTCTTCACTATTAAATCAGAGAAGTAGAGAGGAGCAGTGGTGTGATCGGTAACACTGTGTGCAGTCCTCTCATGCTCTGCTCTCTGCCACACTTGTTTATGGCTAAAAGATGCAAGTTTGTTCATTTTGTGCCCTCAGGATCTAATACAACTTTAAAGTCCCTGAGTGCAGAGATAGGTACAAGTTTTTACAAGGACAAATGGTCTCAAGTAAGGGAGGTATCCAAAGCTAAGAAGCCTAACTTCATTCTGAAATCACTTTAATTATTTACAGGTAAACTGAATTTACAAGAGAAAACATATAAGAGATGAG
The DNA here is from genome assembly GCA_026261665.1 of Melanotaenia duboulayi. Classification (NCBI taxonomy): domain Eukaryota; kingdom Metazoa; phylum Chordata; class Actinopteri; order Atheriniformes; family Melanotaeniidae; genus Melanotaenia; species Melanotaenia duboulayi. Next base: position 36,896,751 of record CM047975.1, on the reverse strand, counting down.
GCACGGATGCACATTCATTGGAAATTATCCTACCACAAATTGAAGAAATGTAATGAAAACAACTTATGACCAGAAGGAGGTAATCCGTTTATCGATTAGCTCCATTTATCTGAGACAACACGGAGGCCAGTTGTCTCTGGTTTATTTTTCATCGGCTCAGTTGAGGCAGAAATTTTGTCTTTTTACAGCATGAAATCATTTGTATAAACAGCAGTAGACAGCTCCACAGTTAGCACCATAATCATAGAAAGTGATAAATTAATGTTCTTAACTTGTTAAATAATAAAGATAATAAAAAACATGAATGTTAATAAATTGACAAATTAAATTGAATGACACTCTCGGAGCAGGTTTGTTACTATAGTTGTTCTTTGAACAAGCAAAACCAAAGAGCATGTCTTAGATATTTTACCGAAATATATAATCAGGGTAATTCTGCGTTAGAATTGAGCTGCATCTGTGTTGTTGGAGAAGTCACCAACGTTTGTTTTTGTTGGCTGCGTTGCATTGATTTTCCTTGCTTCTGGTAAACTTCTGTGCACGTTACTAAAGTAACATGGTTGCACAGTGCAGGCAGATCAGGGCAGTTTTAGGATTTCACCTGCAACTCTGGAGACTTCTATTGGAACTACGGTCGTCGGCCACCTCATCAGGTCCATCTGTTAAACTGCCTGTTAATATTTAATCATCCAATCACAGGACAGCTGGTTGACACATTTAGTCATGTAGACACGGTCAAGATGACTTGATGAAGTTCAATCTGAGCTTCAGAATAAGGAAGAACGGGGATTTGAATGACTTCTATCAGCTAAAAACAGAAAACTAAAATTCACACATACTCACCAAAACTGAACAATAGAAGAAGGAAAAACGCTGCTGGTCTGATGAGTCTCTGTGTGTGGTGGAAATACATCACACACTTCAGCTCCACATTCACAATGTGGGGGCAGAATTAGGTGGAAACAACATGAAAGTATGCATCTATCCTGCTTTTTATCCACACTTCAGGCTGCTGCTGGTGCCATGGTGTTGGGGATGTTTTCTTGGCCAACTTTACGCCTCTTAGTACCAACGTGGCCTGGTTAAACCAGAACAGCCTACCTGAGTATTGCTGCTGACCATGTCCATCCCTTTATGACCACAGTGTAGCATTTACTGATGCTACTTCCATCA
>CM047975.1:36843525-36854781 GCA_026261665.1 Melanotaenia duboulayi | reverse complement strand
CTAAAAATGGTTTTTCCATATCTGGAGATAGATATTTAACAAATTGTTAACATCTCTTTGGTCTCTAGTGTTTTTCCTAAGGCCCTTAAAACTGCAGTGATGAAACCACTTTTAAAAATAGAACTGATACAAAATGCTGCTGCTAGGGTAGTCACAAAAACCAAAAAAGACACCATATTACTCCTGTACTAAGATCATTGCACTGGCCTCCAGTTCCTCAAAGAACTGATTTTAAAATCCTTTTAATGATTCATAAGTCTTTGAAAGGTCAAGGTTTTTCTCTCTTTTTTACTTGATGTCTGTATGTTCAGTGTTTTATTGTATTTGGGTATTTTTAGCCTCATTTTATGCTTATTTTTATTGTAAACTTTTCTTAAACAGTTTTTTTTGTTTGTTTGTTTTTGTTGTTGTTGTTGATGATATCGNTGTTTGTTTTTGTTGTTGTTGTTGATGATTTTGATGTAAAGCACCTTGAGCTGTCTTTCACATGAAAGGTGCTATACAAATAAACTTGACATTGATATTGACATATTATCACCAGTTTCCTACACATTATGAAAAAAATGACATTGTATAATCCTTGCTACCAACACATTAATGGAAAATACGCTTTAACTTAACTTTTTGTTTGAAGATTGTTTTTGTTTGTGCAGATATGTGTTTTGGAGAAACTGTTGCAGCACATGAGGACTTGGTTTACCTCTACTCCAAGCAAGATATGCAAGCATGGTACCATAGCTAGTCATAAACTTCAGATATCACCTGGTGTTATTCATTGTTGGAGGGAGAGGGATTCTCTCTTGCAGTGTTGGGTCTACACCAGAAATTAAATAATAAATACTTTGGTAAAATTAGAAAAAGTTAATTACAGTAATAAACTAATTTAGGCAGTTAACTCAATGGACTAAAAGGTGCAAGTTCAAGACAAGCGTTGTTATCTTTTGAGGGCAAATTTTACTCTTAGTTTTGTAGAAGTTACCTTGACAATCTCTTGGTAATCTGTAAAGAGTAAATTAGTAAATAAATAACTAGCAACATTATCAGTGCCTAAACCTGTATGTTCATTTTTATTTTGTCAGTTTGGGTGTAAAATGTTAACCAAAGATGAGAAGCGTTTCCTTCCCCATCAGCTAAGCTACGATCATTCACACTGCAGGCAAAGGAGAATTAAATCAGACTTTTCTTTGTGACTTATGAAACATATTTCTTTTTTTTTTTTTGTTAAATTTCTAACTCATTTCACTTTTGATATGAGTTACTAAACCGGATGCGTAGCCTATGTTTTTCTAAGCGTAATCGGTCTGAACAGTCATGTCACATTTCTTCTGAATTTAAGATCATTGAAGTGAGGCAGAAGTCACAGTTCTGCACCGGCGGCGGTCTAACGTAGCAAGATCACATATAAACAACGGACAAATCAATATTGTAGCACAATTTTTTCTGCTCTGGTTGCACAACTTCAAAACTGATACTACGCATGCTGACGTGTAGTTTCTATATTCACCTTGGTAAACACAGTGTGCTGTGTGACATCACATCTTCCTCTGTGCATGTGGGCCACTTCCAGGTAACAGACTCTTCACACGGAGTCTGATGGAGGTTTTTTTAAATTATAATGTGAGCGACCAAAAGAATTAAAAACAAAAAAAAATAAAAAATCTCAGGAAACGTTGAGAACTGACCATTCAGACATCTAGTGTGAACGTAGCCACAGTTCATTGTCCGTGTTACTGTAAAGACTATGAACAGACAGATATTAACAAATATTTTATACCTATTGTGAATACATTTAAGAAGGCCTTCAATGTTTTTTTTTTATTTGTGTGTGTCAGTTTCTTACCATGTATTTGTTGTTCTTTAGCTGGAGAGGTGTTTTATTTCCCCTCTCCTTGTTGATTTGGAGTAAGCACCACATACTTCCTTTACCTTGTTGGCATTAAGAGACACTCCAAGCAACAAAAAGAAGCATTAGAACAGATATGTACTGACACAGAGTTACTCATTTAGTGATGACTAATAACATGTTTATTTTCATCTTTACACTTTCAGACTCTGAAGTTAATGTTTGTGAATGAAGTATGAATAGAGGCCTGGGAAAACATCCAAGCCTCAATTTCCATTTTTGTAATGGCATCCTAATTCTCCGTGCACAAAACAACCTGAAACACAGCCTCCAATCCTCTTATGGCAGCTTATGAAATGTGCTATACAAATAAACTGCCTTGCTTTGCCTTTGTTTTGCTCATTCCTTGTCTGCTGAGAATTGGACCGGTAGATGTAATCCCACCCATCCTATCAACTCACTCACTTCCCAAATCTCATCATTAATCCCAGTACCTTGATTATTTGCGTGGTTTTGCTTCAATATTGAACCATTATCTGTGTGTGTTTGTAGGCGTTGGGGTGTGGTCATATCTGAAAGCCACTGGAGCAGAAAACCATCCTCAAGCAATTTTATCTTTTTATTAACTTTTATCTGTATGTTTTATTTCACACTTCTCTTCTCTGACAGCGGGTTTGTTTTAGTTTCAAGCCATTTTCATCCAATTTTTTATTGTATTCTTTGATAAGGTATTTCTTTCTCTCCTCCCTGTTCTGTATTTCATTTCCATCTATGTTTCCTTGGTCTCCTGTCTGTCTTCATGTCCCACCTGTTCCTGCTTTTCTTAACCAGCCTCTCTTCATCATTTTTCTTTTACATTTGTCTGTTCTTTAGTTAAATTCTTTATTTATTTTCCCATTCCTCGTTCCATCTTCATTTTCTCCTTTCCTGACATGCTACGTTTTATCTCCACTCCTCGTCTGAACCTAGAGAATCACACAGCAGATGTTGCAGAGCTCAGGTACTGCAGCATGATTGAAAATGTGACAATCACACAGCAGCTGTGTCTCTAGGCTGACAACCTTGCCTGCTTTGCCCTGTTCTCCCGCTCTCATCTAGTTGGCTGATACTTCACAGAGAGACAGTTCCTGCGCTTTCATTCAGACCTGTATCCACTTAACATGAAACTGGACATGGACTATGTGAGGATTTAGAGCAAGCTGTGATACCAAGTTTTAAATACTATTTATTATTTTGTGTTGGGATACAAGGAAAAAAAAATCATATTTTTGTCAGTGGGTAATGATTGTGAAAAGAAAGACATCTGACACACTCAGACTGAAATATTTCAGAATAAAATAGCACTACTTAACTTTATACTTTAGATTTGAACTTTCTTGCCTCCTCACGACAGCTAGTTCATCATCTGTTCTGCATCCCGTCTCTTCTCTGAGCTCCTACAGCCAGTAAAAGTCAGTACAATACTGATCCAGAAAAGTTGTTCGTGTTTATAATTTTCTATAGCTGATTTAGGTCTTATGTTATCATACACTTTGTTTTAGCATAAGCCTACCTGACATGTTTCGATGGCAGTCTAACGTCTACATCGGAGGTGATCAGAAAGCAAACCCACACAGCCATGAACCCGAATTAGGGGGATTTCCTGCATTCCCACAACTAGAGCAACATCCTCCAGTGGGAAGCCATCAGCAGGGGGGGCGGCATCGACCTTCGTCCGGATGAGTCGGACTGTCACTGATGAGTAGGATTGACAGGTTGACACCGCCTCAATGAACATCAGCTGATTTGTACACGTTACACACCATCCAGTGACACCTCTGATGAAGACAAAAGGGTGTCTGACAACATATGAACTAAATCAGCTATAGCACAATATTGACTTTAGTTTAATCTCTCGCTCTGTCTCATTCTCTTTTTCAACCTGCTGAAATCTAGTTTCTGGTGTGTGTTGCAGTACCATGAAGCAAAACACAGCGGCCATGTGATCCTCCAGGCTGGAAAACGAAAGTTGTGAAGTTCAGTTTCTCAGCCTTGGGATGCTGCCGGGCAACGGCATTTCCAGGAATGTACATAATGAATGTCAGTGTAGTGCATCAAAATGAGTCAGAAGCTCAGGGTTTCATGGTTGGAAACTTAATTTGTGTTGCTTTAATGCACAGTGACTCCTCACTCAGGCACAAGTGACCCAAACCAATGCAGTAAAGCTCATCCACGGCCACACAGACCGGTGGATCTCTTCACTGCCATGTTCAAAAGTTGTTTTCTTTAATTTGTTAATTTTTTTAATTTGTAGCACTTTCTTACCAAACGGAAGCAGCAAATATGCCACCAGTGAAAATTGTGAAAACCAGAAGATTTCAGCTACAGTGAAGGTAATCTTTCATGAGTTAATAAGTCATGAATTACATATTGACAAGCATTTTGTTTACAAGCCTTTGTAGCAGAAATTTAACAATGTGATCCCACAAAAAAGCATAAAATACCAACGTTGGATCATGGAATGACGCTTAGCAGTGTCACAATGATGAAAGACTAGAATCTATGCAACTGGCTGCTTGACTTTCTAACAGACCCCAGTATGGAAAGGTGGACAGGCTCCCCACAAAGGTGTGCCCTCATCTCTCTTCTGATCAATCTGATGACCCAGGACTGCCATGCCAAGTTTTTACCAACCACATGGCGAAGACAACAACACAGTGGTGGATCTAATCCAGGATTACAACTACCTAGCCAACAGAAAGGAGTTGAACCAACTGATGGATTGATATAAGATGGATCTGATCCTGAATGCTGATAAGACTAAAGAAATCGTTGCTGGGGGTAAAGGTCATAGACACTATTTCCTGGTCACAGCACATCACTGTTCCTAAAAAAAGTAGCTCAGCAGCAGCTACACTTCCTGTGCCAGATGGAGAGATCACCAACACTTCCATCCTCACCACCTTCTACAGAACCATCATAGAAAGGTGCTGAGGAGCTGAACTGCAGACTGGAAGCCTCTATGTAGAGTGGTGAGGACAGAAGAGAGGATCATCGAGATATTGCTCCCTCCCATCCAGGATGTTGCACAGAATAACTGCCTGACTTGAGCTCAGAGCATCCTCAAGGACTGCACACATCCCCATCATCGACCGTTTCTCCCTCTGAAAGGTTCAGCAGCAATCCTGCCAAAATAGTCACACTGCTCATCTTCGTCCACCCGAAGAACTCAATGATTTCAGTGATCTCTGTCTAATGTCATCAATCTTGTGCGAAATATCCTCCGAATATATTAATAATCCAATAACAATGTACATTTTCTGATTTTGCTCATTTTGAAGTGTGCTTTGCTCCTATGCAGCTATATGTGTCTATATATATATTTATACACATATATATATATCCTGTTGTAGCTCCACTAATTTTTATTCATTGTATTTCTCTTATTTCTATTTCACTCAAATAAAAAGAAAAATCTGTTGTCCAGTATATATACATTCTTGGATTCTGGCAACAGGTAATAGTGAAAATACATGTTTAGGAAGGGACAATAAGCGGAAATTCATCATTTCTAGGTTGAAGGAATTAAAAAATCCCTATCTGAAGAGCTAGAGGTGTAATTTTATCTAGACTATAGCATGACGACACACACTGTCCCTCTGTGTTGATCTCTAGCTCTGTGTTTACCGGCCAATCCGGCCACTCGTTCATGTATGTATATGCGAATCGCCTCCTCTCTCCTCTTCGAGCCCTCGGTCCTCCCTCCCTAAGAGCTAGAGCTAGTGAGCAATGGCAGCTCTTATTTTTGCAGAGAAATGGAGGAAAGTTACATTACCACTAAAAAATCTATGGCTATTAGCGAACGAAGTTGTCTGATAAAAAAAAAGGGACATAACCAGGATTAACATTATCTTTGTATTATCTTACTAGCTCTTCTTCCCATGGACAGTAAGTAACAACATAAATGTTAGAAGTTACTTTGACATCTTCCAAGAAATGCTAATATTGTTTTGTTCAGTGTGTTTACACTTTGCTCACTTTTTGTTTGCAGAAGGTGGGGTGGGGGTTAGGTGTGTTAGCATTTTTCATGTCTGCATGTGGAGTGGTAGTTTAGATATTATTAAAACTAATCTCTGAGAAATGCTCAGGCCTTGGCAGCTAATTGTTGTATGCTGAGTACATTTATAGTTTATTTAAAAAAGACAAGGTTTTCATTTCATCACTTGTTTGGTTTCAGAGTCATGTTTACATCAAGGATGTCTTATTATGCTAAAAAAGTTGACACTGTTTGTAGATTAGATTAACAACAAAAGGAGAAAAGGGTCCACATCCTAAACAACTGTGTAAAGTGATGTGTTTCAGTGCATGAGTGTAATTCAGGGATTATGTGGATCCAGGCAGTTATCCTGCTCAAGTCCAGCTTTGAGCCTTATTACATGCTGGCTTTGGCTAACCAGACTCAAATCCTCCCTTTTCATTGTTGCTTCTAATTAAATGAGGCTGAAGGGTGAAATTAACTTCCTTAGGTCACAGTAAGAAAGCTTTTGTGTCCATGTGTGATGAATGTCTTGGTTCATCGGCTGTCCTGCGTGTTCAGAGTAACTGTGTTTGTGCACATGTGTGTGACTAAATATGCACGTATGGATGAAAGCATTTGGGCATCTTACATGGAAGAAAACAAACAACAGCTGTTAGGATTTTACAGTTTTCCTGTGATGTCTAAATTCTGCCAAGGTCCAGTCAATATGTGCACAGGTGTGTCTGTGTCTTTAATTCCTTGCACGTGAACAATGTTCTTCTTCATACTGTAATTCCTCAGGTAAAATCTGCAGTATCTTATGATTAGAATTTTAGTACTACAGCAGGCTGGTATATTTAAGTATGGCATTTCACAGTGACGTCAGGGAGCCAGGCGGGCGGTGAGGACCCTAATGCAGGCAGATGACATGAGAACTACAATGAACTGGCTAGGTGAAAAGGAGACCAAGGGGTAGGTATACATAGATGGACTAATGAGGAAGAGATGAAGTGAATGAGCAAATCCACAAGGCAAAGAACTGCAAAATAAGACGAGAAAACATAACTAAACATGACAAGACTACAAAAACCTAAATCAAAACTCTCAGATCATGACAAGTAGATTACTGTGCTACATCTGACTGTTTATATATTAATAAGAAAACTGTTGTTTTTACGCTGAAACAAAGAATTGCGTAATTTCATATAAACGTATCTGCATGAAAGATTTGTCTCTCATTATTAATTTACAGACTAGCAGTGTAAGTGGCTCCCATTGACAACCTTAATTTTCTTCAAAGCTGATGACTGCTTTTCTTTCTTGCCATTTCATCCAAGCTTCTTAAATACGCCACCAAAGTGGATATACAGGAAGGATGTGTACTGCTGACATCACTTTTAGACTGGATGGTTTATAAGTTCTTTTTTTTTGCTCTATCACTTTAGCTGTTATCGTCTTTTCTTGTGCTGTAAACTGTGGTCCTACACCAATGAACAGAAGATGATTTCTACTTTATTCTTAAACCAATACAAGTGTGAAAATTGACTGCTAATTTCATCATAACACACAAAGTTTGCATGGAGTTACAGTTAAGTCAGTGATAGAAGCTCAGGCCCATTCACTGATCTTGTATTTAATTGGTTGCAAAGAGCCCTTCACTTCCACCATTAAAGAGTCAACCCCGAGGACACGCAGAGCATCAGCCTGAATTAGGCTAAATTTAAACGAGGTCATTGTTGCTCTTCTACCACTGAAAGCAACAAAGAGCTCATTTCTGCTCATTTGTAGTTAAAATGATTCTTATGAAAAGCTCTCACCTCTTTTGCATTTATTTTCAGTGACTGATGCCACTGAGTACACTCCACCAGATCACCTGTTGGAGATCGAACATTGGAACTAAGTCAGATCCTAAAAGAAGGTTGTGAAAGGCTTGTTTCTATCCATCACAGCAGAAAACATAGAAGCATACAGTTTTATTTAGAGTTTGGCTCCACATGAATTTTGTAAAAGTCAAACATTTCTTCTGTCTTGGTGACTGGAAACAGATTTAAGGCCAGAAAGCACATGGTGGACACTCACACCAAACATTTCTGACAACACTTGACCACACAGATTGGGGGCTATAGAGAAGCTCCCCACTGTAGTAATGAGTTTAACTATGTTTTCATCAATGATATTTTGTCTTAAAAGCAGAAGAACAAACAACTGGCCACACAGCTCGGACACTACCATAAATCAGTTTTTGTCTATAAGCCTGTCTGGCAACATTGGAAGAAAATATATTTCTTTGTGTGGTCATGGAGTACTTATGCAAAGCTTACAGGAACGAGTCTATTGCATGGCCACGTATTAAAAAGGCATGGCCATTTATTACTAACGTGTGGGAATGAGATATAATAGCAATGCATTTTTAATGTGTTGACAACTTGCCAGATTTCTGCATTTTGTTTTCATTCCAAACCTTCCAGCACCCAAATTAAGTGTCTATTACCAGTTAGGATACTATGATCAATCACGTCTGATATCAAGAGATATCAGGAAAATATTATAACAGTGTGTCTTTAGAATTTTGGGATTATTGATTTGGACCAGTGTCGTGCGGTGAAGTTTATGGTTGGTGAGGCACTGATTTCCAATTGTTAGAACTGAAAAGAGCATCTTATTTCAATATTCATTCAACAGCATGCAACTGGTAATGCTTCATATCCTATCAGCATTCCTCTTTCAATTACACTCACACACCCACTGTTACTAACTCTTCAGTGAGAAAAGGAGCTACTGGCTGTCCTAAAAGTTGCTAGAAATCACTAAATGACATCATGTAATGTACATAATGGCCTGGTATATAGTAATGGAGGCTGCTGTGGGGAGGAATGTCATGGGAAAGGCAAAAATGGACGAAAAGACAAGCTAAAAATATTTAAAAAGGCAAAACAAAAAAAAATAAAACAGGTGAGGCAGAGTCCTGTTTGCCTCACCTGCTGACTTTTCTCTGCACTTTATTGCACAATAAACGGGAATATTTCTTTTACAAATACATTAAAGACATTACACAGACTGTAAAGAGTCATGGTGTATAACAAATGTTTCTGTAAAGTTCATACTGGCAATAGGAACAGAAAACGGCACGTGTCATACAACCCAGTTTGTATTGATGGCACAGTCAGAGCTGAGGCACAGCTTGCATGTGCCTCTACCAGGGTTTCCGCACTGGATTTGATTGGGAAATACTCAAATTTGGCACTGCCTCACCTGCCTCCCCCGACCGCACATCACTGATTTGGACGCATGTCTTCCCAGGGTCATTATAGGGTAGGCAGACTGTTGTTTTTTGTAGGACTTATGGTTGTTGGGGAGCCATAAATCAGTGGAGCCACTACTGAATGCTGTACTTGGCATCCCGTCTGTTGTTTAGTAGTAAACTCTTTACGTAGGCTAACTCAGTTTACATTCATCCTAAGATTAATTTCATGAATGAAAATTATTCTTGTTACATGAGTGCTATAGCCATAAAGACCCAGATATAATGAACTAGTAGCCACAAGTTAACTATCGTGGTTTATTAAATTTTCTACTGATTTCAAACAGGTTTTGTAGTCTTCTGTCTACAAGGAGGATACCTTATTGTTAAAAAAAAAAAAAAAAATACAGGTAGCCTAGCTACTAAGGCTAGCTAAGGCTACCTGCTTATGTCAGCATGGTAATAGTTGGCGTAGCTGTACTGTTTTGTGGGATTTAACATATGACATGTTTTGAGCCACTCACACATTGGTTTAAACGTCTCTGTGAATTCAGCCAACTCTAACTTGGTGGCTTAAATGACAACATGTAGGACAGGATCAAAGACTTCATAAATGCTGATAATTAATTTCTCTTCATCCATTTTCCAATGTTTGATATGACAAACCGCACTCTAAAATCTTCTGCATTAACCTAAGATTTTCTTACATATTTATTGCGATGTAGAGAGAAATTATCTGTTGTCTATCTGAGATTGTATGTTCCTAATGTTACAACCTGGTAAGAATCTGATTTTATTCATTTATGTCCCAATAACCAAAACCTCCAAAACCACAGAGGAAGTGTATATAAACTGTCTTTATCACCAAAGAATTAAAGGATAAGTGTCGGAACAGAAAGACCAACAAACACCAATTGTAGCGTCACAAAAACATACTGAGGCTCTGGGTATATTTTGAATAATGGGAGAAAAATCCTTGAACTTTAACTTTTACCAAACTGATATATTACGTTAGCAGGGTTAGCTGTGAAAGTTGAGTGAAAACTGTGCATAACATTTCCTTTGCCTTGACCCACAGTACAAGTCTGAGCTTCAACTAGATTAAGGATCTTCTCTGCTAACACAGCAGGCGTACAATGACCAGGCAGCTCACAAAGACAATGGCCGTGCTGAGAATTTCTCTCTTTTTGTCCATTTTTCTGAGCTTCTAAGTGCCCACATATAAATTAAGATAAGGAATAGCAGAGCTTTGACATTGGTTTACAGGACGAATACTCATAGAACATACTCAGACTCGGGTCTCACATCGGGGCTGCTTAGCATTGAAAAGGTATAATATATGCCAATCTAACAATAGATCAATAAAACTGATCAATAAAAATTTCTCCTCTTGGTTCAGGCCCTGTTGATACAAAATTAAGTATTGATTCAGATATAATACCAAGGACATCACATTTACCTCTTTGTTTAAATGCAGCTCATCTTTATGAACACTTTCCGACCTAAACCAAGTCTTAAGTCTTAAAACGTGTACTGGCACTGGAAATGATGCAAGTATCCGATGCGCTGAATGAAAAGTTAAGACATGAACATGTTGGAGACATGTCCCTTCATTTGCTCACATTTCCATTCAAATACAAAAACTTTCCACAAGATGAAGATGTGTCAGCTGTAAAACTTGGTACCAGCTGTTATGAGGTTGGAAAATTCCCTTTAGCTTGAATATAATTAAACGCAGCTTCATTTAAATTCATCTCATCTGCTTTTGCAACTCAACAGTGAGAAACAACACTTTTTAGTCTTAATGAGCAAAATCAGTGTGAAGGAAAAACCTGGGATTCAAGTTAAGAAGTCGTCAGTTACAGGGCTGTTACAGCATTAGATGAAGTTAAATACAAGTGAACATGAATGGCATTGGGCGGATTTGGATTTGGTTTCCTTCACATTTCTTTTTAATTAACATCATTTGAGGTTTTTGTTTGTTTTTTTTTTTACCCCTAAACACACACTCTGTCACACAAAGGTAAAAACACGCATGAAGCATAATTTCTCCTCCAGCTCCTCCCCACTACTTTTTATTATCTTGTGCTTTAGCTGAGCATCAATGAAAGCTGGAAATAATTCATGTTTAAATTTATGTGTGGTCTGTCTTCCATAGATTACATTAGTTAGGAT
>CM047975.1:36797659-36821248 GCA_026261665.1 Melanotaenia duboulayi | reverse complement strand
AAAAAAGACCCCAACATGCATCCTAGGTTGAGGTTGCAGACTTGAGAACTGACTTGGACTTGCAAAAAAAAAAAAAAGGACTTCTCTCTGAGTCTAGAAGGTGCAACTTAGTCTATGTTCACACTACAACTCAATTCAGTGAGCAATCAGGCCACTTTCATGTGTAGTGCTAAATCGCATACATATCCGATCTGTGTCAAAGAGAACTCAGCCTGAATGGTCATTTCATCCGACTTTTACATCATTTAAGTGAGACAGACATCACAAACATGCGCTGGATGAAACAGGACACAGTAAGGTTGAATATAAAAATGGAAGGAACAATGTGAGATCATAATTTTCTTTAGCTTTGACTGCACAACAACTTAAACTGATACACACGGTACAGAGGGTAGCATCCATATTTACCTCTGTCAACAAAGCGTGCCTCGTGTGACGTGTTTTCCTCTGCCCTGTTCACCTCAGGGCTTTATATCGTTCACACTTAAGTGTAATGAAGGTTGCATTGAAATGATAATGTCAGCAACCATGCTAAAAAAATGAATAAATAAAAAGAAGAAAAAAAATAACAGCTTTTGATGAAAAAAAAAAGAAGTCAGATTTGAGGATTAAGACCTGCATTGTTTATGTAGCCTTAAAGATAATTAATCTCATCACCTATCTAGCTTCAAGACGAATTGGATAAATTACCAACACATCATCAGTTAATATCTATTTTAGATTCTGGATTGTCATCAGGAAAAGTGAGGGACATAAATACCAGTGTTCTAGCTTTGCTCCTTCTTTTTGCAGCCACAGACTTAAAAAAAACAAAACAAACAAAAAAAAAACATTACCACAAACATCACGCTATAAGAAAAATGATAATAAAAAATAATAAGTGTAATTAAGAAACGTCAGGTACATTCGTTTGTGTAAATATAAGAGGTAGAAAACAAAGACTCAATGGAGAACATTAGTCATGATTCCTGCCAGGGCACTAAGAAAAAAAAAAAAAAATCATAAAAGAAGAATTTAGACTTTGGATCTGTACATTACATCACCTGTATCCATGACATAATTTCCACTAGAAAAGATTTAATTGAGAGTCTCTGCTTAAAAACAAGTAGAAATGTTTTTTTTTTTGGACAACCAGTTACAGCCAGTTTTGTTTGGTCCTGAGGAAGGTAGCGAGGACATAATGTAAGCTGATCCTTTAACATCTTTAACATGATAAAATGACCAGGGGGTGATATAGACTGTAAAACATATCAAATCTCAACATTGTAAGACTGACTGGTTCTAGCAGACATGGATGAATACACACACACACACCCACACCCACACACACACACATACAAATACAGTAGAAACTGTAAAAAAATAAATAAATAAAAGAGGGGGGCTGGGTGAGTAGGTCAGTGAGTGAGAGGTGTGAGACAGAGCCCACGCATTAAGAGGAGAGACTGGGGGCTCAGAATGGGCTCAGTGGATACTGTGTGAAGGATTGAGGCGAATGTCAGCTCCCATCAGTCGGTCCAGTGGGAGAATCGGGGACACAGGCACACAGAGAGACAGTGAGAAGGGCTGGGGGAAGGGTAGTACCTCCTAATACACAATGGCAGCCTTTGCACCTGGCACTGATCCAACCTTACAACTCACTTCTGCTTTCTCCTCTCCAGAGGCTTCATCGGAGGCGGTGCATAGACACTTCTCTGTCTCTGGGTTTGATAGGTGTTTTTGGGAGACTTTGTAATTGTCCTTTTACAGCCTAAAACTGTATGGATGCTTTCTGCTGTGTAATCAGTTCTGGTGGGACAAAGGGCTCAGCAGGAAGCAATACACACACACAAAAAAAGCCATGCTTTGGAATTTTATTGAACATCAAATGTCACATATGGACTTGAAACGAATGGCGTGAGGATTAGCCCTTACAGAGAACACAAGAAGACCTCTAGTGTTTTAATAAGAGCTGGTGGAACTAAACAGAGAAACATTTGGTTATTATTTTTAATTTTATTCATCAATGTTGCTGATTTTTGATGTGCAGCACTCTGGAGACATTTTTTTTTAATGTGCTTTATAAATAAAGCGGATTGGATTCTTTTGCGTGGGTTCTCCGGCTTCCTCCCACCATCCAAAGACATGCATGTTAGGTTAAGTGGTCACTCTAAATTCTCCCCAGGAGTGTGTGTGAATGGTTGTTTGCCTCTCTGTGTTGGCCCTGCGATGCACTGATGACCTGTCCAGGGTGTACCTGCCTCTCACGTACTAAAATGCTGGGATAGGCTCCAGCTAACCCGCGACCCGTAATGGACTAAGTGGTACAGAGAATGAATGAATGAATTCTTCTGGATTCAAGAACTGTCCAACAGATCAGGGTGTGAGTGTCACTAAAGTCAACTGGAATCCTCAGATGAGGACAAATCCCCTTTGCTAAGATGCTATGAACATGATTGGTGTCACAAAGCTATTGAACCAACCTTCCTTTATTATTCATTAATCTAGGTCTACATCTTAAAACAGCCCCTCAAATTAAGTTTAGTCACATTCAGAAATCCTTTTATTCTCTTGAACATTTATTAATTAACCCCACAGTTTAATGGTTCATTTCCTACATTTTTACACTTCTTTACTATAAAAACATTGGTTGAACGTCATATTTACACATTTTCTGTTTATGATTTAAATATTTAGATTTTATCTCATTTTTTTGTTTTTCTTTTAATTAATTATTTTTTTTTTCTTTTTAATGCACTTGTTATTGCTTCCTGCACCCCACTGTAATCTCCACATCATCAAGGCTGGAAAGATGGAGGTCCTAATGTCTTTCATGTGTCAGCATCAGTAAAATGAGAATTTCATGCTCAAGCATGTTTGTATATATTAGTATATTATATTGTATATATTAGTATAGTAATATAGTATAGTATTATATTATTAAAAACACATCCTCTCTGTGCCGCGGGAAGGTTTCATCTGCAGGGGGAATTGTTGTAGACATTTTTCCAGCTCTGTATTGCAGATTGCATATGATGAGTCTTTTGATTGCATGTCTGATTCAGGACGCTGCATCTGTTGCTCTCATGGAAACCACACTGGTCATAATAATCACAATCTGAGTCACATCAGTTTTTACAGACTTAGGTGCTGCACATAAAACACACAGACGCCTGTCCATGCAACAACCTTCGTACCGCTATGTTTGACTTAATCCACACACAGACGTCATAATCCAACTGTACTGATATTTTTGCACATTACATTTACACACGGCTTAGAGTAGATTTTTGACATTCACCTCATGTGAAGCCGGGACCTCAGGTTGGGAATTACAGCTTTAGCAAATGGATTTTTTTGGATGGGGATGATGTTAAAGTCTAAAGAGATTTTATTTTCTTACATAACAGAACATAAATTTGGTAGCTTTCACATGTTTACTGAAAGAACACAAGCTCACGGTATTCCTATCATCCTGAGTGAAGTGATTCAGATTAGGCTGCAGGTTTTAGTCAACAGGTAGGTAATGAGACTGTTAGAATGTTACATCTACAACTGCATTCAATTTCAAGTGACCTCTTTACAACAACTAATACAATTAACCTTTTGGATGGTTTCTCATATTTTTAAAAAACTGGAAATTGTTGGTGCAGCGTTTAGGTGAAGTGGTTGAGCAGCTGTTCTATATATGGAGGCCACAGATGCTTGACACAGCCAGTGTTTTGATCTGGCATACTCTGTCAGAATAGCAAACAGAAACCTCATTGATGGTGTTATCTGTCGATTTATGCTGGGCGTACACCAAACGATTTTCACAGTCGCAGACTAAAAACAGTCTTTAGTAAATCTAGGAGTTTTACTGGAGTCACAGCACGCTCCCGTCATCTCGGTCGTTAGGTTTAAGGTGGTCATCTGCACTGTTTCATATTATTCTTTTCCTAGTCTTGGGTCTACGACAATATCAAACATGTATGACATTATCACAAGCCGCAGAGACGTACCACAATCAACAACCAAAAGATGAGCTCTGACAAAAGCAGAAACAGGAATCCAGACAGTCTAAAATAAAATAAAATAAAATAATAAAGGCAAATGGTAAAATAAATTAGGTAGGCTCAGAAACAAAAAATAGCAGGACCTCACATGGTATAGTGTATTATGTGAACTGAATGTAATACAGTCACAAGCAAACCACTATGGAGACCACTGCAGCTGATGGAGCAGGTGGTCTGAACCATATAAGGGAAATACAGAGGGCGGGTGGGTGTTCAGAAAAGTTTCCAAAACAAAGAACTTGGTGATACCAATGCATTGTAACTAAAATGTTTGCGTGATTGTAATTTTATCATTTAGTATCAGATAAATTTGTTAGAATTGCAATTACATTGAGGGCCCTTCTGGGCCCCGGTCAATTATGGGCCTCTAGAATCCTTCTCCTTCACCCCCCTTTTTCCACGCCTCAGCCCAAGACGGATGCAGCATGGAAACAAACAGCAGAGAAATTATAACTTCTAGAAGAGTCTACAAGTCTGTGTGACCTCATAAAACCTATCGTACATTAGTGAGACTGAGAATTTGTGTTGCTATTTACAATCACAGCTCTTCACAGATATCCACATCCCATGGTCTTCTACACGCATCCAAACATGAAACATGTCACAGCCACGTTTACCTGGTACACGGCGTGACAGGCAGTGTACGTTTGCCACAGCTCAAAGCGTAGTGAGTAGTTGTCTTGCTGCAACTTATCTTCCTTTCTTAGTCCTTCAGACTCTTCACATCCAATTTGTAATGCTGGCTTTCTCTTCTAACTGTAGAAGTCACAGTCCTATCCCTTACTTTTCCCAGTAGAACTTCTCCCTCCCCCTCTCTCTCTCTCTCTCTCCCTCTCTTTCTCTCTCTCTCTCCCTCTTCCTGTCTCTTCTCCCTAATTACAGGACTGATCTGTGGTGTGAGAGTGTCAGGCTTCAGATGCCGGGAGTCTTCAACCTCCTCTGGGACAAAGACAGGTGACAACTCCAGCACTCAGAATGTAGAGCTACTGCTTGTCAGTCTTGCATCAGCTGCCACAGTATGAGCGAGTGATGTAGTTAAACTTGTTTGACCACAGAAACTGATCCATGTCTCCTTGTCCTCACCAGAACCTCTTGGATGAAACCTCTGCATGTTTTTGAGACCCTCTGACACTGGAAATCCCTGTTAGCTGGACTCAGGAAAACTCTGGCACCAGTTCTGGACAAAGACCCAACTCAGTCCAGCTTTTTTCAACACCACCTACTACATATTATTAATAATAGGTCATACACTTACATGCCAGTTTATGAGAAATTCATTCAAAGCCATTTTTTGGCAGTTTCTGGTCCAGAATAGAGGTAGTAAACAATGATATAGATGTGTTTATCTTGTTTAATGCTTGTAGAAGAAATTTAAAAATATACACTTCAGGTTTTGCTTCTGGGCACCAAAACAAATCTGACAGTATGATTTTTAAGCCTAGCAGACATGAGATATATCAGATATATCATAACTTATCTGAAAAATTCCTCTAGCTGGTTTGATTTGTAATGAAATATTGGTCATGACCCCTCATTCTGAGTGGACACCAAAATGTTTATTTTAAGTAAATAAAAAGAAACAAAATCAAGAGTTTAGTTTAGTCTTTCTACATTTTATCCTTACATGGGACAAACTAGCATTGGTGATGGCAAAAGCCCCGTTTCTGGACCATCCTACTTATTTAGGACCCCTCCGTTGGGGCACAAATCTTACCGATCTGAACCTAAAAGATGGAGTTTAGCACATTACAATCCACTGATTAGTCAAATGAATTGACCTTCGCATAAGAATAAGCAATAAGAACAAAGCAGGAACAGCACCATGTTTAAATATATGGTGGATTGATTTTTTTTTTAAAGCCACATGCCAAGGAGAAAGAACACAAAATACTGATCCACTATTCTTGCAACATGGAAGCAATCTGACCACCCAGTGAACCAAAGAGAGGAAGTAGAGCAACATGTTGGATATCTGGCTGCCTCTCCTGCTGCTCATACATGATAGATTCTGGTGAAAAACGCATTAGGTTTTAACACCAAAGTAAAAACAGAAAGCCCAGGACTGAATAAATGTATTGTTGCTCCACTGTTTGCTGTGAATGAGTCGTTTTCAATCCCGACCAATCGATGAGCCGGATTGTCTTCTTTCTTTTTAGTGAGTGGCTGTTTGTAAGTGTCCCTTACCTTTTTTAGGGGGTTNCTTTTTAGTGAGTGGCTGTTTGTAAGTGTTCCTTACCTTTTTCAGGGGGTCTGGTCTGCTTCAGTAAAGTGCAGTGTGAAAGCAAACCAAAGGAAGGTGCGACATTTTTCAAAAATCAAATTTAACCGAGTCCCCAGAGTATCCTGGTGTGAATATACCCTTAGGCAGCAGGAGGAGAACCTACTTTATATCAGACTGGTGGGGATAAAGTTATGACTGATTGGAGCATTTTTACCTATTTTTGCCTACTTCAGTTTCACTACATCTTCAACCAGATGAAGAAACAGACAGAATATTATTCTCCTTGTATTTCTGCATTATTTTGTCTGTTAAAAGACAATATCCTGGCAGGGATGTTTTACTAGGTCCTCATGGTGTGACAAAAATTGCATCAGCTTGCTGTATGCAGTGAATGAACTCCTTGTGTCTGGCTGTGTGTCTCAGCTTGTGTTATGTGGACATTTCAAGGACTTTTTGTTTACTACATTTTTACCTTTTCATCAATACTGAGAAATCGAGGGGGAGAGTGAGAGGCAGCCTTAATCTTAGTAAGACAGATTTAACTAGTGCTCTCTTTGAGCGTCCTTATTGCATTCCACATTTGTTCTTGAAATAGGATTTAGAGTGTCAGGGAGGGTATAAGTAATGCTATAAGTAGAGTATTTTCATAATCCCTGAGACTGAGAATCAATGAGTGTTTACTCCAAAGCGCCACATGGAAAATAAAATCCTGGAAATGGCTACTGTTACATATCCTCCGCATGCATGCACACACGTTTAGCTCGCCTGAACCTCAGGATGATCTCAGAGCGATTAATCCTACGTTTAGTTTCAAAAGGGCCAAGTCACATTATTTTCCCTGAGATTGTTACTGTTTGAACTGCAGGTTAAAAGCAGCTCAGTTTATTTTCAACTAACGTCAGTGTCATCATTCAAGTTCTTAAAGAGAAGACCACTGAATGGAGATAACCTGTAACAATTTATCTTTACAATAGCAAATGGCTGAAAACTCATGTTTTCGGAACAATAAATAAAAACAAAATAATTCATTCAGCATTTAAGTCACTTTGATCTCCATTTTTCGTGTCACACATTTGGCTCGAACATCAAAAATACGTGCACTTGATTTCTTCCACACCGTCTCTGGATTTAGTGCACATTAATTTACCTGAACCCTCTCCTGGAACGAATAGGAAATCCTTTTATCTGCTTATATAAGCTTTGACTCTCACTTGCACCTTCATTCTCTTCCTCTGCTCCCCTTTCCTCTTCGGAGAGCATCTGTTGGCCTCTGCCTGGTTCTATTAAATATATAATAATGTCTCTGAAATCATAAAATCCTTCAGCCATGTCCCATTTCTCTAAAGCAAATTTAATTCTGAGCTGACAGCCGATGTGCTGTACATCAGGTAGTGATGGATGCTGCTCAACATATGAGGGGAATGTGCTGGCTGAGCAAATCCACGACTAATTATTTTGCCATCATAAGTAATGGAAACAGGGTTTTTCCATGTGTGCAATGATGACAGCTGAGACCCTATGAGTCAGGGGAGAAGAAGTAATAATGAGTGTAACATTTTCCCAAAAAAGAAAATATCCTTAAAATACTGTTGAAACAGAGCAAACAAGAGTAAACAACAATCAGCAGTATTTCTGTAACTGGAGACAAGTTTGCAAATAATGACTGTGTTCCCCAAACCATCCCAGTCAGCAGGAATCAATCCAAATTGGTATCGTTAACGGTCCAACAGTGCTTGTTGTCATGATAATACGATTGTCAGAGGCCATCATTAACAGGCACAGCTGACAGGCGGATGTCAAGTAAGTTTGTAGCTGCTGTAAACTGGTTTAAACTGGTGCTTGGAAGGCCCAATCCAAGGAGGTCACACAGTTTAATAAGATATGTCAAACTGGATTGTATATATATTTTGAACAAGGAAGAATAAATTGAAAAAATAAAAAATAAATAAAATGAAAATTGTGGCCAATACCGATATCCGATATTAATATTGTTGTTATGGCCAATAACCGATATTTACCGATGTCAATATATGTATTTTGTTTTAAAAGGTTTAAGATTATCAGATTCTGTACAAAGTGAAAATAAAGCAAACATTAGGGGCGCTAGCTTCCCACCATTGTTTGTGAAGTTCTGGATGGCAGTTTTTCAGATGACATATCAAATTTGTGGTGCTGAATGAGTGGACACGGCATCCTCCTCGCATTACTTTGACTTTACAGACATTGCATACTGCTTTTCGAGTACCTTCTTTTTACACTGTGAAAAATTACCACACAGCCCAAATTGCTTCTTTCTTCAGTTACATCCCACAATGTAGTGCTGCATCGCTGTCACATGTCCAAACATGGCAGCATGGCCAAACCTTCCGACACACGAACACAATCAGCAATTATACGAAAATAAATATCGGCTGTTAATATCGGCCCAGTTTTGCTTATCGGACCGATACCGATATGTTAAAAAATGACTAACATCGGTCGATACCGATATTAATGCCGATATATCGTGCATCCCTAATTTGAACAGATGTTCATGTCTGAATAAAAACAATTAAAAAAAAAATCTGTGAAGACAGTGCATAACTTTTCATATCTACATGTAAGCTTATACAGTTTTACAACAACAATAACTGAACCGTAAAAAAACAGCCTGAAGCTCCACCGTAAACCAGACCGTAAAAAGACTAACAGAAACATTGAAGTTGTCCGAGAAATTAGGAACTGCTGTCCCGTATGGCTGTTAAAAAATGAAAAAGCTGCCTCTGTTTTTATCTTTACAAACACAAAGCAGTGCTTTAAGAAAACAGGAGCAGCCTCTAACACTCACTCTGAGTGTTTGAGCTGCAGCTGGAGGCTGTTCTGAAAAAGATCCATAGGAAAAAATATCGGCTAAAGTCGACAAAACTAGTTTTCAGAGAGACTGTTGCATGAAAAAGAATAAAAAAGAAAAAGAATAATAAAAAAGAAAAAAAAAAGAAATATTTGTGGGTCTAATCTCAACTGAAAGAGTAGCCAGCTCATGTACAAAAGCTACAGGTCCGCCATGCAGCAGGCACAGGGTTGAATGAAGAGAGGGTGAGTCAGGCCGGTGATGAAGTGTGGTTCCTCAGTGGCTTCAGGAATGTATGTAATGTCTTCAGAATGTCAAAGTTATGTGGTGTTACTTTAAAACAAATGAATCTCCAGACAACAGATACGTCTCTTTTTATTCTGTCATGTTCAACTTAAGCTGCCGCTTCGTTCTCTGAAGTTTCTCCGTCCATTTTCACCGATCAACATCTCCAATAACGCTGCAATAATTGCTGCATGTTTAGAGGTGAAAAATGTCCCCCTGAAACAGTTTCCTGCTGCACCACATTCCCAACATTGTTCAGGCTATTTAAACTGGTGTTTGTGGTACAAGACAAATTCTCATAACAAACCTAAAACCAGTTTCTGGTATGGACCATTTTACTGCCCAGCAATAGTTATATTATTACAAAGCTCCTCAAGGAACTGACTGAACATCAGGAAAAGACAATATCAGCTATTTGTTAACATCAGGAATGCAGCCACAATTATCAAACAGCCATTTTTAGCAGAGCCTATCTTTGAAAAGACAGCTGACTTTGAAAATCAACCTTACCTGCGAGGCGGAGGGACCCTGAGTTGTAGATGGCATCATCCCGTAGTTCCCTGACATGTACGGTAACAGCGGAGACGGCATCTGGCCAGATCCCATCTGAAACACGGACCTGGAACTGGTAGGTACCGGGTGGGGCATTCTCCTTAATGATTAAGAACCCCGTTCGTTTGTTCAGTATGAAGTAACTGAGACAGAAGAACAAACACATTGACTCATGACAAAATGCACTCTGGGTCAACTAAGGTCATTTAGGTTGCTGCCTCTTAAACTCATCTCATTGGTATGCAACGACCTGAGACTGGATTGTGTTCTAGTTTCAGCTCAGGTGAGCAGGGTGACAGCTGCATGACCTGATCTCAGATATTTTATGTCCCTTGGAGTGGTGCTGATTGCTTATTAGGCCACGCATCCTGGCGAGTCTGCAGAGAATATTCATTTCAGTTGTTTAGCAGATCTCAGCATGAAAGATATCTTTGAGGGAAGAAATATAGACAAGACTGTATATTTAGCAACTAGTAATTCTACTACCCACTGCTTCGCTAAGGGATAAACTTTATCACTGGAGCCTGCTATTACAAATATGTGCATAAAACTGGGTGATAATTTAAGGTTTTGGGTTTTACAGGCTGCAGTTTTCCATTGTTGATCTTAACAGTGCAAATGGTTCAGTAGAGCATCATGAGGTAGTCCTCATAAAGACATGTTTCAGTTATGACACAGTGAGTAGATAACAGCCAAGTGTCTCAAAGACTTTATCCATATTGAACATTTAAACATCAGATTTATGGCCAGTGATGATGGAGGTCCCCTTGGTGAGTGTGCCTAACATAGAGAGGTTAACTGATTGTTTTTTTTTTACCGAAGCTTGATGGTTTTCCTCTTCCTAACCCTGCTTTTAATGACTGATGTAAGACGTTCCCAGAAAACTCATTTACATAATCAGTCACATAAGCAACAAACAGTGTTGTCAGTCAAGCAGATTTTCCCATTAAAATCAATATCCAGATACAGTTTACCAGGTACAAAGTGCATTTCAATATACATTAACATGTAACTGAAAAATAAATAACACCTATGTATTGGTAGGCAGGCCCTATCTCCTCCACCTAGCACGGTGTGTGTTTAAAGGACAGACTAGGTATCCTGTGTTCTTCTGTCTCTCCTCATGCCTGGCATGTGCAGCAGGCTGAGACTGGTAGGTGTCATTTCTTTCAGCTCTGGTTATTTGGTCCACCTCGTGGCTGTGTCTTGTGTTCCAGCCTTTGTTCAAGGTATTTGTAGCCTGTGGCTTCTGAAACACTTTGCCTGGTAGGTGCTAGTGTTCCTTAAGCTATGGTTAAGTTTGCCATCTCTAAATTGTGTTTTACTGTGTTTAGGTCTTCCTAAACAGTCCCTGCCACCTGAGTCTTTAGAAGCTGAGTAGACTGGGCTGCAATCTTTTGCCTGTGGCTCTCATGTCCATCTGCTGACGTGCGATGCTGTAGTCATTGCTGTTTTGTGTTAGTGCTATTTGTAAA
Organism: Melanotaenia duboulayi; assembly: GCA_026261665.1. Classification (NCBI taxonomy): domain Eukaryota; kingdom Metazoa; phylum Chordata; class Actinopteri; order Atheriniformes; family Melanotaeniidae; genus Melanotaenia; species Melanotaenia duboulayi. The sequence continues at coordinate 36,809,851 of CM047975.1, read as the reverse complement.
TATTCATCGCTGTTTCAATGTGTCTAATTTTTCCCTACAGAGGTTGTTTTTCTATGTTACTGCTCATCTGTGTGAATTTTAACTTGTTTCATTGCATTGCAGGTTTGGTCGGGGTGGCCTTGTGGACCCAGAGGTGGGAGATGGTGGAGTTGCTCACCGTGGTTGTCTCTCCCTCTATTTGCGTTATTGTCTGCAGTTAGTGTGACATGTTTTCTTTTGAAAATTTCAAGTTTTTACATCTTTTTAAATTGGTGTGTGTGGGTGTGTATGTGTGTGTGAATGAGTGTGGTAAGTATTCCACCCCAGTGAATATTTAAATCCTCAGTCTTCACCTTCAGACATTTTTGTTGCATTTTTTTTTCTTTTAAACTTTGTAATGTTGAGGAAAAAGTCCCTCTTTCAGGCTCTCATTAATATGTAACTGGTAACCAGAGCTATTGAAGTTTAAGAGGATTCTCTAGCCCCTTTAAGTATGCTTTGCATGGTTTTATTTTAACCAGTGAGTCGGCTACAAGTGGATAAGACTCAAAAACCCCAAAGAGCAGGGTGAGTCATCATTTTTGTTAATTCATCTAATGAATTTATCTTTAATCATTTGCTATAAAATAATATATTGATATCTGCATTAAGACTTATCACTGTGTGAGACATGAAGGTGGAAGAGATGTGGAAGAAAACATTTATTTAAATTGTTAAAAGATAATCTTTTACAGGAACCAACGTCTGATGGGCATCCTACTGATTTTAATCAGTTTTTCTTGTAACAAAGTAACAAAAAAATTTCAAATTTGAAAAGAAAAACTAAAACAATGTGCCTCAATATTCTGTCGCTGGGATGAAGACTGAAACTAACTGACTGAAGTAACCCGTGTTAAATGTAAAATATGTATAATGTGATGTGTCTGCGTCATCCATGTTATATAAAGGCTAAAAATATTAGTGTCATTTTTCCACATGCAGTTGCCTGCAGTATCTGATCCAAGATGAAAAAAGACCATTACGAAATAATCTTCAAGGACTTCAATCATAGCTTGTATTACGTGTTTTAGCTTTTATATGGTTAATCAATTACCCTCTGAGAAAATATGAGCAGAAATTATGTACTAAGAAGAGGGAGGAAAAAGGACAAAAATAAGACTAGAAGGCACAAAGACATGCGAGGAAGCAATCTGACTTAGTCCTTTTCTTCCATGCTGCCCTTGTATAGTAAATGAACTCATTCAAGTTTAATTAGAGAGGAAATCCTAGACAGAACGTTGGCAAATCAAATAATAAACCACTTGTACAGACAAGGGCTGCATTAACATAACTTACAGCACATTCTGACGGAGTGAACATCATGTCTGAGCTCTGGTACTTAATACCAGGGTTCACTTAACTGGAAGAGAATTTCAGATTAATCTTTTTCTCTTTTTTTTCTCACTTTAATTTAGAGACGGATCATATCAGCTACTTTTTTCAGTATTTTCTATAAAGTAAATTTTACTATTCTACAACATTTGCAGATGTTAATAACCAAACAGACGTTTACTTAGCACAGTTCAACGAAGCAATTAAATGTATATTAACACTGAAATAAAAAAGAATATAGCCAAAAATACCAAGACACAGCAGGCAAAGTTTTATTAGAAGTCTAAAAAGATAGATAAAAGACGTTTGTCATTGTGGATTCTCCTGAGAAGATAAAGACTGAAGGATCGTGGGCTGCTGGAGAGTACTGAGACTTCGGGGAATTCTATCTGTGCATTTGACATTAAGCATGTGTTGTCAACTCATTGTCGTTTTTGTCAAGAGGAAGTCTCAAAAATGAGGCTAAAAGCTCCACGTCAAACAATAAAAACACACATGGACGAAAAAACAAGACTGGGATGGAGAGGAGATTAATATTCAATCTGAGAAGCGATATTGGGCAGGAGGATGAGGAAAAGGAGAGGAAACACAGACATTACACTCAGGATGCTGTTGCCTCCCATGATTTAAAAATGACAGCAGCCAGTACGGACAGTGTTGTAAGATTAACTGGAAAAGACAACATGACTCGGGGTAAGGGGGCACAGTGACCCTCATTATATGCTGCTTGATAAATTATTGTAGATCAACTCAAGTGTCTGTCATTAACAACATCAGGCCATCGGTGGTGTCCTCTGCTGGAGTTCTCCTTACACCAAACTGGACTTCGANCTCTGCTGGAGTTCTCCTTACACCAAACTTCGGTCATAGCTCTGCACGGCTGCATCTTTTGGTAAAACTAGCATAAAGAACTTAATGCCTCTTCTGAAAATGTCAGTAACAGATTATAAAAATACGTTTTAGCTCTAAATACTTTACAGAGTCATCTTGAATGTGCAGCCACATCACAAAGGAAAATCTGGAAAAGATGCCCAACACATTTCTACTCATCCACTCAATAAGTTTTATCTACCTTGGCACATGACCTTCAAAGACGTAGGTCTTGTTGTCCCAGTCATCAGGGTCAGGAGCGTAGACCTTTCCGAGCACTGTGGTTGGCATACGACCTGAAAAAGAGGCGGCATCAGTTTATGAGCTAACTCTAACAGCAGACATTAGATATGGGAGCTGAAGTGCTGTTCTGTAATATTTCATCTGCACATGACACAATCATGTATGTGTGGGGTGCATATGCTATATATGTAATAGCATTAAAATAAAACAAACAAAATAAAAATAGATGAAAAATGAAAGGCCTGAATGTTCATCCTCCAGGATTCATTTATTTCCTCTCAGCAGAACCAAGATGTGAGCCTGCAGGTGATCTAAACGGGGAAAAGGAATAACCAAATATGATGTTCGAAAGCACAAAAACTATATTCCGGTTGAAAGAACTAAACTATGTGAGAATGATTCAGAGCCTTCAAAACGAAAAGCAGACTCTCACATGATGAATTTCAGCCTGTTGTTTGTCTTGCCAAAAGCTTCAAAGGTAAGAGGTGGACAATGCTGAGACAATTTCCCATTCATGGCAAGTATTTTATATGAAAGTAAGTAAACGAAAGATATGTATTTTGGCTGTCAACAGAGGTAGGAAGAGATTTTGTTGGAGCTTTTTTCTTCTACTTGCAGATTTGGCTCTCAGACTAAAATGATACACACATGTGACCTTTCCTGGATGAGTCACACCACTACAGCTGGGGAAAAAACTGGGGGAAAAAAGCAGAATACTTAACTTGCTTACTTGCCGGCTAAATTTTAAAACCCTTTAAAGCAGTGGTTCTCAAACTGGGGGTCGAGACCCCCATGTGGGTCGTAAGATAATTTAAGGGGGTCACCAGATAATTGTAAAAAAATATATAGTCTACATTTATCAAATAAATGTCGGATATTTACCAGGGCTGTCAAAATTAAAACACTGATGAAGAGATGAATCTTTGATATTAGCACCTTAATTTTTAACGAATTAACTCATAAAAAACAAAGTTATTGAACATGCCATATTTAAAATCTGAATTTGACATTACTGCCGTGAGAGGAGCTGATTTTGGGCATGTAGGTACCTTGTCACAGTGGTGAGTCACCAAAAACCACTTTATCTCCCTTATTTATGAAGTTTCTGACTCTGCAGGAAGACCCATTTGACACATCACATTTAATCACTATTTTGTCGCCTGGGGATGGGGGTCGCATTCACCAACCTATCTTATCTTGGGGGTCGTGGCTCAAAAAGTTTGAAAACAACTGGTTTAAAGGATCATAAACTTAGTAGCAAAAGTCATCGGCTAACTTCTTCCTTTACATGGGACACCAGGTAATTCTCCAGATCACAACGCATCATAAAAGGTCTCTTCTCTTCTCTCCCTGGTCACCACCTTTTCGACCTTCTGCCCTCTCAGGAGTGGTGCTGGTCCAAAAACAGACTTGATCATTTTCTTCTTTGAAGCCATCCAAACCCTCAACAAAAACAGTGATTCGTAAACACCTCCTGCTTCCGCATCATTACATGGGTGATTTTTTTTCCAATATTCTTTTCTAATTATTGTGCAATATTCATGTGTGCAATACATTATTTTCTGATCTGTGCACTATCTCTTCTAGTGTCTGCAATATTTCTATCTGTGCAAATGATTTTCTGCCACCTCAGTTCACCCTGCATTGTTCTGCTTTGTACAGCACTAATGGTTATGGCTGAAATAGTGCATATGATGTGTTGTTAATGTCTATGAGAGAGCGCCACGTTTAGACTGTATCACAGGGATCTTATGAATACTGATCAGAAAAAGATGTTGGCTTTTTATAACACAACAGAGACCCAGCCCCAAACATGCAACGGACTGAAGGTGCTTAAACGCCCTGCGATTAGCTGCGTGATTGTGCAGCTTGCTTTTGTGACCCTGTATAAAATGATGTGTGTGTTTTAATCCGAGCAAGATTGATAAGGAACCAAGTGGTTGAAACCTTCCAGTGTGGTAATTAAAATGCTCTGTTGATCTTTTTAATCACCTCTGTGACTGTTGATGAAAACCTGCTTCTCTCCCGCCACGTGTGCGTGATCATTTTGGTCCCCGATGGTCACAGTCAGGGTGCTGGTCACCGTTTTGGCTGGATGGCCGCTGTCACTCATAACAATAGGAAGGAGAAACTCTTTCTGACGCTCACGATCGAATGTCCTCAGAGCGGTTAATGTTGCTGTGCCGTTTAGATTGTCCTGCAGGTAGAAATCATTGCTGTGGCGATACTCTGGAGGTACGGTGAAGTGAAAGGGTGGCCCATTTTCTGGAGAGTCTGGGTCCACGGCTCGGAGGAGGGTCGATGTTTGGTTCAACCTTACTATCTAAACAAAGAAGGAAGCAGGAGCATGATTTTATTTTACTTATTTTATCCATACCACCACTGATCAATAACTCTACAAAGTACATGAGGTCAAACTAAGTCAAGCCTACCTGAGGACCAGCCACATTCTCAAAGACTACTGGGGAGTACGCTGCCTCAAACTCTGGTCCGTTATCGTTCACATCCAACAGAGGCAGCTGAACCGTAGCGCTGCCTGTCAGAGGTGGAACCCCATGATCAGCTGCTATGACAACCAAGTGATGCTGCTGTGTTTTCTCTCGATCCAGCGGCTGGGCCACTGAGAGTACGCCAGACTGGTCGATCACGAACAGACCGTCGGGATCCGACTCCTCTGATAGGCTGTAGGTGATGTCGCGGTTCTGGCCAGAATCTGAGTCGCTGGCCACTAAATGTGCCACACTGGTCCCCACGCTGATGTCTTCAGGGAGTGGCGCAAGAGACAGAAAATGTGGAATAAAGACTGGAGCGTGATCGTTATAGTCCTCCACCTCCACCACACAGTGCAGAAGGCTTGAGAAGTCCAGGTCTTCCACCTGAAACACAAAGCAAATACTCTCAGATCACAGAGGAGGACAGCGGACTAGTGAATATGTGGCGAGGCTGGACTAGAGTCACTTATGTCACTTTATTTGAATTATTTCGTCTTTTTATTTACAAACGCACCTCCACCGAGTAAAAAAAATATTTTATCTGGGCCCTTCAGTTTTGCTGAGGAAAACAGGGTTTGTTTGTTTTTTATAGGTGCTTTAAAATGAACACATTCAAATGTTTCAATAATAATAAAATCTGTCAAAGAAAATTAAAATATTCTTATTTTTATATATTATAAAATATTTTCAATATTTCAGCTGGAGGCACTCTAGCACAGCTCCTCTGGCTTCCATCAGTCTTGACCCTGATTTTTCTCTGTATCTCCTCGAACCACTGCAACCCTCACAAACATGGAATTTAATAACACGGATAGGAGAGATAAAACAAAAAAAGACACACAGGCCAAATGAAGCATGGTAGAAGCTTCCATCTACCTTCAGTGTGAGGTTGAACCTTTGCTCGCTGTGCCGTTCATAGTCCAGACGTTTCTTCAGCCTCAGGACGCCACGCTGCTCCTGTTTGTGACTGACCATAAAAAACTTCTGCTCTTGGTCTCCAGCCACAACACTAAAGGTCAGCTGGGCATTTTCTCCAGTGTCCTGGTCCTCTGCGGTCAGCTCCAGGACCTAAGGTGTGTTTTGGACAGTGGCATGACATTCAGTGTAAGACTTGGTGGGGGTAATCTCCAGAGTTAGAAATATAAAAGCCTGAATAGATGGAGCAGAAATTGTGTAATTTAAATCTAGAATATCTAGTTTTGTACTATTCTAGGCCAAACAGATCCAGAGAGTCTCAGCACAGTAAGTTGTTACAGCAAACATATTAAAGTATGGCCCAGTTGCACAACCAGCAGTCAAACAGTAACATGGGTGTCCAAATATCCAGTGAAACATGTATCAACTGGCTAATTGATAACTGCATATTACGGATAAGTTGGTTGAATTCTCATAATCTATTTTACCAGACATCTTAGACTGGTCCTGTGGACCTGGCAGAATGAGTCTGTGGAGTTAAGATGTATAAATCAAGTCACTTTATCATGATAACTTAATTTTATGTTTCTAAGAATTGAGGCCAAGATACTATCAGAACTATGGAAGATCAAGTTCATGTAGCAACAGATTTTTTATTTCTCTTAAATTGTAAAAAGCGTGTTTGGGAAGCATGCCACATTTTTACAGACACCTTCACCTCAATAAAAATCTTGGGCGGATGAGGAGGAGTCACAGTGATTGGACTCTCCCATCATCAAGGCAAGATCTTGGTGGAAAATTAATATAACTCCTAGTAGAAATACAGATGGTTTTAAATATGCTTACAAATGTAGCATGTTCAGGACACAGTAAATACATCGTCCAGGTGTATTTTAGAGAAAAGAGATAAAAACTGCTGAGAGCTTAAGGGTTGGTATCCATCATTCAAATGAAGAAGTGAAATGTTAATGTGTTGCAGATTTATGTTGATGCAATACTCTGTCAATTTCATAGCACAGGTGCCACAGTCATATGTAGTTCAGTTTATTCATTCATTTTCTATATTGCTTATTCCATTTCAGAGTCTCAGGGAAACTGCAGCCTATCCCAGCACTTAGCAGGCAAGATACATCCTGGGCAGGTCGGCAGTCCATCGCAGAGTCACCAATTAACCTAGCATGCATGTCTTTATATGGTGGGAGACCAGACTACCTGGAGAGAACCAACGCATACACGGGGACAACATGCAAACTCTGCACAGAATGGCCAGTGTTCGAACCCCTTCCCCCTCAGCTGAGGTGCTCGAACCAGTGACCTTCTTGCAGTGTGACCATCCACACCACCGTGCATCCCTAGTTGAATTTATCTAAATAAATGCAGTTAAATTCACACAGTAAGTTTATATAATAAGAATTCATTTAAATAATATCTGACTTAGTCAAACGCTCCTTTTTTGAAGATATCTATTTAAATACATTTTTATCCACAAACTAATTTGTGTAATTGATTTGAAGAGTTTTATTTGGTTAACTACATTGTTTCTGTGAAATAATCTCATTTTGGACAGTGAACCCATCCTGACCCACCTCTGCATTGGGCTCTGCGTTCTCAGAGATTCTTGCCAGGCAGGAGTGATCAATGAATCTCGGTGCATGGTCATTCACATCTTTGATCTGAATGGTTGCCGTCCCAGTTCCGGTCATCCCTCCTCCATCTCTGGCCTCCACAACCAGAAGATATGACTCAACCTGTTCTCTGTCCAGACCACCCATGCCAACAGTGATGGTCCCTGTGCTGGAATTAATAATGAACATTTCTGAGAAGGTGGGCACGCCTCCCGCCTCAGCGTTAGCTGCATCTAAGCTACCCACAATCCTGTAGGAGAGAACGGCGTTCTGTCCCACAGCTGAGTCGTCCAGGTCAGTCGCTGTCATCTCCATAACAGATGTCCCCATTACTGAGTTCTCTGCTACTTCTCCGTGGCAGCTGAGGGCGCAGGTGAAGACAGGCGCATTGTCATTGATGTCCCACACATTGATGATGACATCTGTGAAGCCTGTCAGACCTTCACCGCCCTCGTCTGTAGCCAGGACGACGAAGCGCCAAACGGCGCGCTCCTCGCGGTCCAGAGTCTGCTGGGCGTAGATCCTGCCCGTGACCTCATCAATTATGAATTCACTTTCTGCACCCTGTCCATGGAGAGAGTAACGCAGGGCCTCCTGGTCAGCATCCTTATCTGGATCGGATGCGGTTACCTGCGTCACAGGCAAAGACATATCACTGAATACTGAAACGTTGCCAAGTATTCGACTATTCAACAAGTACCCAACAGCTTATTAGTGCAGCTATAAATTGCTGTAGGTAAAATCTGACTGAGGTCACGTTGTCATCTCTAACCTTCACCCCATCTGTAAGTGTCCCTACTGTGTGTCTGCCCTTTCATAGACAATTACACTCGGTCAAGGCACCAACACTGCAACTCGACCTATAACTGCAGTGTGACATTGGAAAGAAATACATTTTTGTTCCTTTAAAGAGTAAAAAATGTGCTCTTAGAAACAGAAGTACTGAATATGAATAATTCAGAATACAGTCAACACAACCCATTCTTTATGCTGTGCCGTTACCTTCAAATGTAGATCAGCTAACACATATAAATAATAGAAAATAAATTTAAGGAAATAGGAAAAACACCAGATTGAGGGTTTTAACTCAGGCCCTTGAAAAACCCTCTGCAGTAATGCCCACCAACAGGCGAAGATTTTCTATTCATATATTCTAGTGCAGTTTGAAACAAGGAGACCACATAAAGCAGTTTTTCAAATGTGGCACGTGGGGACACTCCAGGAGGAGCTCAAAATAGTAAAACGGCACAATTAGAGTCCATGTAAATTTAGAACATTCCTGTGATATTAATTAAATATATATTGTAGTTTATGAACNTGATATTAATTAAATATATATTGTAGTTTTTTTTTCTTTAGAGAGGAATTTGTTGAATTCAGGTCAACACAAGACTTGATGCGTAAACCCTCCACCACGTCCCTGGAGTCTTCGTCTGTGGGATCTTTACTCATAGCTAACACCATGGAGCAGAAAAACTAAAAACATGCGTCTTTGTACGATGACAGTTAGCTGCAGGATAAATAAAATGTCAACAGACCTAGCTGAACAAGTTGCTGGGAAAAAAATTGCTCTATGGAAAAAAAGAAAAAAACAAAAGCACTGATCAATCGATCAATCAAACTTTATTTATAAAGCACTTTTCATGCAAGGAAATTGCCTTACAATGTGCTGATAGTGATGATATCTACAAATGCATCCCGTCATTGTAAAGTTTACAGGAGAGAGCAGTTAAGAAAAGGTTTCCCATGAATTTCTTTGTGGATTATTCCCTTTCAACATGTTTGAAATATTTTCTTTGAAAATGATTGAAATTTGAAATGTTTTAAGTTTGAATAAATCAGACAGAAATGGCATCTTCATTTCCAGTCAAAAAAAGCTTTACATTGTCTAGGTGGTTCTTGGAAGAAAAATGACTCCACAGGGTTACATTTCTGGAAAAGGTTTAAGGAAACAGACATAGAGGGATAAACCAAACTGGCATTATTATGAAACATTTGTTAAATAGCTCCTCCTTGATAGCACCTTAAAACTTTGGACTTGACTCACATTCACCACATGAACCCTATAAACATCTATAAACATATCTGAAACATGCATCATCATAAAAGAGGGGAAGAATATAATATATTTAAGAAGAGGTGGGATAAAAAAACTCGATTGCACAAACCCCTCCTCTGCTGCTGAATAATAAATGGATCGTACCTGCAACACAAACACCGGCGAACCATTAAGCTCCTCTGTCACGCTGCCGTAGTACTCGTTAGCGGTGAACACCGGCGCCTCATCGTTCTTGTTAACCACGTTTACCGTCACTGTCGTGTAATCTTCCCACTTCCCATCTGAGGCCAGGACGTGAAGCTTGTACCTGAGTAGTATCAGGCACAGATTTGTGAGAAGCTTTTTCAAACTACACATTCCTCTCTCACATCGTCATGTGCTGGTGTTTGGTTAGAAGCCTTTAGTATCAGAATTTAACACACTGGGTACCAGTTTAGGAATCGTTAAAACACAGGAAGTATTAATGTATGTGACGATCTTGCTGGAGGATGACATTAAACAATAACTGGTGGACTGGTGGTGAGTGAGTAAGTCTAAAGACTTATTTCTTTACTTGTTGTTCGTTTATGACCCTTTCCACTATTACCCACTTGGCCCAGCCTGACACCACCCCTCCCGATTTGCTGAAAACGCTGGGTTGGGCAGAAAATAAGAGTCACTTTTGGCCAAATTTAAAGTCATGGGATAAGTCACGAGAGTGCCACCTGACCCCGCCATCTTTGAAACCCCAAAGCTGCGACTGTGGACAACAACACTGGCAGCAGCGGCAGCCGATCCTGAGTGTTGCGTCCTGCAGCAAAAAGCCTCCTCAAGCTTTGCTCAAACCATTTTGTGATTGTGAGCTTTAAACCAAGGAGCAATTAAATCACCAGCAAGACATCCTCCATTGTTGTTCTGTATGTATCACAAACAAATGATACTTGCTAATACGACCCCCCCACACTGAAAGNTCACAAACAAATGATACTTGCTAATACGATCCACGGCCTTCTGTTGTAATGGAAACAATTGAAAACGGAGTGGTGGGGTGTCGGCTGAATTAAGGTAAGTGGGTGCTAGTGGGAAAGAGTCATTAGTTCATCATTCATTTAATTTTATCTATGGTGCTGTTTGGTTATCTCCAGGCACTAAATTGACCTGGTTAGGATGAGGAAAACATGGTGGTTGGGAAAACAACTTTACAATGTTGGTCCCAGATCAGATCTATTTTTAGCCAGCTCTCATACTTGGGTTAAAGCTGTGAGACAACATAAAACTGTGTTACAGCATGCCAAAAAATAATAAAAAAAAAATAATCCTCATATACATAATTTGTTAGGATACAATGTCTAAAACATATAAACATGCAGTATAACGTTAAACTCTTTAGGTTAATGGGAATGTAATAGAATCCTCAAAGGTGACTTGCCTGTAGTAAGTACCTACCTTTTGTTCTGTTCATAGTCCAAAGGCTGGGCTATAAAGATGGTTCCCACCTCAGGCTCTACATCAAACACTCCTCCTGTGTTTCCTGATGTGATCTGGTAGCGCAGTTTGGCATTTCCACCTGCAGAGAGAGAACCTGAGTTACCGACAGAGCAGGCTACATTCACATACACCTTTCTATTTACTTGCGGTGAACACAGAGTTAAATTCATGTTTTTGTACATTAAATAACTATAAGCATTTTATTGTTTTGAGGCTTTCAACAACAAGCTGTTTCTATGTTCACATCTGTGGTTACCAAGTATGAGAAGAGAATGGAAATCTTAGGAGAAACATGTTTAAAACCTAATACAGGGCTTCTGATTAATTTTGNTATATATATATACTATAATCACTCCGGTGTGTTCTGGGTTTGTCACAAGGCCTTCTAGCAGTGGGACATCTCAGAAACACCGCCCTTAGAAAACATCCAGATGGCATCAAACCAAATGCCCAAACCACCTCAGGAGATGTGACTCTTCTCAGAACCCTTGTTGGATGACTGAGAATCCTCAGCTATACCTGCAAGTGAGCCAGCTACTCTTCATAGGAAGCTCATTTTACCTGCCTTTGTTCTCAATCTTATTCTTTTAGTCACTACTCACAGGCCAGGACCATAACTGAGTACTAAAATGTAGTTTGATTGGCAAACTGACAGCTTCCCCTTCTTGCTAATTCAGTCTTCACCACAACGACATCCGTATAACTTCAGATGCTGCCCTGCCGTGCCAGTCAATATCCTGCTTGGTTGTACCCCAGCTCATCAACAAGATGCCAGCCTACTTAAACTCCTTCAGCTGAGACAGTGCCTCCTGTTGCACTGACATTTTTTTAGTGGGGAAGTGGAGAAAAGGCTGAGTAACTACTCATGGCAACAGGATGGAACATGTAAGAGACACACTTAGATCAACAGAAGCAACACAAGTTATTAGTTGAAGTCTCATGGTGTTTTCTTTCTTTAGGACAGCATCACACAGGTTAACTGTTACTCTCCCCTTTCTGACAGTAGACCGCAGGCTCTGACCTGGGGCTTCATGCTATGCTGGAAGCATCCTTAATGCCTGCTGGAGGCCTCCACTAGATAAACTAAACCACATCATCCTCAACAAGCAAAGAAGGATTTACCTATTTATTACNNNNCCACATCATCCTCAACAAGCAAAGAAGGAATTAT
>CM047975.1:36733171-36745071 GCA_026261665.1 Melanotaenia duboulayi | reverse complement strand
CCTAAACCCCTGGATCTTGTGGAGGGCCGCATCACCCAGAATATATTAATCAGAAATTAATCCACAGACATGAACCGGTAATGTAACTGATTTCAGAATTTTATTATCTGAACAGTAAATGTTTAACATTAATGATCAGTATCATGGTGAAGATGACAGTGTGAACTCACATGTTTTAAATCATCATTTTGTAAAATAGCTGAATGAGCTTTTAATCGGTAGTTTTTATATTCATGGTGGGTGTAGGAACTTCACGAAATGCAAGGTAAACACTGACTTCTGAGACTGAAGTAGGTGGCAGTGCATCTAAATCTGAACAAATAAGTTATAAGACTTGTATACCATACTGAAATTTCCTCTCATACATACATATTAGTGAAATGTGATTTCAGAAATTTCACTATAGTGTGTGTGTGAATGATTTCAGTATTATGTATGATAGCATTTTAGTATACGAGAGGAAACTTTCAGTATAGCAGGTAGGTTATATAAAAGGCCATTTCAGTATAGTGTACGAGAGGTTTCACTATAATATGTGAATGATTTCAGTTTGATATACGAGAGTTTAACGTATAATGTGTAAATTTCACGTGTCTGTGAGCGGGTAATTCTGAATAATGTCTCAAACAGCCTCTCACAGACATCTATTCAGGTGAGTGCTGTAGCAGGACACCTCCAGATGATCTCAATGACAGAGACCCCCCCACCCCCCCTTTCGTTTACCTGTGGTTTGTGTACTCAGAGAGTTAACAGTATCAACTGCATGATAAAATGTTAATTATTGCACTAAAGTAAAACACCTGGTTTTAACACACCAATCGGCGCTGCCCCATTTTTAATAGTCTACAGTACAGTAAAACATTTCTGATTTAAAAATGTTTTTGTCAACAGTCTATATTAATATACTTTAATATCTGACTGTACAACAGGGTCACCCTGCAGCTTCCTGTGTGCGCATTTCATTTTCAGTCTGGATGCAGAAGTGAACATCTGCTCCAGATGGAAGCGACTGTCAGAAAAAGTCGCTAGATATGTCATTAGTCACTTGAAAACAAAAAAACAAGTCACTAGAAAGGTCAGAAAACTTACTTAATTTAGTGACAGTCACCAAGGTTGGCTACACTGTAAGTTATCAGTGTTTTAATTACTTGGACAGGTGCACGTGTTGTCAAAAGTTAGGTGCACTGTCCTAATTTTACATGCGCAAACTTGCACATGCACGTGGTATTTCGAGCACTTCATTGCTATGGAAAAAAATCTGTATTATTCTTACAGGTGCATTGAGTTGGCTTATGTTTCATTTCCCAGCTCCTGAAGCTTTGGCACAAGTCTAATGGAGGATTAAAAAAATAATAATAAAATAAATAAATAAATAAAACCCTGGGTAGGTTCTCTAAGTAATTAAAAAAATAAATAAATAAATGGAACTGCACACCTAAGCCATTTTCTCCAACAACCTTTTGACATGTCACATAAATGACAAGCTCGATTTACTGCTTCAGTAGCCTTTTCTAATGATTTATAGTTCAAGAAGTCAGTTTATTCTTATGATGATTACTCGTGAAAAGGTCTGGGTACCAAAATACTGTGCTAATGTTGCACCGGTTCCTAAATAATTGATAGAAAAGGAATGCATGTGTGAGTGCCATTAAAGTGCAGAAGATGATGACTGAAAGTCATAGATCATAGAACAAGCATCTGAGCATGCACAGCCTTTTGTAAACTTCACACATGCACAGGTAACAGTCTCCTGGCTAGCTAAAAAACAACAAATAACAGGCAAAAAAAAGCACAGCTACACCAATGCAATTAGGAATACGTTATTTTTTAAATTACTGTTGTGCCAAGTAGGGACACATCAACTATTAATAGCAAATTTGCTAAGATGTTTATCAGATAGATTTAAATTAGTATCTACAATAAACTTTAATAAAAAAGTTGCTGGTATTTTTAAAGAAAACAAATTTGAGTTAAATAATTAATAGTTTATGACCATAGACAAACAGGATCCTTTCACCGGAACCGTACTGAACTAGAATTAAGCACAGAAAGGCTGCAGTCATCCAATAGCTGATAGAACTGCATTACATCTATGAGTCTTAGTTGGACTGATGGTGAATGTCATTGCTGGTGAACAGAGGGAATTATGCCTTGAAGTTTGGAGCAATTGAATTTTTAAAAGTCATCGTATTACCTTATTATGTGATATGCAGATTCAGGGGGCCTTACATAGTACAAAGGGGTCAGACAACTATGAAATTGCAGATATAATGAACAACAGACACACAGGAACATACGCGTTTCATTAACCCAGCTTCCTATTTTACTGCTCTGGCACTGCTGCTCCTGCCTTAGAAGCAGCTGAGATGTAAGACTATGAACCTCAGAGAATATTCTATTACAAAGAAAGTGAGGGAACGGTCTTCACACTGTGGCAGATATTCTAACATCTTCATTACATGACCTGTCAGGATCTAAACCTTTTTTAATAAGCTTCTCGGAGTAAAAGAAAAAGCAGAGAGCCATCTGTAGCGCAATGGCTACGGTGACCAGTATTTTTAAGGCTTTCAGGGACACACTTGATAAACTGCCGGGTAATTCTACATGGTGTGTACAAGAAAACAAGGACAATTAAGATCATTTAAAAAACAAAAGTGAAAATATATGGAAATTAAATACCTTTTAACAGTGTCTAGAAAGAAGGAAAAATGGTAGATGAAAAATGTGACTGTGCAGTATTGTGTGCTACTGTAAGAAAAAACATAATGGAGTATTTTGTGTGGGAGCGCGCGTTGCCACATGTACATTTCACTGAAGCTGATTGTGAACCAATATTCAGAAGAAGTAAAAGAAAGCTGTTTTACCTTTTTGGCTGTCAATCACAAAGTTTCCCTCCTCATTTCCTGTGGTAATCTTGTATGTGATCCCATCACCATCAGGGTCCTTTGCTAGCACCGTAGCAACAAGTGTATTGGGACCTGCATCTTCTGAGACAAAGGTCCGATATCTGATGAGAAACACAAAAAAATATTTTAGTCAATGCCTCATGGACACGGACTGTGGAGGAGGACTCATAATGTAACACAACTGCAGTGGTGAGATTAAGACACATTTGTTTGCTCTTATATATGTTTGCCCAGTATGTGTCACATAGAGCAAAGCTCCTTACATGGAGGCAGAGAAAAAAAGGATTTGTGTAAGTGGAAATATCAACTAAATGTAGTGTTTGCAAATAAAGATTAGTGTATGTCCTGATATAGAGAGAAGATATTTAAAATTAAAATCAATAATTGAAAAAAAATAAAGTGATTGGTTTGGCAGAATGTGATGAAAGTAAAAAAAAAAAGAAAAAGTATATAAACTGAGATTCCTGTTGCTTAGCACGATATGACTTTGTCCTCCCAATGTCCAAAGTATATCGCTGCAGCAACAAAGTGGTAAAGTTCTTCTAAAAAAGATCACTATTCTGGCAACCATCACGCAGCTGAGAAAAAATAAAACAAACAAACAAACAAAAAAAAAGAACAGAAAAAAACCCTGGATCCCCAAAATAACCACCTCACACCTTTCATCATGAAACGTCTGCAGTCTTACATGTTTCTAAGTGATAGTGAGAACATCTTCAAGGCCAGTAGCAGTGCAGCCAGCTTTTTATTTCCTGTGATACTCATAAAAAACAAGGAAAAGGAAAAAGGGTATTGGGCTGAGCAAAAGTACACAGGCTTCATACTAAGCTAACTAATTCCCTTGTCTTGATCTGTATTTTTCATTATGTTGAATTCAGCTTCTTGTTCAAAAAACCCACCACTATTTTACCCATGCATCCCAGCGTAACACTTTGAACTTCGGCTTTGAACTCTTCTCTGACCTTGCATGTTCCTGTCTGAATGACTCAAAAAAGTTTCCCTTCAAAGCAAAACTTTTCTTGAAAGGCTGCCCTCTCCACTTTGCTGATGTTAAGTCAATATAGTAAATTTTTGGAGCTTATTCCAGCTGCTTTTTTTTCACGTATTAAATTAAAGCATCTGTCAGCCTCAATGGGAAGAAGTGCTTTGACCTTAAAAAAAACCTTTTAGCTTGATGTTGGAAAACAACATACCTTCTAAATCATTAAGTTGTCATAGTAGCCAAAGGAAAATAATTAGTGACACAGGAAGTTTGGCGATTGATTGGATCCTTCTTAAAACAATATAATGGTATAAATTAAGACAAGTCTACATCCCATTTGTTGACTGCACGTGATGCAAAGTTTGTGCTGCGCAAGCACCTAGCCATTATAACGGTCTCCTAAAGCAGCAGTTTCTCAGACCAAAACAAAGATATTCAGATTAGAAGATAAAACTACCTCAGTACCCGCGGCAGTTCATTAGAAAGCGAGAGAAACATTGACTACATCTCATTATGGAGGACTTAGCTAAAGCATGTGGTTTACTCCATGGAGGAAAATGTTAAAAGCAGCTAACTGAAGACTGCCACAAGGGACTTTAATACATTGACATGCAGGCACTGCAAGCAGACAGGTAAAAGTTGACTTAGAGCATACAGAAGGATGCCATTAAAAAGGCTAAATCTTTTCAACAATAAGTTATCTACAACTGAATATTTGATAAATGGAATAATACACAGACCTGTAAACAAGCTTTCTGCATTAGACAGTAGCTGCTTAAAATGTGTTAAAAGGTCAACTGTATTTTACAGAAATGTAATCTTGGTCTGTTAAAATGTTTTTTGTGGATTTTCTGCTCATGATTTTTAGATGAAGTCTTACAATCCTGTAACACAAGGATTGTGTATATAAGGTGAGCAAAAGTGACCCCATCTCGAATATCTGAATATTATTCCAGCCTTTCTATGATGCACTGGCCTGACATAAGCTACTAGCTAGCCTTCATGGAAAAGCATGATCCCTGGATGTCTGAATTTAGGCAGGGTACTTAAATTGCAGAGAATTCATGAGGACAGAAATAAATATATTTATATTGTGAAGAGTGAAGCTGACATGGAGCATCACTGTGGACATACAGCTGCTTGCAAACCAACTTTTATCTCAAGAAGCAGTTTTATGCCTGATGAAGTGAAAAAAAATCAATGTTTTAATACCGCGGTCACATACCAGAGTTACTCATGTAAACTAAATTTATGAAGAGCAACACTGGACTGTGTACCTATTCAGACAACCAACATCACAGGAATAACTTAAGGTTACTTCGCTCTGGGAACTTTTAAAAAAATTTCCCGGAAATGGCATAAGTTTATGACTGCAGGACATTTTGTTGGTGTGTTTTATAACCATGGCACCACAATGTTTTGAAACTCCCACTTTTTCTGATGAACTGACTTTTTTGATCAATAAAACAAAGACAATTATCGGAACAACATTTTCATTAGTAATTTATTTTAAATAATAATAAAAAAATGTTATGATCATTTAATTATACTGTTTGTTGCACAAAACCTGCATCCTACATGGGAAGCAGTTTGACAAAAGGAAAAATACAAGCAGATTGGATGAGACATCAGCTTAATAAGGGCTATAAATGGAGATGGGGGATGTAGGTGGGGGAAAAACACAGTGGTGAAAGGTGAAGCAGAAGCTTAGCTGTCGCAGAACAAAAAGGTCTCTTGAGTGATCGTATTGCTGCTGTACCATAACTAATTTGGCTGCAATTAATTGAAAATCACCTCAGACATAAACCAAAGCACTAATTACATTTTAGCCTTTTTCTTTTTCTGCCGTTTGTTTTCATCATATATAACTGCAGAGAAAAGGAAGTGCAAATTAATCCCACAGTTTAATTATTCAGTTTCTTTTTATTTATCCAGACAATTCAAAAATAGAGAAAGGAGTGAGATAAGGGTGTGCTGTTGACTGGTTTTGTTTATTATACGAAATGCATGATCGTGTATGTATCAACTACATAGCCTGTGTGCACATTAATACCCATCCAGTGTATGCTTGTAAATCTTATATCTTTTAAGTCTTCTTTGGTTCAATAGAATAATATAAATCCAGAATGTAAGTAAACTTTGAGCAGGTGCTTCTGCTAGGGCATATGTTTACTTGGCTGCTAAGACAAAGGAGCCAGCAGAAAGGGGAGACACACACCTAAGAGAAAGATCATGTTTGGAATAACTGTCAAAGGTGGATTTTACACAGATGACCAGAGGATTAGCTCTTCCTAAAAGAAAAGAACTTTTTGGCTGCTCCTAAATATTTTTTTGAAAAGGGAAACTGACTCTTATTCCCTAAAGAATCAACAAATCCCTTTGAAATTATGGTGGGAAGTCACATACTAATGGGCGGACTCTCAGACCCCACCCAAAACCACTAACAAAACAAAATTATCTCCATCTTTGGTTTTGTTCACCCAACTATTAACAGGTGATGCCTCCCAGAACATTTTGTTAGGTTTTATTACTCTAAAAGTAAGCTAATGTTAATCTCTTGGATCAGACCTTTATTTTGATGTGACTCATTAAGTTCTAATTTCAATAAAGATGAGATTAGATGATTCTTCCTCAAAACGTTCATTACTGTCTATTGATGAGACTGGTGAAGATTTACAGATTAGATATAAGAAAGTTGGATATCTTACTTTGCTATTAATCCACTTGTTCATTAATGGGTTGTGTTTTGTATATTAAATAATGGACAAACAACATGTGTCATTTTTAATAACTACATATACCTAGGAAGTACAAAAAGCTCAAATCAAGACTCATCAATTTACTTGATTTATTCATAGCATCACTTCTTTTCGTTCCTAATTTATAGCTTTGCTTTAAAATTACTGGGCTGCACAGTGGTGAATAATGTCAAGACTTTAAAGTCCCCAAAATCAACACAACATTGTGTGACAACATGATGTTTAATGTTTTAATGTTACAGACAACAAACCTCCAACTCTTTAAATAGTGAATTCTGTAATAGTTTAACCCTAAAACTCTTTGGTAACTTTCATGGTCAAACAGACTCAATAATTACTTGAAGACAATGGGGAAAGACGCCATTATCATTTAGTTGTCCCAGCTGAATGGATTTGGTAATATGAAGCCTATAAATGTTCTCCTGCTCTGGGGATACCTTCAAACAATACAAGCAGAGTTTACAGCAACAAGACTTACTCCCAGGATGAGTTGATAGCTCTAATCAAACACAAATGAAGTTGATTGTTCCAAGTAGAGGTACTATTACATATTTTTGTGGCTCACATGCAAGGCTAGCATTTTCATTTCCATTGCCCACATTACCACAGCAAACTGATGCTGCTATTACTCAGCTGATTCTCAGGCTTCCAATTTGAAAGAACTCACTGATATGGCGCTGAGCAGCCTGTATGTAATTAATATAGACAGGAAAAGTTGAGAAATAAAAGCATACTGAGTTTTCTTTGAGGAAAAAGCACAACCACCATGTGAAATACAATTCTTCTGCGATGAATTCAAAGAACTGAGTAGTCTTGTAAGAAATAAAAAATTTGCACCTTAATGGCTGTTTTAAAGCTTTAGAAAATGGAAGCTAAGTCGAAACACTGAGGGCTTTTAAATATGACGAAGTGGGCTAATATGAAAAGCAAATAGTCAAGTACAGGATAAAGTACATAAATAGGATAACAAAAGGTGATGTTTTTAGTCAGAGTGTTTGACTTGATTTTGCTCCCTTTGTAGCGTACACAAAGTCTGTGTATATGCCTATACTAGGAAAAAAGACGAAACAGAAAGAGCTCCAGGAAATGGTTTGAAAGCTGACAGTACATTGGAGATATTTGCAGTGTTAATCATTACAAATGTCTACATCAACATTTAAAATCAAGCTAATTTAAGCTTGTCAAACAGAAAAGAAAAAGATAAACAGAAGAAAAGAAATATACAACCTTTCCTGTGCTCCTCACACTCCCAAATGCACAAAGATGAAAGAGATTACTGACAATTTGGAGGAAGACTGTTCTTTATTGGCTATATTGCACTGTCACTTCTAGTAGAGACTGACATTTGTGATATGTTTGTTTTTATTTAATGAAAAACTTTATGGGCTCTGAATAAAAATCCGTTTGTTTGTCTACAAGTATTATCAGACGAGCCCACAGGGCTTAGTAAACTATTGTGAAATGTAGAAATACAATATAAAAAAACCCAAATAAAACAAAAGTCTCCATCCTTTTGTCAAGTAAAATCATAACCTCACTGTGAAAGCAACCATTAAGATGAGCTAAACTGAAACANAAGTAAAATCATAACCTCACTGTGAAAGCTAAACTGAAACCCCATAGGTAGTTTAGCTATTTGTCCTGTTAGGATCTGAAGATCTGTCTTCAGAAAAATTTGTTTTGTACATTTAATTTGTAATCAAGCCCTAACTCAGCTGATAATAAACAGTTTGCAGATGTATCAGTTCAATTTTTTTAACACTTTTCATTATGCTGCAATTTTGTTGTTTGATCATAATATTGTGGGAAACAGATGTCAACTGCCTGTGTGTCTGTGGAAATTTAAGCTCCATCTTTTCCTCTCTCACAACACTGCAAGATTAAAGGAGATGGGATTAAAGTCTGTTAAAGACAGATGGTGTAATCCTGGTCATGTTACTGTGTAGGGATGACTCTCCACCCCACAAACTGTTAGCTGTGAGCTTGTGTCCGTGCTTCTTCAGTATGTGTATATCTCTACTTTGGCTTTAGCCGGCAGTGTGATCGACATCGTCAGCTCAGTTTCTGTCAGGCCACAAATAATCTCTCAAAATACCTGTTTAAACGCCTCAACTGCCCCACCAGAGAACACAATGCAAATGTTAAAAAGGACACCTTCTCAGCAAAGCAGGTTATAAGAGCACATCATCATCATCATCATCATCATCATCATTGTCATCACCAGAATAGCTGTATACTAAAAAGCCAAGATCTCTAAGACCCGAAGCAGCTGCTGAAAAAGAGGAATTATTCATAAACAACTATATATTTTCTTGGATAACCTTCACATACACACTCACACAAGCATGGCTTTCTAACCATAAGAAAATATGCACTAATCTCCACTCTGATAGCCTGGGGGAAGTCCACTGAGGACGCTGACTTACAGATATTTAGCGCTTTTCATGCAAAAAGGAACACAAAGTGCTGCTTTACATAATAAACACAATTTATCCATATTAACATACAATAAAGATAAAAGAAACAAGCCTTCACACACCAAAGTATATAATATAGCAACATAAAAAAAAAACCACACAACTGATTCTAGTCTCCTTCACACTCTCTCTCTCTCTCTCTCTCTCTCTCTCTCTCTCTCTCTCTCTCTCTCTCCCTACTTTGCATAAACATGAACTCCAATCCAGAATTTCTGTCTGTTAACTGAATGTGGGTGTAAAGATATTACTAGATATAAACATTTGGCTTGATGCTGATGTGAGGAAACAATATGTTGAGGATCTGTCCACAGCAGGAGTCAGTCCACCCATGGCCACAGAGGGTGCCACCACAGGAACCACCCAGAGTCCTCACAACAGCCATAGGGCTGCGGTCCTATGGTCCCCAGCCACCCAGAGAAGGATAATCACCATGACAACAGCTTGGCAACAGGGAAAGCAGGACGAGCTCCTGCTGTGGATGATCTCCATGAGCTAAAAATGTTAAAACAAAGATCACATAAACTTAAAAACAATAAGAACAGACAATAAAAATAAAATAAGATCTCATATCAGCTTAAATGAGCAGTATTACTGCATCGTTCGTTCGTTCGTTCGTTGGTTCGTTGGTTCGTTCATTGGTTCGTTGGTTCGTTCGTTGGTTTGTTGGTTCGTTCGTTGGTTCGTTGGTTCATTCGTTGGTTCGTTGGTTCAGACTTGTTATGAAGAATACCAACCTTTACTATAAATATTCCCAGGCTTGAAACTGCCCTGGAGAAGCTTGGGGCTGAGATACCACAGTTCACCGCTGTAGTTTCCAGTACTACACCACATCTTTTCCTTTACAAAACCGTATCACCCACCAACACCTTGATGATGATCTCCATTTGTCTTTTGACTTTTTGACAAGTTGGAAGGATTATATTTCCATTCAGGCTTGGGAAAGCCCTAAAAACCCCTGGAGGAGCTGAAACGTGTTGCTGGGATAGTCCGATTCTCACTTACTGAGTCCAGTCTCGGATATGAGAAAGAAAACAGATAGGTGGACGTTTGTTAAACTAAACAGTAAAAAAAATGGAGTAAGTGTTGGCTGTGATCCTCTCAGTCACTGCAACCCTCCACAAACTTGATCCACAGTGTCCGCTAACAACTTCAGGAACTAACTTTGGTTCTCTCAGTAGGCACCTGGCTCCCTGACCTTCACAGCCTGGAACTGGCTCTTCAGAAAATGAACCCAGAGTTTTTCCAGCAAGTTAATGAACACATGAACTCTTTTCATGACTGGAGATCATCAACTTTGCACTTTAATCTCTAGAGCACAAGTCTGAGCATATCTGTAGCCCCTCCAACATCTGTGTTGCCATCTTTCAGCTTAATTTTCCACAAAATTAGTCCTGTTCTCCTTCTTCTCTATATTCCCATGCAATTTGAAGACGATGAGCAAGTAATACTTGGCATCCAGGAAAGGTGTATTTCCATGATAAAGTTGAAATAGTCAGCAACCAGCTGTCAGATACAGCCCAATGACTAGTTTGAAGTTAATGTACTCTAGTTAGCCTATTTTTAACATCACAGCATTGGGGGAAAATTGACTCGGAAGTGGGCACAACACACCTGGCTGTGGTTACAACACAGAGGTGATTAAATAACCTGTGATCAGCTATGACAGATAAGTTCAGATTGCACGGTGAATGTTACCTAAATGTTATCCTCCATGTTTACTAATAGAATTAGTGCAATTAAAATGATGTCCTTGTACACTTGTAATGTCTTTCTGTCTCTTTCCATCACTTACGAGATTGTCCAGATAGTGAAAAGCTAAAAGCAACAGTGCAGGATGTACAGTAAAGACCACTAACTATTGTTAGGGAAATTGTGTTTTGATAACTACTGTATAGTATGTAAAAGTATCAGAAAACTGGAAAAGCTAATGCTTATTTTATATACATTGCTGCTATTTTTCACCAGGCAGGGTCTATTTAAAGCTTGTTCAATACATCTCAGCCTTCTTCAGGTGATCTGGCTTAACCTACCCTAACAACATAGGTCTTGCTAAGTGGTACTACAACACAGGTTATCTCAGTCAGTCAAAGACTATTTGACTCTGGACATTTATGTGGTTGTGAGAAACGAGCAAAGTAAGCATCAGATATTAGATCATTCTCGTCTCAGATCATAATTCTAGCAGAGTGAAGAGCAACACAGCTACTGCAGTCCAGGCAGAAAGAGCTGACAAAAAGCGGGGAAATTCAATCACTTATTCACACAGTGGGCACCATTGTGTGAATAAGTGATTTAATGAGAGGATCAATATAACTGCCACCTTATTAAAGCTCAAGCACATCTGATTTATGATTGTGTACTTGATTAAATGTGTTGCAGTTGTGTCTTTGCGGCATCTGAGAGGATTCAGATTACTCAGGGTTTACTCCTGATTTCTAAGTTTATTTAAGTTTTCTAGTTATTTTAGTGATTGTCCATTCTCTAAAATGGACGAGGACATGGCTACGTACCTATTAAAATAATTAATATGAGGCAGTTTTGAAAGTTTGATATGCTCTATGCTCATAAACTATGAGACAAACTTTAAAGCCATCACTTCTAAGCTACATAAACATTCCTTCCTCCTTGACAAATATCTCTTAAATCAAATCAAACTTTATTTATAAAGCACCTTTCATGTCACACACACACACACACACACAACACACACACACACACACCTTTCCCATTCTTTACACACATGATTCTCTTATTTCTGACTTAAACTGAAAGATAT
>CM047975.1:36675861-36704022 GCA_026261665.1 Melanotaenia duboulayi | reverse complement strand
TTTTTGTTTTTCTTTGTTTGTTTTATCTTTTTGTTTTTAGTAAAATTAACAAAAAAAAAAGAAAAACATGAGAAAATACATACATGACAAAAAGTTTTTTTAGACAATTGTTCTATTTCCTGACAAACAAGACAAACCAGATGTAGCAACTCAAAGCAGAAGGTAAATGACATTTGGGGTTTGGGAGGTTAGCTATGATATGAACACAGGAGGCCAAGAGCATATATAAAATACTTGACATTTCATTTCCTTCCACCAGTCTGTCTTTGACATCAGTTATCGTCTCCCTATTCATCCACCCCCTTTTTCTCCCTCCCTCTCTACACTTGCCTGCACAGGCTTCTGGTTCTCTGTAGGCCACAGAGTCCCAGAGAGGAGCAGCTGAGGACAGATCAGTTCAGCAGGACATGTTTTAGCCTCAGGCCAGAGTAATGATGAAAACCAGACCAGATGTCTCAATGCCTGCAGCACTCAGCCTGTTCTGTCACACTCCCTGACAATATAAGAAAGTCACTGGGGGTCCCAGAGCTCACTTGACAAATCTATCAGGGTTCCACTGAAGACAATCTCCAAACTTTTAACTAGGTACACGCAAAGTTGTCCTTTTTAAAAGTTCTCAGAGAAGTTCAACCTCTGCATTTTCATGCAGGTAAAAACAGAGGATGGAAATGCAACTCCTCCTAATGCAAGCGGGTTTTACTGATGGGCCTGGCCAGCACTACCCTCCCGCTGAAATACGAGATTTTACATCTGACTGGATGCCAAATTAGAGTGGGATAATTCCCATATTTTTTTCATAGAATTTCCCTTAAAAATAAATATTAAATGACTAATTAAATACCTCTAAACATTTTTGTGTGTATTGCAGAATAAATCACAATGGGAGAATCATTTATTTAAAAACATACAAAGATTCCACAAAGTAATTCCTCATGCTCCAGACGTGTAGCCATGTAGTTATTAGGGTATCTATATTTATCTTGTTCCTTTTCTAGATATGATTTCCTGTTTTTGGCTTTCTATATGGAATTACAAGGAAAAAAATAATCAGATGTAATATTTGAAGGTAAATTTATCAGATCTTTATGAGGCTTTTCCAGTTATGCTCAAACACACATTTAGTTTTAGATGCAATGCTTTTCCCTGTCACACACATTTACACACCAACAAACAATCTAAGTACAAAGTGAGATTCAGTATTTTGCCCAAGGACACTCTTTAGGGCTGTGGAAGCTGGAGATTGAACCACCAACCTTCAGACTGGTACACTGTTTTTCCTCCTGACCTACAGAAGCATCAGTGAAAAATTAAAACACAACTAAGTTCTGTAAGTGACATCCACTTTTGTGTCTTAGGTCTCTACTATGTCAACTACTACAACATCTCAACTTATGTCTCCATACAAATGGCTTAAAATTTCCAGTAAAACAACCATGTCCAACCATACAGGGCACTAATCAGTGTCGTGTTTACTTTGGAACTAAAAAATGATGAAGACCTGTAACCGGCGCCAGTAGCAGCAAACACACCAGTAGAAGAGCACAGAGATGTTGTATCGGTTAGCATGCTGTATGTTAGCATTTGCTTTCTCCTTGGGGAAATGTTATGTCTTACGGTTGCTAACATGATTTTGGATCTATCTCTTACATGGTCTTTATATTTGATGCCTTTTTTTATGCACGTGTATAGTGAGAGAATGTCGTTTATTTATTTTTTGTATTGCAATTTTACAAAACTGAAGAAAGTAATGTGGTTTAACAGTAAAAGCTACAAAGAAGACAGGTGTGGTTACTGGAACCGTGTGTGTTTAGCTCTCTGCATAGGCTGATTAACCACATTTAGCTGAGGGCAGAAGAATTATCATTCATTATTTTTAAAATGATTTTTAATAATTATCATCATCATCATTATGAAACTGTATTCACCAGCAAAGAATAAATGACAAAAAAATAATAATACAAATTTAAAAAAAGAACAAAACTGGAGTAAATATTGATCTTGCCCTTCTTTGTTGCACTGAAAGAAATTTGTAATACTAGTTAGAAAAATGGAAAAAAAAAGAGAAAAAATAAAACCGGTAATGATCTGAACCCACACATCCTAAATTATTACTCATAAATAAAGTCGTAATGTTTACAGACTAATAAAACTTTAAACTCTAACTCATGAAATTTTATTGACTAATTTTCTTCAAGTATTTTTCCTCAGCTGAGCTTCAGCCTCACGATTGTTCTTCAGCAAAAAGGAGAGAAGGAAACCTTTAATGTTAAGCTAACAAACAGTAGCCATTCACTGTGATTCATTTGAACATCTGGATCAGTGCTCATTTTACAATAATTATTATTTAAAAAACAAGAAAAAAATGAACTAGAATGTGATTCAAAGCATTAGCTACAAAATGCCCAGTGTCCAGAACTGCTATGAAGTTAAAGGCATTTTAATTTAAAATAATACAGCACCATACGAACAAACTGAATATAATTCAGCCAATTAAAATCTACTACTGTTTCTAAAACAAATCATCATGTCTGACAAAAAGAGGCCAATCAGGAGGCCTAGTATAAAAACATTTATTATCTTTAAAACTAAACCATCCATGCAGCAAATGGCAATCATATTTTAGACTTGACGTTTTGTGCAGTGTGTAGTCTAAACACACATTCAGCTCATTGATGCTTCAGAACAGAGAGATTTTCAGACCATGTCTAATTTTACTCTTGTCTGGGAAATATAATCATCACGCCTCACAACTTAACACCAGACTTAGAAACAGCCTGATGCACTAGGTTTACAGTGTCAGCCAAATATGTGTCAGTAACTTGAAAACGTGCAGATCAAAGACAGCCGTACTGACAGCCTGCAAAACAAGCTAAATCATCTCTTTAATAGCAGGCCTGGAAGGATTTGAAGAGCTGTCAAATATTGACTTCAGCATTACGTTCAGACTTAGTAAAAACTGATGAGACAACTTTGAAGTGTCATAAATGTTTTTAAGACCAAGCAGTTGTCACATTCGGCAGCAGTGCCATGACACAAACAAACCTCGGCTGCACTGCTCAGGCTTTCCTGGCCCTCACTGGCTCGCACCAGCAGCAAGTAGCGATGCTGGTCACTCTCGTAGTCGATAGACCGGGTCAAGCTGATTTCCCCCGTCTCTGCTGTGATGGAGAAGAGACTGCTGGGGTTGATGAGGAGGCTGTAACTGATTGGTTTGTTTTGGAAAGATACAGCACGCGTCACCAGGAAGCTGGGGAGACACAGGGGAAAAGAGACGCTGTTGACTAAGTGCAATAATTGTAATGGGATTTCTGTAGATGAGTGCAAAGAATAAAATAGATGTTCCATTCTTCTAAATGCCATTTCATGCCAGAGTGCTGTAGAGAAAAAATCTTCACATTAGATGATTAGACAGTAGACAAGAAGGGCAATAGAGGGGTAGTTGTATACAGCTAAAGAAGGCCGAACTATTAAAGATTGTTTGAACACGCTTACTGTGACATTTTCCTTAATGGTGAAGCATGCACTGAAATGTCGTTAATGATTGGCGGAACATTATTTTTCAAAGTCCCTATCACCTCTGAGTTGCTTTTGCATTTTTGGCCCTACTTGTGAGTCTGTATATGTAGTTATGTAATTTTCATTTATCTAATTATTAATCTGATTGCACCTTTAAAAATTTGATGATCTGCCAGCTGTGTGGAGTTTGCATGTTCTACCTGTGTAAAGTAAATAACAACCATAGAAGTTCAAGACCAACTTTTTAAAAATTATTTTCATGTTACAGTTAACTTAA
Source organism: Melanotaenia duboulayi (assembly GCA_026261665.1). Taxonomy (NCBI): domain Eukaryota; kingdom Metazoa; phylum Chordata; class Actinopteri; order Atheriniformes; family Melanotaeniidae; genus Melanotaenia; species Melanotaenia duboulayi. Next base: position 36,700,229 of record CM047975.1, on the reverse strand, counting down.
ACTAGATTTTGGTGATAATGTAATTAAAGTTGTGACTTTAATGTGTTTACTACAATTAATTTATTACAAGAAAATTAACACGTAAAAAAAACAAAAAAACAACACATTTAACTGCAGTTTAAATTCCCATCAACGCTTGTCACTGTACTGTACTCTGGTACACCCGTCAGAGCTTGCCAAACAACTTTTGACTTTTATGCTATATTTAGCAAGTTTTCAGACCCCCTTAGCAACTATTTCAAATGAGCACCTACAGTAGTGACTTTTTCTGGTGATACTGGAGAATTTTGGAGACTGATGTGGAAGCACGTACGTTTACTCTTCTCAATGAATGCTGGGTGCTGCGCAGGCCCCTCCCCATCCAAAAGAACACGCGAGAGGCTTGGTGCTTACCCAGCATTCCCTGCTGCAGTAGATGTTTACTTCTGCTGCATGACCTGACAGAAAGTTAAACATGCACAGCTGCAACTAGCCACCCTGGCTTACCGTCAGATATTAATGCTTATTATTGAGAAAAATATTTAAAAAGTTAAACGTACCATAAGACCAGCTGGAGCTGTTAGTTAAAGCACTTAAATGACAATGTAGCTTTAAGGTCTGTTTAAATTTGGCCAGCGACTTTTTCTATTTCTTCCAGATGGACGAACTGTTTTGTCCATATCCTGTCGTATACACTCGCAGTTTTGTCTAAACTTACAGTGGTACATTACAGCCCGCAGCAGGGGTCTGAAAGACCAGCTTCAGAATGTTCTGAACCAAGTTTTGGTGCTGGGATTTTGTCTACAACCAGTTTGGATCCAGTTCAGATTTAGAAACAAAAGCACATTTATCTTCATGGCATACTTGTTACATCATGTGCCCTCTGTGCGCTCTAATAGGTCACGGCTCTAAGATATTTGCAGCTGGAAAAATGCACATTTAGTATATTGCTGATCCAAGACTACAATGTGTTTTCACATTGTACTACAACATTGACTGCTTCATTTTTATTGTTTTTATATGATATAAATAAAAACATTATCGCTTTTTTCTCAAACAGTATATTTTAGTGAAGTCTTGATGTGGAAATATAAGTCCTTGGTTTTGCTACCTGCTGCTGAATATTAACAATTATGCTGTCATTGTCATGTTTCGTCTCATCCCTGCTTACTGGAGTGTAGTAATTTTAGTGATAGATGCTGCATAGAAAGGTTGCTTGCCAGACATATAGCTGCTTGGAGCTCTCCCAATAGTTTAGTTAAGGACGCATAAAATCAAATAATCTCTTTCCTCGTGTCCTCAAAATCAATTATAAAAGAATTTTTCTCATAATGTCTCCAATACAAAAAATATCAACAACCCTAAATTCATGTTAAAATTTTGAGGCTGTTTGTTCATTTTCTGTCCGCCATAACCCACATAAGGTCAAATTCAGAGTAAGCAAGAATCAAATCAAATTATGTGGAGTATCGAGGTCTCATTACGTAAACAAGTGCATTTGCTGAATCCATGTCCCCGGTCCCTTCTGTAACTAGTAGAATTTGGTATGTGAAGGCAACACTTTTCATTGTTATGGGAATAAATGGGAAGATTAAGCAGAATACAATTATCACACCGTCAGAGTGAATGCTGTTACCAACAGGTTCTCTAAGGCTAAAACAGACTAGAGCAACAAATCTACTCCCTAACTTCACTAAAAAACTCTGTGCTCTCTTATATTCTAGCATAAGGTGAGAAGTTACTGTCATAACGCCCAGGTTAGCTTGTCAATGTCTCTCTGTGAAACTTGTTCTGGCAAGTTCCTGGGCCTCAGCAGGCTAACACTTAAGATGGAGGAGACTGATTAGAAAATGTGCAGCAGCGGTGTTAATCAACTCCACCTGGCACTGCTAGCAGAACAAATGTGCCCCACCTCTGCCCCTGCAGCTGAGCAAAACTATGCTCCACCACCACATGTTGGTTAAGAGCACGTTTAATCTATTTTCCTGAGTAATTTCACAGATGTCATTTTGCAGACATGGTTTTGTCAGTGTAGAGCACAGGTCAGACACCCAAGTCGTTCATTTTGTTCCCATTTCTGCACCAAATCTGAAGAATGTAAAAAATAAAGAGGATTAACAAGTATTAATGTCACATCTCTTCAGTTGATGTCACACAGTAGTGCAAACCATTGTTCTGACAAACACTAAAGAGTCATCATCATTATCAGAATTATCCTGCATCTCCATGTGTGTCCTCACCAAATCTCTGCTTACTGAACTGTAGTCCATTATATATCTAGCCGTGGCTACCAGAAACAATCTGCTGCTATTCTAGTACCTGTAGTTATTACATCTGTAACATCTGTTTCCTTTGGTGACCAGGTTATAAGTAAAGCAGTTTTTTTGTGTTTTATTTTATTTTTATTTATTTATTTTTTTATAAATTTGAAATTTAACTAAACCAATACTGATTTATAACACTCTGTTTTTTTTTTTGTATGTTTCCTTTTCTGGTGACCAGTGACCCTTCTCCCGCGTCACTTGCTGATGCTCGGCGAGATCTTAGCATATATGCACCACTGGAAGGTTGCTTTTGTCGTCTCTGTCCAAAGACAGTGTCTCTCACAGCGATAATGCCAAATTTAGATTTTATTTCATTACATTAACGTGTAAACTATTTAGCAGCTTATTACCTCTGACTTGGGCAGCTAACGCTGAAGGCCAATTTCCACTGTGTGCGTGTGCGCCTCGTTCCGGCTGCGCCATAGCCTCTGCAGCTGTTCGGGATTGTTTTAATCAGCGGTTTGGGTCACACCAGGCGTGCCACGGTGCATGTCAGAAGCGATCTAGAAACGCCTTGTCGAACTCTCTGTTAAACTCTCTGTGTCTATTTTTGATGGCACGCGCATCCAGAATGCATCAACCTCAGCAGTTCAGGTAGGGCCAGGAAGTCAGACACGAGAGCAGTGTAAAAGTTTATTTTCAGTTTTGTTTGTTTGGTTTTTTTTTCCACCATGGGTGAATCATGCGGATCCAGTTAGGCGGAGTGTACTTGCAGGCGCTCCACATCTGACAGGATCCCGGTGTGAATTGACCTGCTGTTCGGAACTAAACCGCGGCACACACGCACCTGGTGTAAATTGGGGGTGAGACCGTGGGCTCCACCATGTTCAACAAACACAGAATGTTTTGAAAATAACAGGAAGTGATGTCATCATGCACATATGCTCTCCAAATTAAATCTGAATATTGACTGGTAAATGTAGACAACGAAGAAGGGGACGATTTGCTCGGTCATTAATTATTTAGGATTCTATTGGCTGAAGGATGTTTGACAGACAGCTCACACCAAAACATGACTGAGGAAAAAAATATCCAAGAGCAGAAGTTTTGAGGGAAAGAGACTAAGCTTGAGAGTAGGAGATTTGAACCTGCAACTCTATGCCTGAGCAGAGGAACTGTTCTGAAAGGAAAACAATGTATTTGAGAGCAAGAAGGGACTTTTTGAGTGTGAGAGCAGAGTATTGAGAGGGAACAATTTGAGCATGAAAACAAGAAATCTTGCTTTCAATTCAAACAGTTACGCTATTGTTTAAAGACAGGGAAATATCCCCATGGTTGTGAGTCTTTTCGTGGAAATAAACAGGAGCTTTGCACTCACATTGCCTCAGCCGTGGGGAAAGCCCAGCAATGCCTATACTATCTAAGGAAGCTGAGGAGTACTCATATTCCCTGACACCTGATGGTGAACTTTTACAACTGTGCCATCTGTAGTGTGCTGACATATGGATTTCTAGTGTGGTTCTCCAGCTGCACTAAGACTGACCAGCAGGCACTTCAGTGGGTGGTGAAAACAGCAGGAAGAATCACTGGGACAACGCTTCCAGAGATCAGCACCATCTATCCCACTCGCTGTTTGAGAAGAGCGCTTAACATCCAGCGGGACCAGCACCACCCWRCTCATCACCTYTTCCACCTGCTGCCCTCAGGGAGAAGGTACAGGGCCATAAAGGCCAGAACATCCAGACTGGCCAACAGCCTGTATCCTCAGGCTGTGAGATTACTCAACACTGCCCCCTCCCCTTTCTACCCCTCTCTCATGGACAATAACCACACCCACCATCAATAGCACTGAACTGAGTTTGCATTGCTGCATAATGTGACTATTCTCATGTATTTGTCTGAATGTCTCTGCTCTCAAATGCACTTTATCAACAACATGCCCTTATGCTGCTGCCAGCACTGTTACTGTACTGATGTCATACTGGGCTAAATGTTTACACTAGGGTTTTTAGGGGTTACTTCGGTATTTCACTTTATAAACTATGCATGTGGATGCTCCAAACGTAATTCCGTTGTTCTTCTGTGACAATGACAATAAATACTTTAACTGAATTGAATTGAATTGTACTTGTAAACTGCTTACTTTCTACTTTTAACATTTAACATTGACCCATTTTCCACTTGTGAGGACATATTTTTTCTCTTCTGCCTGTGCACTCTGATTTTAATGGCTACTTCAGTGTTGAAATGTCCTGTCTTGTCTTCATTGTGGGGCAGTGGGAAACGTCATTTTGATTCCTTTGTACTGTATGTCTTGTACATGTGAAGAAATTGACAAAAAAGCTGACTTTGACTTTGAATTAAAAATGCACAAAAAATAAATAAAGCTCGGGTCTCAGGAGGAGGACTTTCTCCAAGACCAAGAAATGATTTGAGAAAGTAGATTTTGATGCAGGAATTTACTCTCATGTGAATGTTTGGAGTTAAAGTGATGAATCATTTATTATATCTAGTTCTGTCCAGCTAAAAACACAGAAATCTGTTAAAGACGTTGTGAAAGAGTCCTAAACAACTCTTGTGTCAGTCGGGAAAACTGACCAATAAATAAACATTCAGAATGAACACTGAAGTGCTCCGTCAACGGCAATCATTGATTGCCAGTAACAGAGTGCCTGAATGTTCATGTTTGGGATTGTTTTTGATGTTATCTGTCTGGTAGGCTGTAAACTAAATTGCCTTTTGAGGAAAAATAAAGTTTTTTGAACCTTGAATCAATGTGCAACTGATCGTTTCCGTCAACCCAAAGGTGTTGAACCTTTGGGTGATTTTTAAACTTCTCTTTAGAATAATAATGGCAGAAAAAAACGTGTTAAAGCAGCAGCACAAACAGCAGGAACTACTGAAACACATTCTGTTTGCTTTACATCATGTAAATCTAACACAATTATAGTACAAATGGAAATTTTAGCAGCACATACAAAGCACAATAAATGCACGTCACACAGGTGCCTGCATGCACTCCACCAATCAGAGTTGCACAGTAAGGGTGGAAGCCACTGGATCTTTGGGTGGTTTCTGGCTCAGGTATGGTGGTCTAAACTCCAGTACAAACTAATGGTGGAGTTATGCACCAGAGACTTGTAATGATTTAAATTTTTGGAACAAAGCTTCATTATTGTTAGACCCTGGTATAAAGTGTAATGGAGTGTAAGAAACATGCAGAGACAAAGACAACTGTGAAAAGGTTCTGTGTGGAACCACTTTAAGAAAATATGATTGTGTAATGTAAATAAATGGGGGGATAAGAAGAATGGTTAAATATTTTTCAACAATCTTTTATAGTTATTTTGCTTTAAACTGTTATCCTAAATGACTACATGACTACATAGACAGCAAGTCAGGAACTAACAGCAGAAAAAAAACTAAATAAAAAAAAAAATCAGATTTCAGAAGAGATCTAAAGAGTAAAAGCTCGAGGAGCGTAGCAACAATGCTAAATCAACTTTTGTTTATTAAAGTAACGTATGATAACTGTAGTATTAAAAAAAAAAAACGTGGAACATCTCTAACTATCGTGTTGGCAAAAGTGATTCCTGTGGGCCAATTTGCTGAATTTGACTGTTGGGTCTCCCTGTTGATTTTAATCAAATAAAATGAGTCTATAAAACATTGTGTTTTGTTTTTATTAAATCAGCTTGATTTGATGCATCTGCCCAGATAGCTGTGGATCCAGTGTTACAGTGTTTTATAGCACTCTTCAACAATATGTAACAGGAAGAGAATTCAGAGATGCTCATAAAAAAGTGAGAATTAAAAGGAGCTAGCTCAGTTTTTAATTTGTGTGAAGTACCTGGTTAAATGTGAACTTGCACTTATCTGCTCACACATATCCAACAAAACTAGTTTGTCATCACCTACTGCTTGCACTGCACATGAAAATCTTGTTTCATGACACAACTAACTGGTTTAGTTAGTAGTTTAGTTTTACTATATTATTTTTTTAAATCAATATAGTTGATTATTGTTGATGCGCAGCACTTTAGAGACTTTATTTTTAAAATGTGCTTTATAAATAAAGTGGGTTTCTAAAAAATATATAAATAAATAAATAAATAAAAATCTGCTACATTATAATTTTGCTTAGGAGTTAAAAAACCTTTATTAAATGGGTTTGCATTACAATTTGTGATCTAAATGGATCTAATTTTGGCATTCTGCATAGTGGACCAACACAAAATATTATAAATTGTTAAAATTAAATTGACAAAAGATGTTTGTTTTTTTTTTTAAAGAAAAAGTAAAATACTGTTTTTATTTTTATTCACCCCTTTGCTGAAGAGCTGATACTAATGACTAACAGTTGTTAGTATAATAAATATGCTCCAACGAATGATAAAAATGATTGACCTGTATTATTAACAGGATTTCTATATACAGCTATACTAAAAGCTATATACTAAGGCTATACTAAAAAACCTTGACTGGTACTGTATGGAACAAGGTCTTCTGATCAGACAAGACTAAAACCAGACTTTTTACTCTAAGAACTGTCCATTGCCCAGTGAAACCTGGTGTTTTTTTTATCAGCAGGAAGTGGGAAACTGTTCAGAAATGAATGCGTGTTTGGATTGTAGGGATATTTTATATCATAGGTCCAGATTTAGTCCTCTAGAGATTTCAGACTGGGACAGAGCCTCACCTTCCAGAAGGACAGTGACCATAAGGATAAAGCTATAGCATGATTAGAGCAGTTTTAGGGGAAATGTCTCAGTGTGTTGGAGTGGTCCAGATCAAACATCAGACCTCAGTCCAACAGAGAAACTGTGCCGTGACCTATTGATTGCCAACTCATCCAACTTCAAGATTCTGTTAAGAAGGGCAAAAATCCCAGTGTGTAGATGTACCAAGCTCATAAACACATGTCCTAAGAAACTTTTTTTAGTCACGGGTGGCTCTACTCAGTACTGACTTTAAGAGCCGAATAGTTTTCTACCTTTTTATTTATATATTATCTACTTTACGTAACTAAAATTTTGCATCTTCAAGATTGTTGGTATATTATGTAAACAGAGTAAAAAATGATCCAGGTTGTAAGACAACAGAAAAGGACAATTCAATATATTTTAAAAGTTGAAAGAGGTAAAGTTAAAGGACGAAGAGTCAAGCTTCAGTACAATTGGAAACCCTGGGGAAAGCATGACATGCCAAGTGAAGAAAAGGGAACAAGTACATAAAAGGAACAGAAGTGCAAAGTGATTGCAGGTAAAGTAAGCAGGTTAAGTCTGCAACATGTAGCAGTAAAATCAGCTTGAACAGCAATCATAGCTGTGTTAGGAAGCCAGTGTGTGTGAGACTAGTAGATGTCTCAAACACACACACTGGCTTAGTAGTATATGAGGACGATATAACACTGTAGATACACGTTTAGTGTAGAAATTCAACTCACGGCTGTCCTTCCGGTGTGTTTTCTGGTATGGCAATGGTGAAAGAAGCGTTGGTAAACTGTGGTGGCCGGGGCCCAGCAACCACAGAGACAACAGCAGGAGCACTACGGCTACCCAGCCGATCAGCAGCCACCACTGTCAGCAGATACTCCCTGTCCCGCTGCAGAGGAAGCCCTGTAGTCCGCACATGGCCACTCTTCCTGTCCACTTCAAAACGACCATCACCACCTGCAACGATTAAAAGAAGCATAAATAAAAACAATTTATCAAGAACAGTTAAGGTCAGATGCATGTTTAGATGATCATTAATGATGATTAAACAAAGTGTACTCACAAAAATCACATGTCCTATTTCACATTAACTGTTACCGTTGAGTATGTGTTGATTGTACTTTATATTAACGCTGATATGAACCAAATGTCATATCTCCATATTGTTTACCTGAATCATGATAAACTATATAAATCTTGATATAATTTTCTTTGGTCAAGTAACCACAGAGACTAATTTACAGCTTTGAGTGCTAAATGCACTTTTATTGAGGATCAGCAGCACAGACGCATTAAAACAGTGGACTAAAGTTAAAGTAGCTGTATATTAAATTAAATGTGCTTAAAGCAAAATGAATGAAAGATACTTTTTTATGACCATAACAAAAATACAGATGTGAAAACTGCAAAAAGAAAAAAAAAGCAAGACTGGAATCAGGCAGATGTGTCTTCGTGAAGGATGCATTAATAAAACCACATACAAGATTATCCTAGAAAAACATTTACTTCATAATGCCAAGACTGTGTTTCCAACTCAAAGTATTACAGCTGGACAACCTTTCATGCCACACAACCAGGGGAATCACGGTCTGGATGGAAGAACACCACATCAAAACAAAAACCTGTCATGACCAGCTCAGTCTCCAGATCTGAACCCTGTTAAAAACCTTTATAAGGACATCAAAAGGAAAGTGGATGGTCACAAACCATCCTACAAAGCTGACATTGGACAAAACGTTCTAAAATCCAGAGAGATCCAAGAGTATACAAGTTTACATATAAGCCACATATCCAAAATCTTTATACGAGATGATCTGATCTGTAAAAGGTCCCTCTATAGGATACCCTCCAGATACACATCTGTGACAGATCCTAGTACTGGATATCTTCCGTTTGCACATCTTTAACAGATCCTAGTGAAGGATATTCACGGATACTATGGGAAATACAAACATCTGGAACAGATCCTGTCCACATACAAAAACTGCTATAAAATCTTCATACATCGATATTTTTTCTGTTTCCGTCCTGCTCAAACATACCAAACACTCAATCATTTTAAGGATTTTAACCTTTTGAATGAGTTGAATTATTTTAAATTATTTAGTGAAAACATAAATCATTAAAAGTCTTCTATAAAAATATACCATAGGGCTTTGGTGGTACTTAAGAATCCTATGTCAGTGATTAGTATTAGTCCTTTATTGTACCTATTGTAAATGGTAAATGTCTGTGTTTATATGGCGCTTTTACTGTACCTGGAATGATACCCATCATACATCACATTCACACACTGATGGCGGAAGCTGCCATGCAAGGCGCTAACCACAACCCATCAGGAGCAATTTGAGGTTCTGTGTTTTGCTCAGGGACTCCTCGACGTGAGCTCGACAGGCCGAGGATCAAACGGCAACCCTCGGGCTACAAGACGACCACTCTACCCACTGAGCCACGCCGCCCCAGTAGTATCAAATACTTCCTCTGGTAACCTTTGTGGACAAAGCTGTTCCGTGTACTTTTATTAAAACTACATATTTTAATCCTACTGTAATTACAGTTAAAAACTTTTCATTGTTTAATGTCAACACTTCATTTGGAAGAAAATTAGTGATATCTGACATTTTTATTTGATTTTAGCAGGTTCAGCTGTTTTTCCATTGCAGGCAGATGCAGGAAATCTTGGTACTTTTGTGAGTTATAATATGGCATCATGGAACCACCAGGGGTGCTAAGAGTGATCTTTTTGCCTGAGTGCGACATTACTTCAGATTATTAAAATGTTGATTTAGATGTTGATTTGGATACTGATACTAAATACTAATGACATCAAATCAGTGTTGCTTATCTTTGGCATATCTAAGACACTAATCACCACCAACGCCCCATCCCCATATTAGTTATCTTATAGAAAATATTTTATGTTTTGTAGAATTTTTAATAATAAATCATTGAAATAATCAAACTGTGATTTAAAGGATTACAATTTAAAAAAAATAAATAAAAACAAGTGTTTAGCTCAGTAAGGCAGTTAAAGAAGTCAAGTGTCTGTACTCAAAGAAACTATTAAAATCAGCCACTCACCCTCCCCCAACACTACAGGAGATGGGGATCCTTTAAAGCCTCTCACCTCTAAGGGTGAGAACACCCCCCACCCACACACACACACACACTAACACTTTTCTCTTTCTTGCAGAGAGAGGCAAACAAACTATTCAAGTTTCTCCCTCCTTCCTGAAGTGCTGTGCTGTTCAGCTGTCTAGCTGTTCACAAGCATCTTCAGCATCTCACTGGAGGTCTGCAAGAGTGGGACAAACAAGAATTCACACACACACACACTCACTCCTAGGGAGATTTAGAGTGACCAATTAACCTAAAACACATGTCTTTGGATGGCTGGAGGAAGCCAGAGTACCTAGAGAGAACCTAAGCATACACGGGAAGATCATTCAGACTCCACACAGAAAGGCCACTGCCCCCCAAGATTCGAACCACCTCCCATCCTGCGACCTTTCATCACCCCACCATTCCCCCCAAGACAAATTCCTTTAATGTGCAAACTTACTTGGCAATAAAGAGCCATTCTGATTCTGATTATGAAATTGTTTATTTGTTTTAGGCCCTGAAATTGTTTCAGTTGTTGTGGATACTGAGTTACGTAAGTTTGGCTTGCAGACAAACTGAGTGTCTACAACAAGTGAAAGTTTGTTTAATTTATACTGGATTAAATATTTAAGATTTGTAAAATTTCTTTTGATTGTGTTTTTATATTTAATTTTTGGGTGAAAAACAGTCATAAACTGTAACATAATTGTTCAGTAATCACTGACATACAATCAATAGTGTTTATTGGGATGAAAGAAAGTTAAATACATAAAGGACGGGGAAAATTACTATGAAAAGGAAAGGTGAAACCAGGTGTTAGGAGTAAATGTGTTTTTTTTTTTTTTTTTGTTTCCAAGTTTAGCTCAATAGATATTTATATTAAGGTCTTCTTTCCACCCAGAGCCGCCTTTTGTCCCACACGTGTGCATGTTATGGTTATGTCCACTTACAAAACCATTGCGCTGAACCCACCATGCAACTTGTTTGGTAGTTTGCTTCTTGCATTTAATCTATTTCAAAAAGACTGAGACCTGCGTCTGTAACTACTAAGGGACTAATGATGGAAATAAGCTTTGTTAAAATATATAAGCACATTTACAATGTAAATGTATATTAATATACAATGGTCCCCCTTTTTTTAAAAAAAAAAACTCAAACTCAATTGTGAAGCTATTCACTAAGCATAGTTCTGTTTTGTGCTATATGCATCTTCATGGACAGTTACTTAAGTGTTAAAAGGTATTTAATGTTTAAAAACAGATAAATAGAATAGAATATAGAATATAGCTCCTTGATAGGAGATTGTGTTGTTACAGCAGCATCACACCAACAGGGACTAAACACAATTAATAAATAATCAATTAGAAACCAGAAATCAGGAACCATTCACAATATTGCTCATGTGAAAAATATATTTTAAAGTACTGGATGAATTTTGCGGTTTGGGATTGATGATGATGATGATGTTTTGATGGCTGCTGGAAGGGAAAACCTTTCTGCTACGTTCAGTTCTTTCCTGATGAGGTATCAGTCTGAAGTTCCCTCAGATAAAATATGTCCACAACCACACAGAAACTTTATACAGAAATTATCAACCAGCGTAATGAGGTGCAGATTCATTTACAGAAAGTTTCTAAAATGTTTCTCTCATTATTTAACTTTTCTCTGAGTGTGATATTGGCTGTTAGCGTGAGGTAAAAATGGTCCACAGGAGTTTGGAGGATGGACATAAATACAGCGAAATGAGAGGGAAGGCATCTATAACCAAATGATAGTCTGTCTTCTGATCACAAGACTGATTTATGTATATATTCTGTTTAGAGGATGCAGCAGCGTCACCTTCATCTTTAATTGACTCAAACCCTAAAATAATGGGACTTTTTTAATAGTCTGTCAGAGCTCATCAACAATTTTTCAGAGCAGATTTTTGATTTAAGTCATGTTATATGTCGCTAAGTTATTCTGAATTTGTGAAATGTAATCTGCAGGTTCACGTCTGAGGAAGAATAAGTCCCCATTTTAAAAAAAGAACATTTNTGTCTGAGGAAGAATATGACAACACTTTAATAAAAGTAAGTCCCCATTTTAAAAAAAGAACATTTGTATGGTATGACCATTGGTTGAAAAGAACTTTTACATATGGACATGTCTCTTTTTGTGTTCATAGGAGCAACAGATACTTTAAAAACATTGAGAGAATCAAAGCTGTCAGAGGACAACAAAATGAAAGAGGCTGGCGGGCCGACGCCTCAACAACAGAAAACAGGGAGAGTTGACTCACTTATGGATCACTGACATTGAATTTAAATTCCTTAGAATGTAACAGGGTTTTCTGATTTACTTTTGAGTCGCATTAGTGTTATAGACAGTTTGCTGTGTTATCTCTGGATACAATAGCTGGTTTTTAATGTAAACATTCAAAAAGTGTTCTTATTGACCCATAGCTGTCAGTCACTATGAAGACTAATATCTAACAAATGTTCTCTGCTTTAGCTTTTAAACACAGCTTTTAAATTCATGCTGATCTGTTGCTCACTCCATTTGACCAGATGAAGAGTACAGATACCTTGAAAGGGCGCTTTCACGCCTGATGAGCGACAAGGAGACGGACAGGGAAGACAAAGAAGCATGGAAAGTGTATCCACCTGAATGGACGGCAAAAAAACTCACAGACATTTTAGAAAGCTGTCAGCGTCAACTTGTCGAGCTAAAAAAGATGTCCTGTACGACGGTGCATCGCAGAGGGCCCAGAGGCAACCTCTGAGAAGCATCAAATGCATTTATTTGAAATGAAACTTCAGATTTTGGGCTTTTATTAAAAACAGTAAATAAACAAATAAAAATCATTGGTCTGTTTTTCATGTCTGATATATTTTCATTTTTCAGTGCTGTTATGTAGATGCGAAACACACCTGATTTATTAGATACATATCGAAATATGGCAGGATTCACACACACGATGCTTTCATGCTCAACAATGGGTGGGCCTGATGCTAAATATTATAGCAGCAATCAGTCACAAGATAATTTACGATGAGTCAGGCGATTTGATTGATTGATTCACCAAATGACAACAACACAATTTGCTTTGCACCTCTTACTCTGAAAAATGATAAAAGGAAGTGTTTTATAACATTTTTTACAAATGTCCTCTCCTTCGGGAAACCCCCCTCCTTTTATAGAAACTTAGGCAGATAAAAATGCATGCTGCATCAATAACACACACATTGTCTTTAAGAGAAATTTAGATTGAGAAAGGAAGTGACAACAGTTCTCCTCATGTTAAAGAGAACATCCCTCCTGAACTCAAAGTAAATGCTTGTAAAACTTTTCTGATAAAATTCAACACCCTCTTCCAGTGAAGGCAACAAAGGAGCTCAGCTGAAGTTACGTTTTAATTTCAGACCTGGTTAGCACTACTACGCTGGCACCATAACTATAATTCTGTGGTTTTGAAATAGTTGTGTTTACTGGACGAAGCAAGCTGTGTCAATAGTTCAACAGTTCCTAAACATCTCCTGCTTTACCCCACCCCGAACCCCCCACAGTGATGTTGAAAGGTTTTCAATGTAAGATAAGGTAAGGCAAATTTATATGTATAGCACATTTTATGTACAAGACAATTCAAAGTGCTTTAGATAAAACATTAAAAGCATTGCAGTGGGGTGCAGGAAGCAATGACAAGTACATTATAAATAAAAAAACAAAACAAACTTTTAAAGAAATAAAATAAATTAAATTAAGACAAAAAGTAAAAAACTAGAATAAAATAGATAAAATGCAAGAAATAAACCTCCAGTGTAGGGAATCTAACAGTTGTTTTAATAAGAGGCAGTAAATCAAAGTTTTTAATGTTAGTGTTAAACTCCTTTGATGGTGATATGGTATAACATGGTTATAATTATTGGACATATTTATGTTTGTATATGAAATTAAAGAAATAAAATTCCAAATCTGAAAGGGTCACATACCAATAACAAACACCACTGATGTTTTATTATTAACACAGATCAGTCATACCATTTACCAATTCTGAATATTACTCTTCCTGTAACTTATTTAATTTTTTTTATCAGCACAAGCCAATCAAACATCAGAAACAGAAATGATGATTCATCAATATGTACATCTATTACGATAAATGAGTCAGTGACACAATCTGCATTCAGGCTGTTGGCATTTGATTTTGTCATTGTCTCCTCCTCCACTCACCTCCCTGTTCTCCACTTGACTCTCCTGCTTCCTCCACCTCACCTTTGCCTCGCTGTTCTGCACCTAAGCCTTGGGCTACTACAGCTTGTCAAACATTCAGTCCAGATTTAAAGATATAGTTTGTTTTGTTTTTTTATCAGGAACTGGTGTAAAGTGGTCTCGGTGTACAAGAATTCAGTGGAATAGCCCTTAGAGCATAAAGGAAAGAAAAAAGGAAACAACTTACCATCTGACAGAAAGTACTCCACTTCACCGTTGTCTCCCTCATCCCCATCCTGAGCGTAGAGTTTGTACACCAACGAACCAGGAGGAGAATCAGGAGAAACCACTGCAAGGTAGGGTGTAGGAATCATGCTCCATTCAGGGATGTTGTCATTTACATCAGTCACAGTCAACTCCACTTTGACCAAGTACCACTCTGGTCCTAAAAGACAAGGGAAAAAAGAAGGTTGCACATTCAGGGCTGATTGTACTAGCTGGCAAAAATAAATAAATAAATAACAATATAAAAAAAAAGCTGAAGAAAATTGCAAAAATACTCACAAATAACTCAAGGAACACGCCATTTTAAAGCAGTCATTATAATCAATATTTTCTGTTTTCGTGAAGAGTAAAGATTATAAAAGCATGAAAGCTCCCAGTAAGAATCATATTACAAAAATATATTTCTCAGAGAAAGATTACTTTTTGTCCATGAGGTCAGCTTCAGCATCGCTCTGATTGGTCTATTCAATTACTGCCTTGGTTTATCTTCATTTAATAAAAACACACATAAATAATTAAAATCCACGGTTTAACATGTTCCAGTAACCAAAAATACAGAAATATTGCAGCAAATCTCAACTCCAAATTAAGCAGAAGGACATTTAAATGGAGTATAAAACCCAAAATCCAAAGGAAATTTAAACAAAATGCTAATGGAGAGCACAAAGGAGGAACACAAATAATAATATTCATGAGCATTGAGTTGTTCTTAATTGGGATGTTGAGACCTTTTTTCTCTCTATTGTTTGGAATATATTGGATTCTGGGTTTTGTACTCCACTAGAGATGTCCCAGCTGAAGTGCAGTTTCTTCTTTGTGATTCATATTCCAATTACCTTCTCCTAAAATGTGCAGTTTGGAAAACAATCAGTACTTGAATTAAGTCAAAATCCTCAAAGTTAATCACATATTTTAAATTACAGTGTCAGCCATTTCTTCATGTGCAAAAAACATTTTGGATCAGTCATGTAATGTCCAAGCTAAGCAGGCACCACCAATGTGTTTACATGACCATAAAATCAGATAACTGTGAGTAATCAGATATATCAAAAACACATCACATTATGCTGTTTACAGTAAATTGTATAATGGCTTTTTGTGTTTAAGTGGACTCATTGTTATAAACTGTCATCTGCCAGCAGTAAAGATGTTTTAAAGCCAGGCTGTTGTTATTGGTTTATATTTACAAGGCAAATAAAGCAAGTCTTTATAACAGCTTGTCAAATCTCACCAAGGATTCAGCACACCTCCAGTATCATCATGCAGTTTCTTTAGTCTTGTGCTAATTTTCTTGATGGGACTGTAAACTCAGTCATTTAATTGTAAAATATCAAATAATATCTGTGACTGACGTCTACTTGATCATTTAAAAAATATACACATTCCCTCGCGTACCACAGGTCCTTCCTGTGTGCTGCTGTCAGACTGTACAATAAAGACAATGCTTGCTAGTCTGCAGACAAATAAACACTCAGATAATCGACTAACAACTGGACAACACACTCCACCTCACTATTCATTTCACTGTTTTGCTGTTTTCCCTTTTGTGGTATTATATATTCTTATATACAGTTTAACAGACAACAGATTTTGTCTCACTCTAAGTTTCCACACCTCTGATCTTCTTAATCTTGGTGTACAAACCAGAGATGATTTCAGTGTTGCCTCTACCACTTTATTCTGCATTCAGGTTTGAAATGCGGTCATATACATCTCACTGTGGTCCACAGAGATCCGCTCCAGCTTCCACCTTTTTAGCCCTACGAGTCACAGAGCCTGGAATTCATTTTTCAAAATTATCTACTTGACACGAGTAGTATTTATGGACATGGGGGAGAATATTACTTGTGACCTCAGCCGGTCTTACGCTGTCCTATTCTTACCTTTGAGCATACTGTAGTTCCACTAATTTGAAAGTTTTCTGGATGATGTCCAATTTGCTGCCTGCCTTTCTCTTAGTAATTCAGCTCAAAGACGTGGCACTATATTTTTACTTTGTTTTGGTTGCTTCTATCATTTACATTATGATGCCCACTTAAGATTTATTGGAACACAGTGGACCTTAACATAAGATTTTTTTATGCATAACTTCTGCCCAGCTAGCTTCTGACGTTTACCTATCAGAATTTTATTTTTTCCTTTTGAACATCTCCTAAGGTAATCTGAGTATATACTGGCTGGAAGCCTCAGGCACATCCAATATTTGCTGGGAAACTTATACACTACACTGAAAAAGTTGGAGATATTCAACTTTCCAGTGAAATTTATAGAAAATGTCAAAACTTCACTCATATTAAATTTTTCATGTAGGATATTTAGGAAGAATCTTGCAATGGCAATTCCTCAATCTCAAACAGTTGATCGAAACAAAAGCTGACAATAGTGGCGGGTATACCACAACATAACATGGCAATGTGTCAATAACTTGTCATGTGTTAGGTTTCCTCTTGGTCTAATGATGTCAAAATGTTAACAGTATGATGAAGGGGACTCTTTGGATACAAGTAGTCATTGAACAAGTACCAGTGGTCCATCCGTGGTTCAGACACTTCCTTTATCTTCTTTTCTTTTTTTTGTGGTTAAATCACCTTGTTAGAGAGTGTTATTGCGTGTTGTGCAATAAGTACCATATTTTCAGGACTATAAGTCACTCTGGAGTACAAGTGATTGTCATGAAACGTGTAATGAAGAGAGAGCGAGAGAGAGAGAGAGAGAGAGAGCGAGAGAGAGAGAGAGAGAGAGGAAAGAAAAACAAACATATAATTGCACTGCACTAGAAATCTTATTTATTTAGAAAATTATTAAAACCCAAGACTAAGAACAAACATTTAATGTGGAAAGGCAAGTTATTCAACTACACAATAGGCCACGGAACAACAGGCTGAATATGTGTGCGCTATGTCAGGTAACACCAGGGTTTCCTCCAGGATTTCTTTTCAACTGTGAGGGAGAATTGGTCTCCTTATAAACACCCGACTGAGGTGCTGAGAAAGTCCGGAAATGTATACATCACGTTTGGCATTTAAAGACACAGACACCGCTGCAGGCACAACCCCATCCAGCCACCGACAAAGTTTCACGTTACATATGAAATAGCCGAGTCGATTGTTTATTGCACATAAAGACACAGACGTCCCCCGCAGTTATTCCCACTCCGTGTGGAGTATAAATTGTACTAAAACAAACATTTTTTAATGGCTGAGTTTGACATGGTGACCCATCAGAAGAGCCAGTAGATGTAGATGGAGAGAGAGGGGTCTCGTGATCTCTGCAGCTGCTCCTGCAACCCAGCCCCAGATAAACTGCAGAAAAAGGATGGATTGATCTTTAATCTAATATAACCAATATCTGCCATCAGTGTTGCATTTATAATACTAGTCTCTGTTTTTTTATAGACTGCAGAAAATTATAAAAAATTTATGTAAAAAACAAAAAACGCTAAAATATAAGTTGAGAAAGCTTTCATTTAAAACACAGTCTTTCCTCACTAAAGACGGAAAACTGACATCCAGTTACTGCAGACACTGCAGCACTTATGAACATTGAACACATTTTGAGGAGTTATATAGTAAAACTTAGCTTTAGAAAACAAGTTAACACACAGTCCTTCATAATATGATAATTAAACTTGCTTAAAGTTGTGAGTGCCAACTTTTTCCTGCAGAAAAAACAATGGTAACTCTGACATTTATATGGCTGTTGAACAATGCAGTCTCAATTTAACTTCTCGTATGATTTAATGCTTCATGTAATAAGGATAAGATGTGATATCAGATGGCTTTTCAGCCACGCATTTTGTAAGGAGAATATACCGCAAAGAAAGAAGCTGCTTTTGTTGTGGCCCAACATTCGCAGTGATGACCACAACTACAAACACCAGGCACTCTCGAAGCACAACAAACTGCACAGACAAACAGCTAGCTGCATTTCAAAGGAAAAGATCAACTAAACAGTCTGCACACAAGAAGGAAAAAAGGCAAAAGCAGTGTTCAAACGCAGATAAAACAAAAGAAATTATACATTTATATGTACAGTATATAGATATAAAACAACACAGATTTTATTACGTTACCATGCTTCTATTGATCTTTTGTCTTCCTACATTTCGTTTGTCAGTGTGCATTAAGAAGAAGATACAAGTGAAGCATCCCCAGAAGAAACTGATGAGGCCATTAAAGCATCTCAACCAGTAATTATAATCAGTGTAGTGCAATGCATTGTAAACAGCAATCATAGTGACACTGGTGAAACACAGTAAGGTTCCACACAGCCCTCATCAGTACATCCTCCTTCTCATTCACACTTACGCAGACCGAACAGCAGCGTTCACTTGTCACGGCAGGGGACGGGCAGTAATTTTAAGACTGGAGCCAATGGATTTCAGTTGTCCCAGTTTTGATACCTATTGGAAAAATAAATTGCTTTATAGATTCACATTTGTAGATTTACATGGACTGAAATAAACTCAGAGAGGTGAGGAAAGTGGCTTGCCTGTGACTGTGCACTATATGATGAACCCTGGCCATAAACACGGACGAGAGAAGCATTTTCTGAATGACAGGGTGCAATCAAGTAATATATAGCGCAGCAGGAAAGAGCTGCAAGAAAAATAAGAGCCGAGTGTCGCATGAACAGGATTAAGAGTGAAGCGCGGAGGCTGAAAAATGACCCTGCGGTTGTTATAGAAACAGTCGAATAACGAAAAGAGGAAGATGGAAGAATTGAGGAAAAAAAGAAAAGCCCGAGCGAGCAGTTGCATAAATCAATGGCATTACGGAGGAGATGGGGATGAGGGAACATTACAAGAAAAAACATAAGCAGACATCAAAAGAAGACAGAAGAGCCGAATTAACCAGCTATAGCTTACAGAAAAATATATAAGACTACACTTGACTCTGGGGTTCAACCAACGTGTTTGTTGATGATATCTCTCTTTCTCTCTGTCTTGCTCTTGCTCTCGCCCCCAATTTGTGGTCGCAACAGATTCAAAATTAATTGGCAAAAGGACAATGCTGCTTTGGGGAAGAAGGGACGGCATTATCCAGATAATAAATCACCAAGCTAATATTCAGAGCACTATGCCAAAATACATCTCTTTCTCTCTCTCACACACACACACACACACACGCCTTTCTCAGTTATAACAATCATCAGTGGATTAGACACACACACACACACAGACACACACGCCTTTCTCACTTATAACAATCATCAGTGGATTAGTGGCTAATGAAGGACCATAGGGAGATACAGATTGGTGCCATTGCCATCCCTCACACTAATGAATCTTACAGGATCTAATGATATGTTGCAATCCCTACAAAACAGTGGGAACTGGGATTACTAATAGTGTCATAGAAGGCTTTTCTATGGCCACCAACCTCATTTGTTCCAAAAGGCTGCTCCAAGCATTTCCACAATATTCTTCTCATGGAGCTTTCCGCTCATCATGTTTTCAGAACATATATCTAGAGTCCTGTCGGTCTATGCATAAACACTGCTACAAAAAATGGAGGGTGCCTTTACGATGTAATTAACAAGCAATGTTAATGAACAACAGCAAAAAAAACAACAAAAAAAAAACAAAAACAAGTCCAAGTTGTTCAAAAGTTATAATTTCATACGACAAAGTCTACGGGAGCTCTGCTGCTTGCTTTTGGAAGCTTACATCCAGTTGTCACTGCCAGAAGTAGATGAAAGGGTAAAAAAATATGACATACACAAAGAAGTACCTCAATCCTTTTTTTGAGAGAAAAAGGACTGGAGTCTTGAAATTCTAAGCACTGGGGACAATTTTTAGATTCACATGCTTTAATATTTGCTTTACAGTTGATACAAAGCCTCACATATTACCACGGATACAACCTCTCCTATCACTAGCACAAATTCAGGTGGCTGCTTCAAACTTAAAATTATTTATAATGTTCAAAAAGCTTCAGACAGTAAACATGACTGTGGAGTGATAATACGTCTGTGTGAGTATTTGTATATGTACACACACAAGCCTATGCCTTGTGTGAGTAAACCTAGAGTCAGTGTAAGCATGTTTTCTTGTAATAGCAGCCATCTTCTAATTTTGTTGGGTCAATAAAAAACTGACTGCCGCTATTGTTTTTCTCATCCTTTTGAACTATATGCATCCAGACCTGTGGCACGGCAGCCCTGAACTAATAAGAATGAGATGTGATATCAGCTGGCTTTTTCAGCCACGCATTTTGTAAGGAAAATATACCACAAAGAAAGAAACTGCTTTCGGTGTGGCCCAACATTCGCGCTGATGACCACAACTACAAACATCAGGCACTCGTGAAGCACAACAAACTGCACACAGACAAATAGCTAGCTGCATTTCAAAGGAAAAGATCAAATAAACAGTCTGCACACTGAAATTACAAAATTCTATAAAATCCCACCAAGTTGGATGCCTCTGTACAGTTTCTTCACTGGGGTAACAAAAAAATTATTTGATGTTGTATATATAAAACTAATATCACTAACACTAAAATAGTAAATAAATAATTTAAAAAGTGTTCCATTTTCCCATAGGGTATCTCAACCTCTTATTTAAACTGTTTTATGCCTGTTTAATGAATGAATGAATGAGCTCCGGTACAGCCTCTGCCAGCTAAAGTTAGTTCATCATAAGTCTACTAACAGTCATTTCAGAGGACAGCATCCAACAGAAGCTTCATCCACAAATCAGCAGTCAGATTTCTTACCAGACAAATTAAGTTTGACGATAGATTTGAACAAAAAATAGTGGAACACATTTCCAAGATGATAGCTAAAGACATGCCTCCTATCAATGTTGTTGAAAGTAAAAGTTTTTGTAGTTTAATGGAAATAGTTGAGGCTGAGTTTTCAGTCCCATCGAGAAAAATCATCAGAACGAGACTGAAGACACTCGCTGATGATACTGTAAGTAAGCTAAACACTCAGCTATGAAGTAATGAAAAGTCTTCTCCCACCACAGATTCATGGACACCAAGCATCTGCCAGGGTTGGGCAATTAAGGATTTAAACAAAAAAAGAAAGAAAATTAGTAAAACAATTTTCAGGGATTTTAAATAGTATTTATGACTGAAAGGCCTAACCTTTCATCTTATCATTATCAATCAGAATTGCTTGCATAACAGCCGTCAACTAAAATACCATCATAGACTGCCCAGAATCTGTTTCCCTAGGCAGTCTATATTTCTTTATTACATAATGAATTGATCATGAACATGTCACAAGGAAAGCCACTCTGTTAAGAAGCTGATGAATCAAGAAGGGACCCCCACCCCACTTCCCCCTCTACTCTTCTTCGATAACCCAGATCAGCACCTTCCACAGTCTCTCTCTTACCCTTCTGCCATCCATTAAATTGACAGTAGTGATGGCTTGATGTGGAACTCCTCATCTTACTGCACCACGCTCTTTCTTTGTTGCAGTCTCATTAGCTTTTACATGCTGAACTTACAAGTCTTTGAGCATTAGAAGAAGAGTTTCAGCACCTGAGAGACTTCCTTTGTGTCGGTGGGGTGTATTTGTTAAATGTGCCCAAGCAGTCTTCTCAAAATGCCCTCACATCTTTGAAAGAAGAATGGAGTAAGAGAACAGACAAGCATACAAAAGAAAAGAAGAAACAGATTAATAAAGAATAAGGAAGTGAGATAGGGTGGAAAAAATAGCAGAGAGGGCCAGTTAATTAAATGTGCTCCATGAGGATTACAAAGGGCTATTTGGCTCTTGCTGGCAACTTCCGTCCATAATCTGAACAGAAAGCTGTTGCTGCCTGAGTGACTTTTTCAAATTCTCCCATAGAAATGCCAATTAAAATCGATGGATGAGAGGAAGACAAAGCACAAGAGTCATGCAGAGAAAGAGAGAGAGAAAGAGAGATGAAGCATTGCTTCTTACACTAATTGCAAATGATACAAATGGTTAGCCAATAGTTTCTGCTCATTCTTCCAGCACAACTTCTCATAATTGAAAACCCTCACACTGCCAATAATGTGCTCAAACAAACGCACACATATGTCTCTGCTTCAACAAGAGACTATGCCTTCTTAGAAACGCAAAAGCTCATTGAAAAAAAGGCCAATCATTGAGCATTATGAATATATCACAAATCAAATGAATCTACTTTAGCTATGCTACATTTTGGCAAAGGGACAGGCAGGATTTCTTTTAAATGAGAAAGACTCAATATACAACTGACTAGAAAAAAATAAACAAAGAAAACATAATGAGATATTAATTGGCTATAGGTCCAGTCCTAACTGTCCTGCCTCCATCTAAGACTACGTCAAAGCACCACTGCAGACAGCCGTCATGCGTCTGCTCACCAACAGCTGAGCACATCAAGACAAGCTGATGTTCAAAAGTGAGCTGGCTTCAGTTGCCGACATGAAACCAGTTCAACATGGTTTTAATTGTTCTAAGAGCTGCGACTGCTCAATCACACTAACCTTCTGTTTCAGAGACAGCACGGTGTACAGCTGTGGCTTAGAAACATAATCTTTTTATTTGTTTTTTCAATCATCACCACATCTTGTGAAACATCCAGAGGGAGGAAGGATCTGTTTCCATGAGTGTCGTCGTATGTTAAAAGATAATGAATTTTTAATGCAGGCCTGTCATTATCATAACACAATACTGAGAAATAATATAAAACCTGAGGGAAGGTGTGAGTGCTTAGTGGTACTAAAGATCCCCTAATCAGGATTTTTGGATCCTATCACTGATCAATGCAAGTTATTGGCTGATACTTATCACAGATCACTTTTTATATCCTCATAACATTCCTAATGATGTTATGAATGTGTGAATAACAACATTTTAATGATGGTTTTAAAATAACTGATAAAAAGGTGATGATCTGACAGCTGCAATTAAAAGGCGACGTGTACTAGATCAACCTTTTTAATTCAAGCAGCCTGTTCTTGATCACTTTTTAAAGGTCTAAGCTGGTTCAGTGTGTATGAAACAAGTCACATTTTCTGAGATAATAATTAAAATAAAAAGTTAAAATGAGAAAAACAATTCAAGTAAGCAAAATATAATAGTGTGGCAATAATAATCCCCTTGTGGGCTTATCCTATTATCATTATTAGTGTTGTTATTTTTATTATTATTAGTTTGTGTTGTTTTTGTGTAGACCAGGGTAATGTAATGTCAGTGTCTGGCTGGTGTCCTTGAAATAAAGTATCAATAACTTGAATCATGTAACTCTTTAACAGGCTTTCCCTGAGACGCTGAAGCTCACTTCTCCATTTAAGTGAAAAAGAAAAGAATTTGACCCTTTGGCCAGAACGAATATTGGTCAGTAAAAATTTTTTCCTTCCTTGCCAGACACAGCTGAAAGTTACCTGAAAAAGGTTATAATAGCCTCACTGTATACTGTCTGTCAAGCTATTAAAAGAGCTATAGGGTGGTAGATCCAGGGTGAAACCCCTGTCTGTGGACCTTTGCTGCCATGTTAGCCACCAGCCACTGATATGCACAAAAATCTTTACTAAGTGGGGGGGCACCAAACAAAGAAAAAGCTGAACTGACATTTTTATTTTTTGCAATAAAGAAAATAAATAATAAAGAAAAGAATGATTAATTTCATAAACTTATCCTACAATCGAAACAACCAGGAGTCTCCTCGGTCACTCTGATTCGGAAAATCCACATCAAAATTGATTTTACTGCAGAAAGGGCCACGTAATCAGTTCAGACAGGACTCAGGAAGAACAAATGGACACAGAGTTGTGTAGATCATAGATATAGTAGGGCTGCAACTAATGACTATTCTAATGGTCAGTTAGTCATCGACTATTAAAGCGACTAGTCGACTAATCGG
>CM047975.1:36630561-36649655 GCA_026261665.1 Melanotaenia duboulayi | reverse complement strand
AGAGAGTAAGTTTTAATTGAGGGAGGTGTATACTGGCTGGACCGTAAATCTGAAAAAGCTTGGCAAGGACTGGAGGGTGAGATCAATGTTCATGGAGAGCAGATGAGAACCTCGATGATTTGGGTGTAAACCATCTGATTTGAAAAGGTATGGTCTATGGTGAAGTTGTCGATGTATGGGATGCTGGAGGAGTGACAGTAGCCTTTTAACCAGATGTGAAGCTGTCGGATGTGGCTGAACTTAATGTCTCCATAACGGGGTGAAGGTAGTGGACCGGAAATTATGCAGTGTTTATTTAACTGTTTGATATTGTCAATGAGGTTGATAAAATCTTAGTGTCTCTGACTTGTGGAACTTAAGATCATTTGTGCCTGCATGTATAACTATGATAGAAGCTGAGGGGTGATGATGAGAAAGANAACTATGGTGGAAGCTGAGGGGTGATGATAAGAAAGTTGGTGGGCGGAGTGGCAATGTCAGTGAGTACTGCACCTGAGTGACAGGAAGTTTTGCACCTGTTCACATGGACATGACGGACAGTAGAATTCCCCACGATGAGCACACAAGGGCAAGCACCAGCCGCTGGTAGTCTCCGGATAGCGGTAGGGCAGCCAACCGCATCAGAGCTTGATGTAGCGGTCTCCACGGTGGCGGGAGGAGAGACATCGGCTCCTGCAGAAGTGGACGCAGGAGAAGAGAGGGAGGATCCAGCCCAAGCGGCAACGCACTCCCAGCCGGGACTCCCTGGGCCTNACGCAGGAGAAGAGAGGGAGGATCCAGCCGAAGCGGCGACACACTCCCAGCCGGGAGCGCATCTCGGCGTGTCTTTTCACTGCGGCTTTCAGAAGCTTTTGATGCCTCGAGGAGCCCTGGGTTGAACGTCGGGTCCCGGTCGCCTTGGTCCAGACCGGCGATGCGCTGATTGGTTTCGCACCGGCAGTCCTGGCAGCCACAGAGTCACAGCCGGGCAGCGGAGCATCAGACAAAACCGGAAAACGGTTAGATAAAACCAGGCGAGCACTATTGGAGTCTTTTTTGGGATGGCAAACTACCTCAGACCAAGATGGCAAGTGTTTCGGCGTGGAGCTGGAAGAGGGTAGCAGGGTCCCAAGTCATTATGTCCTGGAGAGCCGCTTTAAGTGACGCAACGTGAATTTACTGCTGGTGGCCTATATCCATCAGGAATTCAGTTCCTCGGGTAGCTTCCGGATGTCTTTTTTCAGGTTGGTGATCTGTCTGTTTGTTTTTTCCAGGCCTTTATCGGAAAGTGCTGAGGCAGCCATTTCAAGCCTTCTCTGATTTCTGGTTAAAACCACTACGGTTACAAATAGTGTGACTGTACAGTTCTGTTTTTTTAAAGGCTTAAAACAGACTTCAAATAGCTAAAAGCCAAAAAAAAAACAATACTATGATCAGAAGCATCTAGGTGTTGATGCAGGAAAACATGTAGAAGTATATCATCTGCTGCATTCACTGACACTTGGACATCTAAGCTTTCCAAGGTAAAGGTAAGTTTATGCTTTTTGTTAGAATTTCATTGTCTTTTCTTCAAGGGGAGGGGTGGGGTTACAGTAGTCAGATAGAGGTAGGCTAGCCCTCTGGGCCAACCCTCCAACACTACCCTTGTTTGTTTTTTCTCCTTTCTTTCCACTCTTTTTCTGCCCCTATGTATACAAAGGAAAAGATTAATAAAAATGTAATTATAAAAAGTAATAGACTGAAGTTGTCGGTAAAAGAAACATTCACTACAGGAAGCAGCTGACTGGCTCAGGACAACTTGGAGGCCTTCATGACATAGACAGGAAAGGAAGTCCTCATGTGTACGGACAGTAAGACAGAAATACACTAGCACACTGTTTGCACTGAAGTAAAATAGTAATAAACTTTTTTTTAATAAAAAACTACAGGAAAGTAGGAACTGTTGACCTGTTTTATTTATTCAATTTCTTCACACTGAGATGAAGTCGGCTGGTGTCGGACGTAAAACTCTGAGGCTGAAAACAACTCCCACTCCAGCCCTGATGAAAAGTCTTTAAACTTTGTTTTTCACACAGCTCTAGCTCAAAAGAAACATTCATTTTGAATATGACCAACAAAGAATTCAAAAAGTCTGACGAGTGTTGAAACAGAAGAAGAAATAAAGACTGTTGGGCAAAAGTGCATAAGCACATTTTGAGTTACACTGACTCAGGAACAAATAAAAGCCAACACACACACACACACACATATACACTAGATAAACAGCCATAAACCACATGATTGTTCTTGCCTTCTTCACAGTCCATGAGGCTCTTTTTTTCCCCACACGCTCTCCCTGTCACCTCTCTTTTTCATCTGTCTATCGCCCACCCACAGAACACAAACACACATACATACACTTCACTGTATGCACGTCTCCCTCTGAGAGATGGGCAGGGTGTAAACACACAAAACACCATGCCTCCATGTTTATGTCTTCCTGCTAGTCGGAAAATATGGAGCGAATGCTGTGAAATCACGACAGCACAACAAGGAGAAGTAGAGTCTGCTCTCAAACTACGAAACATTCGAGAGGGATGAGCTGAAAAATGTCAAACACAATGTGTACAGAGACAGCTGAGCTGAATCTAAGTGACTAAATTAGAACATGAATAATAATGTCATATATTCAAATGAAACAATAAAATGAGCGGCTTGTCGTGGCTCCCAAGGAGCAAAACTGTGGTCTGGTTTGGTAACTTCAGGAGATTAACTTCTTACCGTGGAAACTTATCGCACAGCAGATAAGAGATCATAATATAAAGGAGCACAAACTAGTTCTCTTGTAAAATGAAAAAAAGAATAAAAGAAAAAACAGCTTGAGCTCATTGATAGTGAGAAGGTCTCTTCTCTCTCCAGAAGGAACCCTTTGGCTTTCCCTGACAAGCATCTGAAAGATAACGATTCTCTGCGGAGGGGACTGCTTATCTCCAACACAGACTGATTAAACCAGTAAAGCTTTGTTCTTGGTGACGTTATAAGATTAAGAAGCAAGTTTTGTTTGTGTTATTAAAAATATTGAACTTATAAGATTGTGTTTTGTTTTAGGATGTATTCCCGGTACTGTCTCATCATATTTACATAAAATCATTTTGAAAAGCATCCACTTTAAATAATAATACTGTTAATAAGAAATGAGAAAAAAATCTTACATTTTATTTCCTTTTAACTTTTATACAACTGTAGACAGTTTGAACTGAAAATATTACATGACCTTTTTTCTCATTAATTTCATATCATTTGTTCATATACACAAATGCATGGTCAAACTAGTGACCTTGGCAACTCCTCTACAACAGGTCAGTCTAGTGTCAAACCTAATTTATGCTCCACACTAAATACACACATGCAATAATTGGAAGATTGGCGATTCGATTCCCACTCCCCCAGTCATCTGTCGTTGTGTCCTTGGGCAAGACACGACATCCTCCTTGTCTCCAGTGTTGGCATTGCTGGTGTATGAATGTGGATGAATGTTTGCTGGTGGTCGGTCCATGTGTAAGCACGGACTGGCTGTCTTGTTTCCGTCAGACTGTCCCAGGGCAGCTGTGGCTACACATGTAGCTTACCATCAGCAGGTATGAGTGAGAGAATGAACAATGGATACAATGTAAAGTGCTCTTGATGTNATGTAAAGTGCTCTGGGTGCCTTGAAAAGCACAATATTAATCTAATCCATTACTATTATTATTATATGGACAGAGCCTTCTCTTCATCTTCTCTGTTCTTTGTGCAGATTTAAGTCTGTTTCCAGAGAGCTTAAGAAATTATAACCAGGCATAGCTAATGGAGCAGTATCACCTGAAACTGTGGAGGCAGTGTTGAGCGATATAGGCAATGTGCAACCAGCAAAAAGAACAAAGAAGAAGCCACAGCATAATCAATGGTCAAACAGACTACCCCCATCTGCTGAGCTGCCTCTTTTTGGCTCTTTCTGAGAAAGTACATTATCATGATCTCCTTCACCATCGCTACTAAAACTGACACCAGAATTTGAAGGTGAACTCAGAGCTCTGTACTGCCCTCTGGTGGATGTGCTGTCTAATAACCATGCCAATATAAAGGAAGGCTATAGCTGAGGAAGAGCCGTAGTCATCTACCAAATGGAGGTTCAGTAGGCTTCACCAGACGAGAGAATATAGTGTCGTTGGCAAGAAACTGAACCCCAAACTGCCTCCTGTCAAATAATGTTTATGAATGTGTGTGATTGGATGAGTGTGTCATATAGTATAAAGATGCTTTGAGTGGTCAGATAAGAAAAGAACTATACAAAAAAATCCCCAAAACAAAACAAACAAAAAAACATCTACTTCTACTCATAAAATGTGTGTTAACTGGCAGTGACTACTTTTCCCAAATTGGAGAAATTTTTGCCAAATTTCCTGATGTTTTGCAGCTGAAAGTAGCTGTGCTTGAATTATTTTTTCACACAATTATCTATCTATAAAGTTTTTTTTTGTTTGTTTGTTTTTTTTGTCTTGAGAAAACAATACTTAATATTTCAAGATTTGGATTATTTCATGGTAAAATATTATGGTAAATTACTTTACGAACTTGAATTAAATGAAGAGGTCTTCCTTTATTAAGGCCAGGAGGTAAACAGCATGCATTAACTTACTGGCATTGGTTCAGATCAATTGCAACAATTAGCAATTAAATTAACTGATGGCCATTTTATTTAGTGGTCATGTTCATCATCTTGTGAGCTTGAGAAAACAAAGTTTGTTATCTTGTAATAATCAGTTACATTTATCTCAAACAAACAAAAATTTGACTTCTCCAAACAATGAAAAATATTAACTTATGTAAAACCAAGATTTGTGATCTTAAGATAACAACATGAAAAATACATTATTGCAGGCATGGCCGGTGTCAGTTTCCATAGTCACTTCAGACTTGCAACCAGAAACAAATCTAGCAATTTATAAGCCAAACCTTGTTTACGACAGAGGGTAGAGAAAGGCCAGTATTGATCCACAAAATCCATGATCTACCTGTCTGCTGTGGTTGAGCTTTGACTTCTAGTGAGCAAGACATAACACTTAGACTTGCTGCCGGCATAAAAGAGTTGAGGAAGTAGAGCAGCAGCGGCAGTACTGCAGCAGACAGCCATGTATCAGTAAAAAAAAAGTTTTACACATCCTACCTTTTGTAACTATTCAGATGAATCATCATTCATGTAAATGTGCTTAAAATCACCACACGGAAGTTGTCTACAATTTAACTGAGTGGTTCTGTCAGATGTAGCTATGCATGTGCAATCAGAATTTTAGCATCCTTGGTTCTCACTGTGGTATCAAACATATTCTAACCACCATGCAGAGGTGTTTCTGGTGGTCCACCATGGTAAGGTCCACACCTTCTCTTTGTCCCAGCTTGTCCTGAGTTTAACTGAGTTTAACTTCTGCCTCCCGTTGTTCAGTTACAGGTGGTTTGATCCCACTTTGTTGTGGACTTCATCACAGGTCTCCCTACTTTTTAAGGTAACCCAGTGATACCCCACTGTTTGTTGATTTTCAGAATCAGTCCATTTTACTGAATCTGCTAACCTGCACGTTCAACATGTGTTCAGTATACATGGCATCCGCAGATTGTTTTATGAGGACCCTCCTTTACTCCTCAGGTGCTGTAAACCTGTTGTAAAGCCCAATGGGCCTGTGTGAACATCCTGTCTAAATTTTGTTTTCAAACTAACTATTAGACCAAATAAGCAAATCGATAAATTGAAGCAGGAATCTGTTCTGTTACTGCCTCTTACCAAAACTCATGAAGTGAGAAATTACTCTGCACAGTCTATGCCAGGGCTACTCAATTCGGTCCTATGAGGTTCGCAGTCCAGCAGGTTTTCCATGTATCCCTGCACCAACACACCTGAGTCAAATTAGGTGGCTCTAACAGCCAATCAGGTTCTACACAAAAACTCATTCACTTGACTCAGGTGTGTTGGTACAGGAATACATGGAAAACCTGCCGGTCCTCGTAGGACCGAATTGAGTAGCCGTGGTCTATGCACATAACTTACTAAATACAATTATTTCCATCTCAAAAGCCCTATGTAGCCTGACCATCTCTTTAAGTCCACTTATGTTGCTGTTGTTAAGTCTGGAGGGAGATCAGAGAAGCTCTGTTATAGTCAGCTGAGAAGTCCTCGAAATAAGCAACATGCCTCTTACGACTGAATCTTGGAAGTTCGGTCTTTGTTTCACTGGTCCCTCTGACCCTTCTTAGCCTTTCTTCATAACATCTCAAGCTGCTTTGTACCATGATGATACACCCCACCTTCCATGTCTGTGGTTAGTCCTCTGTTTAAGGGTCCTTGACTTAGTTAATCACCCATGACATCCCAGTTTGTAAAGACATCATTTTTACCCCCTTGTTCAGATGTTTTACATACCTGATACAAGGAATGGGATTAAATAATGTAGATTTCCAAATGAAATTAAATACTGTCTCCAATTACAAAAAAGTAAAAGTAAATTGAGAATCCCTGTATTTAATTTAATCATTTTGATCACTGCTTGCTCCCAACAGCATTTAACTTTTCTACAAGCTCAAACTGTTTTCCTCATGACACGAATACAGCTAATGTACATCACCTTAACCCTTAAAACTCATCTACATTGCCAGCAGACCCGAGCACCATTGCTTATATTGTCAACAATTTCTCAGGAGTTTGAAACTCTGTGGAGTAAATGTGGATGAATAGTTGACCCTTTAGATGATCTATAGACGTTTTCAGGCATTTATATTCCTTCCAGAAAGTTTACAATCCAGCCGCAAAATGTAGTGTTAATTCAGACTCTATATGAGAAATCGACACACGGTGATCATGATAACACCATTATTTATAACATTTTCATAACTAGAAAAGATCACTATCACTTCTGTGTTGCTAAGACACCTCTACTTTGACCCAGAAAGTTCTATGTGTGTCTGAAAAGAACAAAAATATTGCTCCTCTATGGCTGGAATAAAGCCAAGAAGAGGTTTTTGATGCACCGTCGCACCACAAACATGCTGAGTTGGAGTTGGTTTTGTGAGGAGAGTAGTGAAATAGCTGCCTAACTAACTTGAAATAGTGAAAACATCTGGAGGAAAAAGTGTAAATATGTAAATAGCTTCAGTTGTGTATTTTAATCCCAATATTTTTTTACCTGAAAACCAAGACTTGAGAGAATGACGTGCAGATAAGAAAAGGCTTGGTCACCGTTGATCTGTGTTATTTCTACAAATTCCTGTTAGTACATAAATCTGTTTTCTTGTAGTCGGTCTTTATGCTGCTATATCTATTGATACATTCATTTTACATCATTTTAGTCACATAGTCTGACAACTGAGGCTGTCCTGGATGTTGACTGGGATTAAAAGCGCCGAGGTTCATGAGAATATGTGTTCATCTAATTATGTGGTTTTCCTCATATTTATGCCATGCCTCAGACAAAGGGAAGTGAAACTGATGAGCCAGTTATCTCATGCACTGCTTTCCATGAATTGTGTTACTCTAAGGCAGGATTACATCTTTATATTTC
The DNA here is from genome assembly GCA_026261665.1 of Melanotaenia duboulayi. Taxonomy (NCBI): domain Eukaryota; kingdom Metazoa; phylum Chordata; class Actinopteri; order Atheriniformes; family Melanotaeniidae; genus Melanotaenia; species Melanotaenia duboulayi. Next base: position 36,642,108 of record CM047975.1, on the reverse strand, counting down.
TAATATTTCCAAAGGATTATAGTTTGGTCTTCGTGTGTGAACTCTGCATATCTAAATCTGTGTTTGTGCTTTTTCTACTGGCAGCAAATCAGTAAGATTTGGTTTAGTTAATCCCAGTAAAGATATTCTGATATGTCAGCTCTGTGTTTAATAAAAGTAAGGAAATGCATTTTGTGAAAATTAAATTTAGCGTCACCAAACATGTTGGGTTTTAGCAACTCTCTTGTAGGTGCAAACCAGACAAAAAAGGACATTCCTGTTGTTTAAAGACTGAAATATCTATCCTTTACTAGAGTCAAAGGCAGCGTTAATTTACAACAGTACTCTCTCAGTCAGTCACTTTACTGCGTCAAAGATACGCCAGAAGACTGCTGAATATAAATCTATCACTTTTATATCAGCAGCAACCTAAAGCCTCTTTCTCTTTGAGAACACTCAGACAACCACACAGTCATGATTCTTTTAAAGATCGGATTTAAAATGTCATTTAAAAAATGCTATTGATTTTGCAAGCTTCAGATCATCTGCCAGAGAGCTGAGAGCTCAAAGGCCCGGCTGCAAAAACCCAGTCACCTTTGTTCTTGAAGCAGGAATTACAGAAGAGACAGAGGATCCCTGCGTGAGCATCTGAAGTTGAACTCTGGCTCACGAGGGACCAAAAATTCAACAAGCTGGCTGAGAGCCAGGTAGCAGAGTGCTTTAAAGGCCCAGAAAAGCTGCCTTCTCATTCAGCATCTCACAGTGAGTGATGGCGACTACATCCCAGTCAAAGCTGTAACTAATACACTCATCTCAAATGTAGGTGAATTCTAGATTTTTTGGTTTGTTTATTTTTGTAATATACTGAGCATCAAGGAGAATTCAGCAATATCTTAACTGAAATTTGATGGTTGGTGATTTGTTGTTTGATTATGCTGTCGGTTAGGGAGGTGAGGGGGTTTCTCAAGCTCAAGACCCTGAAAATGCAGCTATGTTCATTTCCATTAACATAGCTGGTATTATAAACAGCTTCAGTCATGTGATACGTTCACACTGCCGGTCTTAAAAGTCCAGCTGTGATATAATCAAAGAACAATGATATAAAACTAAAATAAATGACTAAAATAGCTGTTATGTTTTTATACTCTCAGAATGAATGAACTGCTTATATCTACTTGCCATGGGTCAACATACATGGCAGCTGCACCTTTTTTTACTACGGTGTGTCTGAATGGACAAACTACTCTGTGTGTGACGTGAGAACCTTCTGAGCTTTATAAATGGCTCCATTCACAATTTTAATTGGAGCTATAGGGGGGTTAGGGTTAGGGTTATGCAGAATATTTTTTAATTGTAATTTGGTTTAACTTGGATTTATTTTAATTGGATCACAATGAATTGGCTTGAACTGCATTTTGTCTTTAAAGTATCTTGAGCTGGCTTAGTTGTAAAGTGGCACTATACAAATAAAGCTGAATTTAATTAAATTAAACATTCAAGCTTTATCAGTACAGCATTAAACAATATAATGTCTTCTTCTATAACCCTATGCTGTGCTCAATTTTCCAGTATACATAGCCAAAGAGATCTAAAATAAAATTCTAAATAAAAAGACAATACTGAAGACAGAATAAAGATAAAGCAAGATGAGAAAATAAGTTTCCTTCAGGACTCGATTCAGTTTGTGCTTTTGTGAAGAAAAAACAAAACTGGGACAAACACACCAGGATAAAAATGAAAGATTTGAAACTAATTATAATCATTAATCATATAACAAATAAAATTACAAATAAGTCACAATTAAACCAAAGTGGTTAAATGTGTGAAAAGACCTGAATAGTTTGTTGGTTGATAAAGGTGGCTGTGTGTCAGTAACAAGCTGCTCATACATATGTCCAAAAAGATGTCACCTGCAGGAGGGGAACTGAGGGTCCTACAACAGGAAAACAATAACAATAAAACACAAAGCGGCTAAATAATCTTCAGTGGAATGACTTAAAAACAAAAGAACTTAGGGTTGCAATGCTCCAGTTAAAATTCAAGTAAGAACTGGACAGAAATAAATGCCCACAAACCCCAATGAACCAAAGCAACCTTGCAAAGAAGAATGGAGCAAAACTTCTCTAAAATGATGTGCGAGACTGATAATATTATCCAGAAGCTTATCGCTTCATATCATTGCTGCTTAAGGTGGTTAAAGAAGTTACTGAATCATGAAGTAGTTGTTTCGTTAAATTAATATCTTATTAAAAAAATAAATATGTAATGTGTTGTTAAACTGAGCAGATGAGTGTCCAACATGTCCAGACATTTTAAACCTTTAAATTAAAGGAGTGTGTCCTTTCTTTTTTACATGACTGAATGTTTTTGTAGTTTCCAGAAAGCACAATGGCAATGTACTGATGAGGGCTTAGCATAGACTAAGTTGCAGCACTTGGATGTCTGCACTGAGCTTCACATGATCCCTGTGATGACAATTAATTCACGCTAAGCCTACAACTGCACTATGACATTAAACACACTCTAACCCACCTTATCACAGCTGTCATTAAACAGCAGGCGAGGCATGGGATAGACAGAGCTAACAGCCGCGTTAGCATTAACTGTTCTACCAGCTCTGTACCGTCCCACATACGTAGATGCTTTATGGAATTAAAACGGCTCATTGTGCAGCAGATCAACTGAATCAGTGTTATCAGATAATGTAACAGTAAAATGTATGACCTTTGTAATGCTGCACACTTGAAGAGATTAGCTTCCTTAACCTTTCCTTTTTTCTCCTAATCTTACCTCGCAACTGTTGGCACTTTCCCACTCCGATTTCCCCGCCCACTGATCCCACCAAACCCCCACCACTTTCCCATTTTCGTACCATCGACCCACATAAGAGTAAGTGAAGACTATTGTTTAGAACAGCAGTCTGTGTGATTTCACCATTAGTCTCAATCAAAGACAACCAGCCCTCAGGCCTAAGTAGTGTGTATATGTGATAGGTGTGTGTGTGTGCGTGTATGTGCAAGCTACTGGACATGTTAGCATCTAGAAGAGAGTAATAAGACAACCACTCTACCACCCTGGGGCCAGAGTGCTGATGGAAAAGAAGATGAAAAGGAAGGAGAGCAAGAAACAAACATGAGAAGCAAAAAAAAAAGGGAGTGAAAAAAGATAAAGTAGAGGAGAAGAAAGAGTGAGGGGATAAAAAAGACAGATACTACTGCAAAGAAGCAAGCATTAAAAAGTCTGGCTGAATGCAAGAAAGGGAATGGCGACAAAATCTGAAATGGAGCATTTTGAAAACATATTTATACACTTGTCTGAGGATACGGTGTCTCTCTCACAAACACACACACACACACACACCACGCAGAATGGCTTCTAGGCATTTGGCTTCTTAGTGTTGCAGGATTGTGTATCTCCCATTTCTCTAACCATTGCACCATGCAGCCTTAATCTGTTATAGGCCCTCGCTTATAACCTCTTCCAGCAAAAGCATAATGCACACAACATTTCCTCTGGCTAAGTAGAACGTAGGTGCCATGGGAAATTCAGATGGATTGCGTGCAGCTAACAAACACACACAAACATACACACTAGCAAACAATCAGGCAGGCCGTGAACAGGGATGGATGGAACTTATACGACCTGCGGAGGTTTAACCACTCCTTGGTTGAATTGCAGCTTCCAGGCACCAAGGGATTGGATTTAACAAAGGGATTTGCAAGCTGGGAATGGGAGCAGGGTGGGAGAAAGGAGGGGAAAGGTGGAAAAGGAGGAAGGAGCAATACCAATGGAACCGAAAAGAGATGATAAGTGATGATTATGAGTGTAGTTATTATAATTATAGCACCTTAGATGCTGATAAATATAGAGATGTTTACATTTTGACTAAAAACAAGGACAAATATTGTGAGAATGATCAAAGTGGATGTGATGACTGTAAATACAGATGTTGCATTACTGATGACTGTATTTATATGAATAATAAGAGATAAACACACAATCATAAAGTCAAACATACACACACAACTTATATTTTGTTTTGCTTACTAGAAGTGTTGCCTAAGCATTAATACTGCACTGTGCAGTGGAATAACATTTAATATAAGATTACTACGACAGTCTAATCAGTTTAATGCTTTAAATCTCTCGAGAGTGAATTAAATGATAGAAAGAGAAGGATTTTTTTGAGGCTACCAGTGGGAGGTTCAAACGGCATGTCAGTTCATTTTCTTGAGCAATTATTGTTCTGCTCAGCAACAGGGACTTCCAATCAGCCTTTTGGCTTGTGCACAGGAACATATTGGATTCTAATCCCTAAAATTACTAACACCCTCTCCAACAAACACATTTTCAATCCCCTTCCAAAACAGGAGGAACTGCATGTCTACACGAGCACAAAAAGTCCAGTTAAAATCAGATAAATACAGCATCAAGATTTCAATCTCAAGACAATCTGATACATGATCTTGTGTCAGTTACATGACAAATAGTATGGTTAGAATAAAAATCATCTTTGCTTTAACCTCATAAGCTCGAAGCGCTTTGCTGTAGAAAGTTGAAAATGGCAACCCAGTCAGCAATGGCAACCCTTTTACGTTCAGTTTTGAGAAAGTAATTGGAACTGATTGCAGTAAAATTAAATAAATCCAAGTATAAACCTTTAATCCAGAAGAAGATCTTCTGTCTCAGGTTAGTGTGGGACAAAGGATCCCATAAGCTTTGCGTGACATTACATACATTCAACCGACACTTTCATCCAAAGTAACCCACAAGTTAGGAACACATTCAGAGGCAAAGAGGTGTTCGGTTTCACACTTGTCACGGTGTCACTTACAATTGAACCAGCAACCTTCTTGAGCTACAGCTGCCCCAGCTACAGGTCTATGAATGCCACCAAGAGCTTATAAGAACAATAGTCTGAAGGACAGGAAAGAGAATGACATTAAAAAAAAAAAAAGTCTACTTACACCCACACAGTCGTTAACAGGCCTAATGAAGCATCTTCAGGGAAACTACCTGTCGGAGTCAACCATGACTGAGTGAGGCTTTTCATATAATTCACATCCTTTGTAAATTGCAAAAGTTTGCTTTGCAGTTTCTTTTTGATAGACTTTTAAAGGACTCTTTACACGCCACTGCTTGCTAAGTAAAACAGTGCGAGGCAGCACTTCAGGGAGCCTCATCACCGAAGTCCTCCGAATCGGTCGCGTTACGAGATGCTTCAGAGTTCATCAGGGGTATGATTAAAGGATGCAGGCGCTAGTGTACTTGTTTAATCAGGTTTTAATAAACTGATTTACATAACCATCAAAACACCCACTTGGTAATTACCATGTGGTAAACATGATCATTTCCTCAAGATGCTTCAACACACTGATCAAACTTATGAGTGAGCTTGTTATTCCTGTTTTAGCTGCTGATGAACTTGTTTCTTTGTTGCTATATCAAAGGCAGGATTAGAGGAGTTTTTATTCTGACTATTATGGGCACCAAGAAATTCAAGCACACAACAAATAGGCAATTAAAAAAGAGTATTAACCCTGGGGAGGTGGTTGGTGTATGGATGAGTTTACAGTACAGTACAGGACTATCTGGCCACATATTTGCCGGATATTAAGAGGATGATAAAAGCTGGTAACATCCAAACGTTCTGAATGTTATTGATGGTGTAATGACTATGTTTCTTGTATAAGGATCCAAATGGAGCTGTAGATGAACTAAACACTTTTTCAATGAACTAGTTAATGCAAACAGAAAAATAACTTCCACTGAAAAAATCAGGACTCCCGTTCAGACTGTAATTACCGCCCTTGTCATGAACTTAGGAGCACTATATTTACTGTACATAAAGACTTTTTACACTTACAAAGGGTTACAAACATTACCAAATAAACACATTTTCAGCCTATAATCACTTCTGAGAAAGCCTTCAGTCCCCCCCGTTTGGCCCCAGGACTGATTTAACGTGAGAAAACTCAGACAAAAGCTGATGAATCCACAAATGTGAACAGAAATCCACAACTTGCTGCTTTAGTTAGATACTTTAAGGGGAAAACGAGAGGAGAAAAGGTTTGTTTTGAATTTTGTCTAAGATTAATGCCATTCAGTATATTGAAATTTGAAAGTGTTTCTTAAATGTCAACAACTCAGGCCCTGGCACAGTGTTGTTTGCTTCTGTTCGCAACACAAAAGCTCTGCAATGGTTGAGGGAGTACTTGGCTGAACATTTATATCATTTATATGCTGAAAGAAGTTTGAGAAACAATGATTTAAGGAAGTAAGATGAGTATAAGATAAGGTTAAGTGTTAGGATAAGTGATCAGAACTGTGTGACTGTGTGTGTGTGTGTGTCTTTGCTGGGGAAACGGGAGGTATAATTGGAACAGTGAACAAATGACAGGACAAACTCTTTGCTTGTAACAAAGTTGAAATGAGTTTGAAGACACTGTAAATGGAACTATATTTCATAGTGTGCATGCCTGTGTACATTGGCTGGAGGGTTCCAGTGCAGTTTACCCAATACTGAGAAAAAATTATCCCAAAATCAGCTTTCTTGTGATTGTCCTTGCCACTGCTACACAGCTAAATTGCAATTTGTAAGGTGAATCTCGGTTCTATGTGTTTAATAAATAAAATAACTGAAGTTTGTAGAGTTTAAATGAATGTTGTGCTCATTGTTCAGTGTTATTTTACATAAACGTATATCATGGCACACACCTTCCAAGATAAATTACCTTTCATTCATGGTTAGTGATGTTGTGCTTGAGCCCATCTGCTCGAGTCTGTGTCGACCATATGACATGGAAGTGTTGCGAGCATTGTTCTGATACGCATGACAAAAGTCATGTGACCACACCAACCGAGGCCTTGTTATGTCATCAGTCAATGCTTTAAAATGAATTAAATCGCACTGTAAACTGAAGGTTTTTCAGAGGAGATTTAGCTAGCAACAACTGCCTTTGGGAATCAAACATCTGAGTAAGACAACGTTGCCAGGGTAACTGCCGAACAAGCTTGGAGAGAATGAAAGTGTGAGAACGGAGCGGGCGGTGCCTTTAACATCACAGGAAAGCTATGTTTCCTTTTCTTTACATTGTTGTCATTTAAATAGCTTTGCAAAAAGCATACTTTAAAGTTAATGATATAAACTTCTTCAGGAAGCAGAATAGTTTCTTAAGCTTTTAAAGCTATTTAATTGCAATTTTATTCTTGTGTTTCTCTCAGGTGGAACCTCTTGCTGGATAGGTAGTGTAGATGAGGAGCAGTCTGAAGTTAAACATTATTGAAGACACATTTAAAAAAAAAAAATAAAAATCTATAAGAAAATTACGAAGCTGCACACGCATTTGTCTTAAATTTTATTTTAATACAACTGTATTAATAAAGTCTTACAATCTCTATTTGCGAGATTTGTTGCATAAAAAGAGTTTTATTTCAGACTCTTCTCATTTAAAAACTTTAAGTTTGATGCTATATCAGAGAAAAAAAAAGCAAAAAAACCAAACAAGTTGGGGTTGAGAACTTATCCTTTATTAAACACTGAATCACTGAGACGAGAAGCGATGCGACAGTAATGCAGTACATGGAGGGTGTATGGAAAATGTTTGGAAAAGATGCAGACAGTTCCAGGAACAGAGGTTTAATGATGACTTAGTGTAACAGGGCTGGAGAACAAAAAGACACATTACTTTTTTTGTTTGTTTGTTTTTTTGTAAAACATACCTAACCTTATTAGTACTCCTCTGCTTCAAGAGGTCATTGCTTACATGTGAAAAGGTTTCCAGAGAAGCATTTACACCAGTGAGCATGTGAAGCGCAGCCAGCAGGACGACCTTCATATCATGCAAATATTTGCATCATTTTGAATTTCTAAGCGGTAAGAATAGGAACAACATCATAGTGAAATGCAAATGTTACTGCGGTGATATTAACTGTCTTTCAGCTGCTAAGTGCTTTACTTTAACTTTGAAGAAGCACCTGCACGTGCAGCGCAGCTCCACTACAAAGGAGGAGAGGTTCACCATGAAGGACATTGATGCCAGTGCAGGAACATGCAGCTCTCAGCTGCTTTGTGGACCTAAATTAACGACCTTGTTACAGGCAAGATGATGTGGAAGATGCTGCATTCAAAGGTAAATGTACAGTCAGTCCTCTGGACAAAAGAAATTAATGTGTGCATATAATTACAGAATATGTTCTTGTTTTTTTAAGTTGAAGTAATTTTGCTATGAGCTGAAAGGGGACTGACTATGTACTGCAAAATAAAGTACAACAGATGTATAGGTGTATATTTGTTATCCTTACCTAGTTTATTCTATGACAAAACAACAGCACCCTGAATATGATTTGCTAATAATCCCATTTGATGTCAGAGTTGACACCAGATTAGTGAAAACTATGGGTTTTTTTTTCAGTATAAGGTGTAAAAATATTATTCTTCTAATTTACATTATATTACATTATATACAAGTATTCACTCCTCTGCCATCACACTCATGCAAACTGGAGTGACATCCCAGTCTTAATCCATAGGATTTAATATGATGCAGCTGTAACAGCTTCAGCTTTTCTGGGATGGCTTTAGAAGTGTGTTTATGGGAAACTTTACTATTTTTCCAGAAGAACATTTGTGCGATCAGACACTGTGATTGGATGAAAAAACCTGGCTCAGACTCCGCTCTAATACTGCTGAAGGTGTACCATCAGATTGAGATGCAGGCCAATTAAGTTCTTACCCACCAAACCTGATCATCAATGTCATTTGTGCACAAGTGTGCAGTCATGTTGGAACAGGATGAGGCCTTTCCCAAACTCTTAACACAAAACTAGTAACATTAACTTAATTGTACCATTGTCTTGGTATGCTGAAGCATTAACAGTTCTTTTCACTAGACCTATGGGGCTGAACACAACTCCTGAAAAACAACTCCATACCATGATAACCGCTCCACCAGACAGGTACCATTTTTCCAGACTCGTCCATGAGATTTGCCAGACAGAAAAGCATGATTCATGACTCCAGGGAACTGTAACAGCTTCAGCTCTTCTGGGAAGGCTTTCCATGAGGTTTAGAAGTGTGTTTATGGGAACGTCTTCCATTCTGCTGTGGAATCCAGTGGCGGCGCTCTCCACACCACTGCATCCAGCGCTTTGGCTTGAATGCAGCAGCTTGGCCATGGAAACCCATTGCTCCCTATTTATGGGTTAACTGTTACTGATGCCTCCCATAAGCAGTGGAACCTGCATTTAGACCTGCATTTCTAAATGTTTGAAAATGTCAGAATGACATTACAAAAAATTCAGCAAACTGAAGGAGAGAGGAGTCAGAGATAATAATAAACTATAGCCACAGAAAATATGCCTTTTACTTGTTAAAATAACAAGTAGTAACGTATTCGACAGAATGAAGCATTTCTAAATTTTATTTTTAAATGTTCATTTGCACTTTATTTTTCTTCAGTTTACAGTAATTTAGTTTTTCTTTGTTTATTTTGTTCACCTTGTCCAGTATCATGGTAGCAGAATGACGGTCTGGCTGTCTCAACAGATTTTGCTTTGCCAAGTGGAGCTTTATGGATATGAAGGAAATTAAGCTTTGCGAATATGAGGTTCCCTTTGATCCTTTAGTATTATTCTTTAATTTGTTTATCACTGCATTACAAACTGATCCTGGACCTAACAGTGAGAATAAAACAAGGGGGGGAGTGAAATGAGGAGAAAAGAAGAAAGTGAATAGAAGATAAAAATACAACTGTAGAGAAACTTAACCTTTTAATGCCTAATATATGATGTTGATACAGTTTCTGTTGCTTCTGCAACACTTTTATTACCAAAAGACTTCTTTAAATCTTTTTGTATATAGTTCTAAAAAACGTAGCATTATTTGTTTCTAAACTTTACTGTAAAACTTTGTAAAGTCTTGGAATCTACAATGAAAATGTGTTTATAACGTCTCACTAAATGACACATATAACGTAGATTCTTATTCTAGGTGAACCTGCAGCTCACTATATTTTCAATTTCATTAGGGTAATGCAGTATGTGACAATCAATAGTTTTGTTATTTCATTCACTTATGGCATCTACTTTGGAAATATAGATTTGAAATATTGTGTTATTGTAATGCAAATGCATAAAGTCACCTTTTACTCATTTAACTAAATTTGTCCCAGAGTTGATTTAATTAGAGATGATCTCATTCCTAAGTCTGCAAATATTAATACAGATCTCATTTTCAGAAAAGTTGGTGTGTATTCAGAAATCCAATAAATACTAAAATTGCTGTTGATCCTTTATTTAACAGACATGCCCAATGACTTACAGTCTTTACTTTCTTATGTGCGCTTACTTAACTGGTTTAAAATTGGTTTTAAATACCCAAAGTTTATGATTTGATCTTAAGCTTGTTTGCAAGAGTTTGACTTTTTCTATTCAATGGTAGACTGATTGAAAGGGCCCCCTCCTCTAAATATCTGGGAAGATGAATTAGTGAAAAGCTTTTATTTTGGAAATAAATCAATAAATCAAACTTGTGGAAGTCACTTTTCTGTCTGTGATTTGATTCAGAGCATCATGTTTCTCTGTGTTTAATTTCAAATGCATCCTCACCTCAGCATCCTCTTTGATTTAGTTGGCTGGACATCCTTCAACCATTAGTAGGAAAAAGCACTGGTATATGTTCATCTATAAAGCTCTGCTGAGTTAACTCCTAGAATACTGTATGTCAGTATCCGTCTGCCAGCGTCTCTCTAATGTCCCCCAGGCTTTGAAATTCCTGACATGGTCAAGATGACTTGTTGAAGTTTAAACTGAGCATCAGAATAAGGAAGAAAGGGGATTTAAATTACTTTGAATGAGGCATGATTGTTGATCTGAGAGTTTCGGAAACTGCCGATCTACTGGGATTTCCACACAACCATCCCTAGGGTTTACAGAGAGTGGTCTGAAGAAGAGGAAAGATCCAGTGAGCAGCAGATGTCTGGACTAAAATGTTTTGTTGGTGTCAGAGGTCAGAGAGGTTGGAGATGATAGAAAGGCAACAGGAAGTCAAATAATCACTGGTTCCAACCAAGATATGCAGAATAGCATCTGTGAACACACAACACATCCAACCTTGAATTAGCTAGACTACAGCAGCAGAAGACACACCGGGTGCCTCCTGTCAGCGAAGAACAGGAAACTGAGGCTACAATTCACACACACTCACCAACACTGGACAATAGAAGATGGAGAAACGCTGCTGCTGACCATGTTCATCCCTTTATGACCCCAGTGGAGCATCTTCTGATGCTACTTACAGCAGGATAATGCACCATGTCACAAGCTCAAATCACCTCCACCTGCTTTTAGAAATGAGTTATTTCTTAATACATGACAGTAAAGAACTTTCACCACCAGTAGTGCATAATATTGTTAAAAGATTCAGGGAGTCTAGTAGAATCTCTTTGCAAAACAAGACAAGTCTACAAACCACTGCTGGAGCCCTCAGCTGGCACTGCCCAACAAACCATCACCCTGCCATAATCAACATAGCTACTTGGGCTGTGAAGTACCTCGCAAAACCATATC
>CM047975.1:36612635-36629955 GCA_026261665.1 Melanotaenia duboulayi | reverse complement strand
TCGACTAATTGTGGCAGCCCTACTGTTAAGTAAACAATATGTTCCCTGAAACTGTATTGTACAACACAAACCTGTAGAAATTCTACTGAGTTATAATGGGTACAAGTTCCTCTCAATGGACAGCAAGCCAGTGATACATGTTCTGTTGTTAGATAAGTCCATGTTTCAGCTGCCTTTAGAAATGAAATATGTCTAACCCTACCACAAAAAAGCATCTGTCATAGTATGAAGGTGTGCCAGTGTCCATGGCCAGGATAACTTAGTGTAGATTTGTATATTGGGGTTGGGGTTACTACAACAAATGCTGATTAATGCATGTAATTTTAGTTTGTTTATTTAGGGACAATTTATGTGTTAAATCAAGGATTAAATTAAATAACATTTCAGATAATGATCAGGTGGAGAATCCAGTCCGCCCTCATAGGCTCACCATCTGGATGAAGGAAGAACCAGACCATTCTGAGCAAACCAGATAATACATAACTCAGACATAACTCACTTCTTTCTTTTCTTTTACTCACACATTTCTCTATACCTCCCTTTATCATTTCTTAAACACACTAATTCTGCTCTGGTTAATCAATGAACCCGTACAACTTTTCCAGATGCTGCAAGGTGAATAAAAAATGACTCATTCATTTCCTTAGATCCTTTGAAGTGTGAATGTGTGTGTGTTTGAGCGCTGTTCACACATCTGTTATTCTGTCAGCACATGACACCGAGGTTTTGCTTCTTCCATACACACTTGCACACCATCACAAACAATAATAACGAGTTTCACATCTGCACTCTTATCGTGTACCTGCCAGGCAGGCGTACAATCAAAGTTTAACAAGACTTTACACACATCACACACCAACTGATAACCACACTCACACAGCCATGCAAACAAGGAGTAAAAAAATAATTTGCCTTCATAAGTCAGAGAACGGGCTTTAGAAAGTAAACCATGTGTGTTACCCAAACATGGCTGCAGAGAAAACTGGAATGAAAGATCTAAAAACATGCCTTTAGCAAAACAAATCATCGGATTCTCATTTGCGTGTGTGTCTGTGTGTGTGTGTGCATGTGGACAGTGATGACATGCTAACTAAGACACTGGTGTTAAATTAAAAAAAGTTATCATACCAACAATGTCCGCTAAAAACAAATATTTATTTCAAATCTGTCAACTGACTGAGAAAAGTTTGATTTCTTTGTTGGCTTAAAATAACACTAACTTCTATTTTCAATTATTATAAAAAAAAAAAAAAAGGTATTTATTTGGCCTTGTGTTTATTTCTTTTTCTTTCCAGTTGTTAAAAAAATTGACATTTATAATCAAACATCAGAACTCTGCACGACTACGCAGATATGAGGCTTAATTCATGCCAAATTAAATGGGAGTTATTTCTCTGTACACACCATGATGAGAATGCAATAATGCCAGTTGAAATATTTTCTAAATTTTATTAAGCAAAGATATTTACTACAGCAAATAATGACAACTGTCAACCAATAAATTAAAGACTGAAAAGTTTCTTTTTCACAAAGCATCCAACTCACTGAGTCATTTCTTGTATTTGTGATAAAACTGTAAAAATTCCATATTGCAATAATTTTACACCTACAGTAAAATAAATAAATAAATAAAAACCTCTTAGATATTGTTAGAGGAGGCATCAGCTGCAGAAGTGTAGGGAGGTTTATTTATTTATTTTTTTATCTTTCTTTTTTTATAGTCTTATTCATTTTTATGGAATTGTGACGTTGCAGCGTGATGGCAGCAGAATTTCTGTGTTTGCATTCACACAGACAGAACAAATAGAAATTAGGGCCCATTTGCAGTATGGATTGTTTACAAAGCAATATAAAGGTTAATATCATAAGTAAAAATCACAGAACATTTATTTTTTTATTCATCATAAAAAAAACTAATATTTCAATTCTCATTCACAATTGGAGGTCTGTGGGGTTTATTCATCATACTGTGCAACGCCACTAAATTTCCCCTTAATCTCATCTCAGAGGAATTCCAAGCCCACTTATTCCTTCAGACAGAACAATGCACCATTCAAAAAGCCACCTATCACACAAACGACATTCACACCCATCCCAACACCCATAAATTAATCATCCTAAACAACCAGAGTCTTGCTTTATATGTTTCTGTATGCAAGTGAAGCCAAAATAACAACCATAGCTTTTACTGAGAAAATACAGCAAGAGTGTAAAAAACTCTGCTTCCCACAACAAGAAATCATTATTTTTATATTCAGAATTACTCAAATCTGGTCTAAAGAAGCCCCGTGATGGAAGACCTGTCCAGGGTCGTCCTCACCTTCTAATGGCTGTGATAGGCTGCAGCTTCGCTGCCTCCCTGAACTGGAATGATTAGTATTGGAAATAAATGACTAAATGGTCCAAACAATTAAAAAAAAAACATTTAGAAATTGTGAAAAATTAAATTAATTATTATTCTGGAAGTAATTAACAAGTATCTTTTATAAATGATAACATGATTCAAGATGAATGTCCTGTCAGTGAAAATTAAAGCCTCCTCAAAGGCTAAAGAAAGCCAAATTGGCAAAACAAGCTAACAAGTTGCAACAGTAAAACTTAATGAAACCTCCACCAGCTGATGGTTTCCCTTACATAATCCTTGGATGGAGAGTGGATGCCTTCTTTAACTGAAGCACTTTATTTCTTACACGTTTATGAAGGGGACTAAATTCAGGGCTGAAAGTTAGAGATTCAGTAAGAGCACCATTTTCACAGCACATACCGCTAGATTATTGAACAAATAGACTGAATGAGCAAATCACAAGCATTGATTAGTCACAAAATTAAAAACCGCTGACAGGTGAAGTAAATAAGATTGATTATCTCGTTACAGTGGCATCTGTGAAGGGATGAGATATATTAGGAAGCATGTGAACAGTTAGTTCTTTGAAAACAATGTGCTACAAGTAGAAATATTGACATGAATAAGATTTTGATGGCTTAAAAAAAGACTAGATTGTACTGGTTACATAACTGTGTCACTGCATCTCCAAAACACTGGGTCTCTTAGTGGTTCTGGGATAGAGGTGTTAGTATCTCTGAATAGTGGTCCAAGAAAGGACAGATTATAACCAAGAACCTGGTCATGTTACCATTTGATCGGTTTACAAATCATTAAAGTGTTTTGACATATGATTTTGTTTCTTGGTTTGTAAACCCTATACTTACACAAAAGAAGCAACTGATGCAAATCCTTAATCCGGTTAGTAAGATCACTGGACAAAAAGAGCTTCAAGAGCTACATCAACAAACACGAACCACAAAAGCAATCCAGATCCGTCAAGACCCCAGATCCCGCAATAGAACATTACCTGCCTCTTTAGGTTAGGTTCTACTGGGAAAATCCTTAGATTGCAAAGTTAATATGACTTTATCTGTTATTAAACATCAGTAAGATAATAACTTACCTCCACTGTAGTTTCTGCATCTGCAATGCAGTGTGACAGGTGTCGACGAAACATCCCAGTGAGCTTGTAACGGGAATATTCAGGCCTTTCAATTTAGATTTTATATTCGATTCTTTATTTTGAGGCATTTCTAGCTGATTAAGAACTCTACACGAGTTAGAAATAAGTGCTCATACAAAAAAATCTAATAGTTGTCAAACTTTACGAAGGCTTTCACTCTTTTTTAGGCTAATAATTCATAGTGTCTGCAAATCTACACACAAACAGACACACACACACACACACTCATGCCATTTCAGAATTGTGCATTACTTCATATGAGAAATTCAAGCATAAGTGGACGGTAATGTGTTTAGTTTCACTTTACAGAGAAAACAACTATATCATGTTGGAACAGATCTAATCATGAGGGACAAAAACACTGCACAGTCATTTTTAACGCACTCCTGGTTATTGGGTTTGTATTGGTTTGAGCCTTCACAGTGCTGGTTAGTTACTGGCACCTCTCAGATGTAAGAACAACATTTGGTCTCTTCATAAATCCAAGAATATTTTCTTTTTATAATCAACAATCAACAAAAAAAGCGTTTATATGGTCGAAAAGGAAATTTAAACTAATTAATAGCACCCATAACAGGTGTTGGGCTTAAAAACTAAGGTAGCAATGACAGCCAGCATAAATGTGGCTACATTCAGACTGCAGGTCTTACTAACTGAATTCTTGTTTAACTACGGTAAGATATAATTTTTTTGTGTTTTTGTTTACATAATAATTCAAATGTGACCATCATTTTACTCCGGGATGAACAGTCTATGGCCCAGAAGTAGTTTGTAGCTGCGTATTTCATATAATCATAGCTTCAATTACAGCTTACAAAACAAGTAATCATGATTAACCATCATTTGCAACTATGCCTGAAATTCCCATGTTTTCACTGTATTATATTAACAAAAAGAGCCAATTCTTACAAATATTTAATGTTAACTGACTTTACTAAGGTAAGCTTCAGATGTCCAAGGGTCAGTAAGTCCAACATTTATATGTTATTCTACACCATGTCTACCATGTTCATAATGCAGAATTCATCCAGCAGCATCTCACCAACATTTATCTTTTATGATTGAAGTGTAATTCTGAGTATCAATGATTTTTTCTCTTCACTTTTTTACATTACAAGATCACTACTTTAGTTTAATAGTCAGTTCAAGATTTTATAAAATCTAGACTTAAAAAAAGTGACAGCCTTAACACACACACACACACATCTATCTATCTATCTATCTATTTATATATACATATATAAGCTTTTTTAATATTATTTTGTTTAAATTTTTTTAATTAATTTATTCTACCATTTTTTTTATCCTCTCCAGCTACATCTTATTCCCCTAATGTTACCTTTCACCTATATCTAAGACAAGGAGCGCTGTAGAAACTGGTGCTGCCTCAGAATGCCTGATCCTGTTTGTGTTATATGTTGTTATTGTCTAGTCTTGGATGGGTTGTACTGGAAACACAAATTTTCCTTTATGGGATTAATAAAGTATTTCTGATTCTGATTCTGATTTCTGCAGCTGCACTGGCCATTGCCTACAGAAATTCATTGTATTTGACAATTCATATTTATGACATCTTTGGACATTCAGCACGATGGTCGTGAGAAATTTGTCAAAACATGTTTCCCTGGTATCTAATGGTTCCTGGGGCCAAACTATGACACAGATATAATAGGCTGTCACATAAAAAAAGAAAATTTAAAATAAGTTAGTGGGACCTTTCAAAGTATTTTTTCCTATTGAAAAACTGTGAAATGCTTCTCCAGAGTTAGGTCATCTTAAAACTAATAAAATATAAGAAAACAACAACAACAACAACAATAGAAATGAAGTTGTTGTAAAAGGAAACTGCATTCCAGCTCAAGAGATCGTCTAATACCATCAAGGCCAGCTTTTCACTTGAGAAGAGACAGAACTTGATTATAAAGATTGGTATTTATTTATTTTTATGCTTTTTTGATTAAATATAAAGTGAAACATCTTCTCTTGGGGATAGCAAGACATTCCCTCAAGCTACTTTGGATTAAAGTAAGGTATTCATTTCACACAGGAAACCTTGAAAGTTGTCAAACCTTCAAAGATGGTAAATATAAGTATTTAAAAGTTTCTTTTGGTGAGAAAGAAAACATTTATGAAAAGGACTCACAGAAATATCTGTCATGCCTTTCAGATAGCAGCATAAGTCGAGATTAACAAAATAACATAAGACCATAAATTGTTTTTATTCTCTTCACTCACACTATGTGCAGAAAAAAATGTACAAGTGTTATATCAAGCAAGAAATTCTGTTTCATATAGAGTGACTTGCAAAATGTTTAATAACATTCAATGACTCAGATATTCGGGTATTTATGAAAAAAAATAACCTTCATAAAGATAAATCTATATGAAATTGATAAACTATTAAATATCTGGTGATCAACAGAGTTAGTTTGTAACTACATCTAAGTGCAGTCCTACATGTTAACAGATCAAAAATATGTAATTATCATGTCTTTATTAAAAAATATAGCATTCAAATTTGTAAAGGGGGGGGGGGTTGTTTAGGAAATTTAAATGGATCAAACAACAAAACAATTAAAATATTATAATTAAAATATAAAGATAATAAAGAAATCAATCATCAAGTCCTAAACATAAAAACCTCAAGTTTTATGTCCAAAAAGAAAGCAGAAGCAAAAAACATGTAATCCCACCCTTTCCTCCAAAATCAGTAATTAACAATATTTATCTTCATGTCTGATTTCACATATTTGCACAAAATAATAAACGTTTGTTTCATATTAGTATTATATTAATTTATATACACAACTCGGTCATTTTGCAGTTATAATGAAAATCTACTGGTTTTGGCAAAATTTTCATTTAAACTTCTAAAAGCACCTAATTTACTTACTGTTGATTTAATGTTACTTTTAAAGTTCAGTTTCATAAATGGTATTAAAACTATTTGTGCCATCGGACGCATCACCTTTACCTGAAAACTGTTATCCCCTCAATAATTACTGCACTAAACCAAACCCAAATCAAACAAGATGGGAGCGTTGTTAAATCAAACTTTCACAGTAGGACTGAATAGGATAATGGCCAGCGGAATGTCTAAATAACATCACATAAAAAAATGTAAAATCATAATATTTGTCATATTTCTCTCTCTATTTTTAAGCCTTCACACTAGTTTTCACACTAGAAAATAGGGACAGGGTATTTTTTTCTTTTCCTCCAAACAATAATAAGAATCAATGATTATTTATTTATTTATTTTTGTTTTGTTTGGTTGAGATGACACTTGATAATATAGTAAGAATAGATTAATGGTCAAAACTTAAACATAATAAACAGACATAAAACAAAGGTGGCTCAGGCAGGTTTATTTCCACAGCTTGTGAATAAAATCTGTTGTTGTCACGACTGCTAACCCTGGGTCAAGGTCTCCTTCTTGAAGGAAGCATGTACAGCATGAAAAACATCGGTCCAAGCACAGAGCCCTGAGGAACTCCACTGACTTACTCTGGTGTGAAGAAGACTTACTGTTTGCGTAAACAAACTGTAATGTATCAGAAAAACATTACTCAAAGCAGCCATTCTTCTCAGTGATTTCTAATAATATTAAAAAATATATACTTTATTTGCATAGCCCTTTCCAACAACCCTGATGTGACCAGCATGCTTTCTCTTATGTAAATATCTTTTGTAAATTGTTGTTTGTTGGAAGGCCCATCCATACCATCAAATTATTAAATTGTTATTGCATATAGAAACAAATTTTAAAGCGTTATTGTGTAATATAATCACTTACTAATTTATGTTGTAGTAGCATAAAGATAATCTTATCCAAATTCTGTGTATTATTGGGATTATATCAGTGTTTAATCTTTAAATGATCATGGTTACAATAACATTAATGTCAGAATAATGCCTGTGTAATACAATGTTGGAAGATAGACCTGTCACGCAATGAGCAACATTCGAATGGAGTGAGTAAAAAGAGACCCAGGAAGCTGGAGTCTCTTCCAGCTGGTGTCATGTACACCCAGGACAGCGTACCAGTCTAACACAGGGCAAACAGACCAACAATTTAAAATCTCTAATAAGACTAACATGCATGTCTTGAAAAAAGCATGCTGACTCCAAAGCTTCAACGCTGCTGCTGCTGCTGCTGCACCACGACAACCTTCACCTCTTAAAACTTAACGTACTGTATAAATCTTCTAAGGCATCAGTGTAGAGCTTGTACTGAGTTCATACGCACTCTTGAGAATACTTAACGTATCATTACCTTCAACATTTATTATTAATCCACAGCCAGTGGAACCAGCACTCTGTGTTCTCTTTCCTGCACCAGCAGCTGGAGGAAAATCCAACCTGATAACAATGAACTATATCTACTATCTACAACAGACAATAACATACGGAGAGCTGCATCAAAAGTTTCAAAGACAGCAAGTGTTGAAGGAAGTAACAACAGATTATTCTAGAAAAAAGAGAAAGAAAATGGGGACATGAAGCTATAAGCAGAAATGAAGAGAACATAAAACCCAAACTTATGTAAAATCTAGCTGAGACATTGAAAAAAATTTTATATAAATGAAATAAACATGGAATATGTTTTGGCCTAAATGCAGCAAAATGGCCCACTGACTCAGACTACATCTGGATACCTGACGACAGATGGGAAAAAGACAAGACTATAATGTACACATGCATACACACACGTGAAAAATGATGGAAAAACTGTGGCCTGCATCTGGTTTCAATTATTTCACACAAATTTCACTTATTTTACAGGTGTTATAATTAGAGTTAATGCTACCTTACAGTGATGAGCAAAAGACAATGAGAGGTTGAAGGGGACTAAAAATATGTCACCAAATATTCATAATTTAATGCATCAAACCTTCATTATACTTTAACCAAGGACAGAAAGCCCAATGTGATTCATTAAATAAATGACAGCATGTTCGCACACACACAGAACAAAGTCTGTTTAGTGATGATGATAATGACTTAGCCAATTCATTATGACACTCATAAAGGTTTTTCTTTTTTAATTACAGCATCATGCTGATGGCTCCATGACATTTAAAAAGCCTCTAATTATTCTGCACAGTGGAGGGACCATTACAGATGTTGAGCCAAAAGTGATTTTAACAACTGAATGTGGCTTGTGGTGCCATTCAAAGTTCAGCTTGTAGTTACAGATAAAAGACGATGAGGGGAACTTCCCAATAACTCCAGAAGTACCTCATTTAAAGTTTGACATAGAGAAAATGCCAAACGTGAAGCTGCAGTCCAAGCTTAAATGGTAAATGTGAAAAGAACTTCAGGTGCAAACCGGTTCATGTAAACTGCTGTGGTACACTGTTCTTTTACTTACAATTCTTATTGTTTGCTCAGCTGATTTTGTGACACGTTTGTTGATATAAACCCAAACTAATGTGCTGCTGATCTGCATGCAAACACCAAGTAAATGACCAAGGATTAGAATGATGATTAAGAACGATGTGTTTCAGGGTCAAAGTCTATGTTTTTGTGTTGTCTTGTTTATTGTCACTTGCTACCTCTTGATACCTAGACGATTGGACGGCTGTTTGGATCCACCCCTGTGCCTTGGTGGGCTGTTCCTTGCCTGCAGTTGGCTGGCTACGATGTCCCTGGACCAGGATTGGCCACTCCCTTCTCCTCCCCAGCTAGTTCTTATCAATCTTCAGCCCACTCGTTAAAAAGGTTGATGACACAAGATCAGCTGGGGAGGAATAGGAAGTGGCCAATCCTGGTCCAGGGATATCGCAGCCAGCCAACTGCAGGCAAGAAACCGGACAGCCGTCCAGTCATCTAAGTGGGATCACACAGTCAGATTAACTTAAATTAAATTGCTTAAATAATATAAAATATTATACTATAACACTATCACACTATACTTTAACACTATTTAAGATGCAGACCCCCTCCAGCTCTTAAAACAAGAAGCAATGGTGAAAATTCTCACAGATTCCTCAGATGTGTTTTTCTTTTGCATCTCAAGGAGTGTTTGGACAAAGTGGCTATTACATCCACACATAGCATTAAACTTAGATAGCAAGAGGATGCAAATCAGGACTCCTGCACATGGAGGTGGTTGTCTGGCCACAGTCGAGTGTTGCTGCAACAACTGCTGTAGCTGTGTTGCAAATTAAAGTAATTTTCATGATTACAATTTCTGCTGTACAACAATAGAAGCTGAATGTGCAACATGAGAGGTGGAAAATAGCGGCTTCTGTGTGTTTTTCTTGGATGATGTATAGCTAACGATAACAAATATCCATTAGTGAAATGTCTCTTGTCCACGTGTTTGGAAAAAAAGCAAGGTACAGTAGATAACTACATAATAAGGATAGAACATAAAATCTTGTAAAAAATTCTCATTAACCATTAAAAAAGGTGAAAGTCATTGATAATTTCATGATATATGTTTTCTGAAGAATAGTTAACAAAAAATGGGAAAAGGGGGGAAATATTAGCTTAATTATAATCTATGAATGAGTACGATTTTTTGATTTTTTAGACTTCATACTGCAGACATCTTATATCAGATACTCATTGTTTTATTCTATATCATTGCAAGAGACAAACAAGGTTATTTTTAATCAATGAGGGTTATTGCAGTATTTTATCTAGCCTCTCTTTTCAGTTCTTCATATTGTAGCCAGCTCATCTTTCCAAGGATGCTGGCCAATACTTTTAGCAGCGCATTTAAGGGAACAGGATATCACACATCCACAGTCAAACACACACACACACCCACACACACACACTTGCCACCTACACATCAGAGAGCTGTTCAGCACCAGGGAATATGCAAATGTGACTGGATAGAGGGACAAAGTGTGAAAACAAAGTGGATTAAAGAAAAATATGAGTAGAGAAACGGACACCCTCGAAGAGTTTATCTCCCTTGATTCCTCCTCATGCTACGTATCCTTTCGTAGAAAAGAAACAATCAGCAGGAAAAGGCCAGAGTCAGAAAGCAGCGAGAGACTATACAATCAGACAATAGCAGCAAACTGCTGCGACACCAACTGAACACACTTCAAACAATGTGAGAAAAAGAAAAAAGAAACAAATACTCAAAACAGCTAATGGCACCTAGGGCTCTTAAGCAATCACAGGCCCAGTTTCCTTTAAAAAAATAAAAAAGAGCAAAGCACTTTGAAGTTCAGAGGCAACTGTTCCAATATACTGTTCTATCACTGGTTGACATTATTGGAGAAGGCAGATAAAAGGTCTAGAGAGATTTTTAAAGGTAGACAAGTGATGTTTAACAAGGCAATCTACAGGGCAAATGGTTCAATGTCCCCTGACCGAATTGACTCTTCATCCCTCTGCGACTAAAGGCTTTGAACTCATCACACAGAAGCACACTCACAGGGAACCACGGATTGATCCTCTTGTATCAGGCCATTAAGTGTCTGAACTTGCTGCATCTGGAAGGCTGGATCAAGGATCAAGGACTGTCTTTTTTTTCTAAACCATGACAAGAGTTGTGTTCAAGTGAAACTTCCACTTAGCCGACAGGATAGTCCCAACAAGTGTGACTGAGTAATTACTCAAGGCAACAGTTCAAGGTCAAAGTAAAAAGTTTATTAAGTCCGAAGAGGCAGGCAGCCAAGCAAAGAGGTGATGATGATGCTGGTTCACTTCCACCACACTTTAACTATGAACACTGTGGCAACGACTTTCATGTCAAAGTAGTAAACTAGTAAAGTACATGGGCAGCCTGAGAGAATCTTTATTCAGATACCTACAACACTAATCCTTAGAGAAGAATTTGGAAGATTTTCTTAGTGAGGCACCCTCTAACGATGACCATGTACTACCCATACTGAGCTCTCTCCAGTCAATAAAAGTCAGTATGATGTTGGCTTTTGTCTTATTTCTAGCTCTATCGCTTTCTCCCTTTTCCCTCTATTATTCTAATAATGTCCCCTTGCATTTCTTTGATTATTCTGCCACGGTGCACTGTGTTGATAACCAGTTGCTAGCATGGGAAACAGTGCATAAAGTAAAACTCAGCTGTAATGCCATGCAGAAAAAGCTGTGAAGTGTGGTTTCTATGTAATGAAGACACATTCATATCAATCCTGAAGGTCTAAGTTCACCCTAGGTGAACTAAATGTGGGAGGCAGACTACAGCACATGCCACTGTAGATAAACAAAACCAAAGCATACATGCATGTTGAGTGACTGCTGGGTGTAACGGCTCACAGTGAGATGTGGAAGATGCAGAAAAGGTTCTGATAAAGCCTGATTATGATCAACCCAAGACCTCTAGGATGTAGTGGACACAGAAGGGACCTTACATAAACCAACAGATAAGCAAGTTTTCTATTTTGTTATTTTGTCTTCTACTTCATTGATTCTTGACACAGCACCACCTCGGATGCGAAAGGAATACATCATCCAAAAGGTCTGGTTCAAGTTCAGTATGGACTTAGATCAGCTGAATTTTCAACCCCAAACTGAACCGAGTCCCAGTCGTATACGAGTCTAGCGGACTACAGATATGACTGCACCCTGAACGACTGTGTGCCATCAAAATTAATCATATTTTTAAGGTAAAAAATTCACATAGTTCTACTTTAAAATAGAACTTGTTTAATAATCTTTGAATGTGTTTTGTAAGATGCTTTAAGAATATAGACTTTTACAGCTAAGAGGATTTATTCATAGATGAGTGACAGCAGGTGATGCTGAGCTCAGCACAGAAGTTCAGAATTTTTTTATGCAAAGTCATGGCAATACAAACACATCAGCAAATTCCTTTAATCACAGTACATAACCTGCTCCTAGCAACAGCGACTGGAGCTTCTGAGTTGGACAGGAATGACAGATGTCTTGCCAACACTCCAGTCTGATGATGCAGATTGGTAAGAGAGCGAGCGAGAGAAGGAAAGAAAAGAAACATGAAAGAGCATAAAATAAAATAGACTAATGAAAAGCTTGACATTAGACGATGTGAAGCAATGGTAAAGTTTTAGAATTGCTATTATGCTTAAATTATTAACCATAAAGCTTTAAATCTCTTGAAAGCCCCTTTCAGACTTGAGATTCGTAACATTAATGGCATCATAATCTGATGTTCCTGCCCAGAGTCCCTGGGTGGGAATCAGTGTCGCTGCATTGTGCTGCCTCTTACGGCCCCTACAGCTGAAGGAAGATTGCATGTTTAACTGGGTTAAGATTAACCTTATCTTACAGCTGGGGATTGTGTTTTTTAGGCTTTTTTTCAATAGTAGATGATTCATATAATAACCAAGATGTATTTTTATTTTTTTTTTACTTTTTGTAAGAACTGGCATTTAACCACCTTGATCATTGCTCAATTTGTTTGGCTCCATTTCCAGAACAATCACACACATTTTCCCTTTCATTAGAAACTAACAGCCACCTTCAGCCTGCATTCAGCTGTTCAGGGACATGATATCAGCTGCGATGACTGTGGCAGCATGTCTGGGACTTTTGTTTTTATTGTTACAGGGGTGCTGAGAGTGAAGTCTAGCATGAGCACACTGCTGAATGGTAAAATAACTGGCACTTGCTTCTTTGGTCAGTCTGGGTGCAGCAGTGTTTTATTTAAAAATTCAAAACATTTAGTATAATTTCAACAAGAAATATTTTCTTCTGATCGGCATAAAGGAGCAAAGTAATTTTTATAGCCACGTTCTCAGTCCAGAGAGTGTTGATTGTTGATGTACTCTGAATCTGAATCTGAATCTGATTTCTTGAAATTCTACGAAACAAGGCATCTTTGATGCAAAAATTCACATACGTCAGTGTGTAGCAGCAGCACTTAATCCTCGCAAAGACTTGAGATGCTCTATTAAACGTTCATCAATATGTCCAAAAATGTGTCAGTTTGAGCCAAACTATAGAATTTCATTTCAATCTTTACACACTACGAGGATAAGAGTTTATCAAGAAAGTGTTTAGGAAATCACTTCTGTGGATTTTACTTTTATTTAATTGAAACTCCTTATGATTGCGAATGACAACATCTTTTTCATTTTCTTAGACAGCTAACCAGAAACAGAGCATTAAAATGGCAGTGCTTTCTATTGTGAGCTCTGGTTACCTGCACTGTCTGCACTGTCATTGATGCCTGGAAGTAATAAAAAAAGAGTGTCACATCACACCTGACCTGTTATGCTCGACTCAATGCAAAACACAGGGAATTTTTAAAAAGGCAATTTAAACTTTGGTTTTGTTTAAAAAAAATATAAATTCTGTGTGACTGAAAAGTTATAAAAAAAAAACAAAAGTGCTATAGAACTTACCAAGTAGGTGAGGGTGTCAGGAATGGGTATAAAAGTAATATCCGCTTAAAGCTTTGTGTTTAAATCCCCCACACTTCTGGGATTTATTCTGTTTTATTTAAGCTTTTTTCTTTCTGTTTTCTGTAATTTCTTTTATTTCTTTTAGAGTTTGCTTTTAATGCACTTGTCATTGCTTCCTGCACGCCACTGTACTGCTTTTAATGTTTTAGGTAAAGTACTTTGAATTGTCTTGAACATGAAATGTGCTATACAAATAAACTTGCCTTGCCTAATAGCTCACCACTTTAGTGCACCAAATGCAGTCAGAAAATCATCAATACTCCTCTCCCCACTTACACTTAATAAGTAACTGAATAATTGAATGAATTGCATAGATTAAAAGGAACTTAATTATTTGATACAGATATTCTAAGTCTTTAGGGTCCTCGGGCAGTACTGCATGAGAAATCATGAAGCTACTGTGATCAATTCAGCCACTATGGGCTTGGGAGTGTCTTGAATAAACATTTTCACTTAAAACAAACCACAGCTCCCTCCAGACATCTAACCTCAAACTGCATTATCCAAACAGGAAATCATATATCAACACTGAGGAAAGATCTCATCTGTCCTTGTGGCATGAATGTTTTACAAATGTGTGAAGGTGAGAGAGATATCAACAGTCCAATGCCAGACTTCATGCTGCACAACTTACAGTAACATGGTGTCATAGACAGAGAGGGTGTGAGCTGACTGGCTTTCTGCAGCCCAGACCTGTTTCCTTCTAAAAGTGCATGTTTCATTATGAGAAAGAGAATCAGAAAACAATAACAGACTCCCACTCAACTAAGATGTTGTATTCAGCAAGAAAAGACACAAAGTCTTCTGTAAAACTACAAAAAATATTTTCAGTTCCCCAAAAGTAAAAACGTGCAGTTATAGGGAAGAGTGATGTAAAAAACAACATAACTATCAACTATAACATGACATAACTATCCTGACATTTTTAAGTCCTGGCATCAAATTTTATTATGAAAAACATAAAAAAATATGAAGACAATGAGTAATTTTTTTGTGCTTGTGTCTGTTACATAAGGAATTTAAAATTACAGATTAAAATGACAGGCTTAAATTTTGTGGAAAAGCGTTCTGAAAACGTTTTATTTTCTCTCTAGAAAATGCAGACGACTAAACACATGCTGCAAACAAAGGCTTCCGCATCTAATCAAGTTAATGTTTGTAGCTATACTCATAACCGTATCCGGATCTCACCATCAATTGTTCAAATATCATGTTGATGTGTGGTGCTCGAATGCATGGACACACTGACATAACTATGCTCATACCCCCAACCAATCATTCACATCTCTCAGGCCATTGCAGTGATGAATGACAGCACAGCTGCCATTAGCAAGTGTGCTTGACACAGAGAGGTCATGCTGTAATGTAGACCTCAGCCTGGCCTGGCTGCTCCATCAGTCACGGTTGGTGGGTCGGATGGAAAACAAGTGGGAGATGCTTGCGTCTCAAACAGATAAACGACTGCTCTACTCCATGGAGGCGGCCATTGTTCTGCTTTGGACCATTGCTTTCCTGCCTCCTTAGATAGCGGGTGTGGGGAGCTGTGGGTTTTTAACCATGTGTGGCAGTGAAAATAGACACATACGAGCACGCTCCAGAAATGCATGTGAGCACGTTTGCATGCTGTAATTTTCTTCTGACAAGCTGGAGAATAAGCTGTTAAAATAAATTGAAATGACTGGCAACTCATTTCCCACAGAGGGAGGAGAAGAGAAGAGATGAAAGAGGGCAGAAGACAAAAGGAGCATGAAAGATGGAGGAGAGGTTAGAAGAGGGAGACCATGGAAATGAGTGAGAAAAAAGTTAAACTGTAAAGACTGTAAGATGCAAAGAGCAGAACGAAGATGTAGAAACAAGAGGAAAAGGAGAAGACATTTGAAAAGCCAGGAGAGCAATGACTTTCTCTAAAAGGTCAGTTTCTCCTCTCTTCATTTGTCTCTTTGATTGAGCTTGCCAATTAGCCACAGAGTGTTACACTCTCACAGTGGATGGGAAACGACCTAATCAGGGCTGGGGAAAAGATAGATTAAGATAGGCTCAATAAAGAGAAATTTGAACAGTGTATTGCCACATAGTGGCCATTTATTCACATAACTGGAATTGAACTTTCAATTATTTAGAACTGTTCATATTAAAATTGACACTAAGCTGATTGAAACTAGTTTGGAGTGAAGCAGGCGGCTGTCATAAGAGATATTGTGGGGAAAAAAAAGCAGAGAGAAACCAGACAGAGAAACAGAGTGAGGCTCCCCAGGTCTCAGGAAGTTGGACAGGAGATCAATGATGAGAGGATTCATCCAAACCACACACATTGACAAAAGAAGGAAGGAAATGAGGAAAGGACTTATCAGTGCAGAATATAAAACAGCCACTGGGATGGTTTGTAAAGAAGCCACAGGTAGCAAATATTTTATTCACCTGCTGGATCTTAGAAAGTAAGAAATTAAGACTTAAAATTTTGATCAAAATCAGCTAAAAAAGATCAGTTTTAGTTTTACAGTTAACTTTAATTTTAATTTTACACTTAAACTCTAACTTTCTTGTTTTGTTTCTTTTCTTTTTTTTTTTTTTTGCGGGTGGAGGGGTTGGGGTGTGTGAAGATGGGAATTTGGCTCATTATTTCATTGAACAACCAAAATGTAGGGGAAGTTTTGCACCCACTGCAAAAACCATTAGTGCAAGGGCCAAGTAAGAGAGAGCCATCTCATTCGATCGTATTTATCTATTCATCGGTCACTAGCAAGACACTTAAAGCTTTCTCAGTGTTTATTGAGAATTTTTTACCAGTTTGGTCCACCCTGGAAAATTTCTCATAACTGCACATACTGCAATGACATTTAAAAAGATATTTATGACTCCCAGAGGATACAACTTAATGATATTGGTGATTCACTGACCTTTCCTCTACCTCCACCACAAGGTTGAAATCAATCTCTGAGCCTGTCAGCTATTATCTTATGACTTGTCCACGGGAGGCAAAACATTTTAAAAAGCTTATAAAAGGCTAAATCATGTATATTTGAGACCATATTGGCTCTGCAGATGGACTGTTTACCTGCATAACCCCTCAAGTTTGATTGGTCAATAATACCCAGATTATCCTGAAAACCTGAAAAAAGTTTTTTTTTTTCTTTTCCTTCCAGATTTTGCATCCATATGTAACATACTCCAACTCATGTGGATTCCTTGTTAAAATAGTTAGTCTTTACTTTACTGCCACTTCCAATGCACTGCTGTTTTACAGCTAATATATTGCCAGTTCAGGTTAAATCTATTTATAGATCCAATCCTATGTCTTGATTATGAACAGATTGGTGGGCCACAGATGGGACACAACTACTGTTTTACATTAGTATGTAATAAAAAAAATACTAGATGAAATTATGAAAGTTTTGTTGGTGTGACCTGTGACTGTTACATTTCCAATGAGTTAACCCCGCA
>CM047975.1:36589503-36606504 GCA_026261665.1 Melanotaenia duboulayi | reverse complement strand
TATATATATATTTTCTTTATTATGATGATGCAAAAACTATCATCCACTATATCCACTTTATGCAATTCAAGGCTGCAGATCAGCAAATACTTAAAATGCTTTATTGTAATATGCTGCATAAACCAAGGAGGGACATACAGTCCAATGAACCAATAATTTGTTTTATGCCGTTATTTATCTCATGTGTGTATCTCAAGTGTATGATTGGCAAGGAAAAGTTTTTTTTTTTTTTTTTTATTAATCCACAAAATGAACGGTGGTGCTCATCTGCTTTTCAAACGTACAAGGTGCTGTATAGAACAGAATGCCTTTTTAATTCTTTCACAGCTCTGAAATCATGCACACACTACTATAATCTATTGTACACACACATAAAATCAACTCTCACATGTGGATTCCCAATCCGACTCGATAGTAGAATGCGTAGAATCATGTGACTTGTCGCAGCGCTGCATCCCATAAAGTAAAAATAATATTTAAATAATTAAATAATATTTAAATATATATTATATTTAAACATAGATGGACTCTAATAAAAGTGTAGAACCATCTCAAGTATGATGAGAAGAAATGGACAGCGCCTGAGTTAAATATACATATGTCACAGTAAAGGTCTGAATACTTATGGACATGTTATATTTTTGTTACTGTTTAAGAAATTTGCAAAAATGTCTTCAGTTCTGTTTTTTTACCAAAATAGCTTCTGACTGAGAGAAATAAATGCACATAACAAAGAATCTATTTTCTCTGTCCAAAGCTACATTAAATGTAAAATACTGTGCTTCAGGAAAAGAAAAATGGATGTTTGTTGCCTTCCTAAAACTTTCATTCATTCTTCTGTTTTCACATGAAATAGTGAATGAAATTATGCCCTGCACATGCTCATTGTTACTACAAAAGTACCTCCTGTTTCTTTTCAAACTTTAGCCTGCAAGCATGTCACTGCCATGACTTTCAATACTGTGACACCACTGTGGCTCTGACCTTTGCATATTTTCCCCCTGCTTGTTTATTTTGCTACTGTTACAGCTGTGGAAACTTCTAGAAAACCACAGAGTATAATAATGTCAGATAAATATATAAAATATAATTAGGAATGCTCTTGCGGTTGCAGCTATTACAGAGGTCTAATTTAACTGCCCCTCGTTAATGGGAACGTTTTCAAGCTGATAGATGATCTAAGTCTGTAGCAGATGATGCTTGCACCACTTTTTGCAGTGACTGCCACTGTGGGGTGCAGATAAGTGATCAGGCACTTGTAGTATATTATAGTGGGAGTGTGTGTGGATTTCTGTGTCCGTGTAGAACCAGAAAGAGTGGCTTCTAATCTTAAACTCTTAACATGTCGTTCTTTAATTAGATCTACTAACTTTTGCCTGTTAAAACTGAAACTCAATCACAGGGAAACACAATTATCACTGTTTCTGTCTGCAGACTCACACACTGGCCTTCACTGCATCTTCATGTGATATAAATTCAATATTGTGCTTTCATGTTTGTGTTTATGCAGATGGGTGCTTTTGCAGGTTTCTGCATTTGCCTCAAACCTGCTTCTGAGCATTTTCTCATCTGCATCTGTGACCGGTGGGATGATTTTCAACACGCACGTGCATGTGTGTGCGTGTTTGAGCAATGGTGTGTGGAAAGGGGTTAGAAGACATATTCAGACACTGTCTATTGATCTGTTTGACAGTCTCCTCATGTCTTTTACACACCGCGGGATTGCACAATCACTCACATTGATAGCATGAGCCACACCAAGAGAGAGAGGGAGAGAAATGGGTGTCCCTAAGATGTGATGCTAAAAGGAATAAATGAAGAAAAGGCGAATAAAGCAGGCATAAATATTCACGACTGAGGCAAACAGCTAATGACATAGGAAGAATGAGGATGGGCAAGACCTGGAAGAAAATTGTGGGATTGTGATGAGAACCAGCTGGTGTTGAGAGTTGGAGAGTTAGCACAGAAAGATAGGGGAGGTTGCTTAACACAATTAGGGGTGAAGAAAAAAAAAAAGACCGGTGGGACTATGGTTAAAAAAGGTAAATCAGTCAGGATATATGTGCCGTTTGGTGAGTTAGAATACACAGAAGGAAGAGTGTTGCCATAATCCATGTGCCAACACAAGATGGAAAGAGAACAATTCCCAGTGAGGTAAAAAAAAGGAATACAAAAAAAAATGTGTATGCCTCCTTAAGATAGAAAAATGAGAAAGAGAAGAAATAAGAGGGAAGAAGAGCAAAAGGGAGCTCTCCTGTGTGTTCAGCATATTAGAGGAGGTGCTGCAGGGACAGTGGTTCAACAGGAGGGGTTTATATCACACGCACACACACGCACACTCCCTTGAACATACTTGTTAGATCCAGACACACGTGTGTTGACCCTCCCACACACTATCAATTACAAACAGGCGCAAACTTGTACACACACTCATGCACACATGCAGACATTAATTGATCCCGCTGCAGCAAAAACTGGCAGAAAGGCAAGACAAGAGGAGGCTACCTTGTGGCTTCTACCCACACAGAAATAAATAGGCTACTCTCGCCACATTACAGCAATGCACACGTCAATTAGGGAGCAGCTGCAGAGGCAACACGACTTAAGCATGGCAGTCGACCTCCTCTAGGAGCAGGAGGCGTGCAAGAAAGAGGTTGCTACATATTACCACCCAATTTCTTAAAATGTTGACGTTTTATTTGTATAAATATTTCTGAGTGAGCAGCTACGGGCTTATGGACAAACCTGCAATCTTGTTTTAAAAATGGTTAAATCTGTCACGTGGCCTTGTTGAGAGACAAAAGAAATAATTTAAAAATGATAAATCCATCATGATTATGCAACGGGCAAAATCTCTTGATGCACTTTTGTGTTAGTTGATTTAAATGAGATATTTTAAAGGAAGAACCATCTCAACCTTTACTGGATTTGCTTCAACTAATGAGAATTCAGAATAAAAACCAAGTCTCATTAATGAGTAGCAGAGAATGTTTGCAAAGCAACCTTGAAGTTTTCCTATTTGCAGTAAAAGAAGAATACATGAGCCAAATAATGATGACATCAATGACATTCCACCTGATGAATTGAAAATTTAGATGACTCAACAGTTCTGAACGGCAAAGAAAGGATGCCTTCACCGCAGGAACGCATGAAGCTTTTTTCTTTCCAGTGCAATTAAATCTTTGCATAAATGCCAGGGAAAGCCCTTCATTAAGTTGAGGAAATACTCTCTATAGCCTGGCTGTCATGAGTTTATTAAAACGGTTATTTCAGATTTATTGTGTACCATGAATTACGCTTTAGTTGACAATAGAGAAAATTTTAAAAGCAGCTTTTCAAACAGCTAATTTAGCATTTTTATCAGTGGTGGGAGCGGATGCTTTTAGTATTGGAGGGCATTATAAAATATTATTCATAAGGCTGCAATTTGTACTACTTAATAATTCTAGAAAAGTTAACATTTTACTCTTTTTTTCATCAAAACTTTAGCTTTATCTTTTAACCTTTGTGTTTACAGTTGCTGTATTTGTCAGTTTTGATTTACCAATTGATAATTTTTTTTAATTCTCATTGCCAGTGTT
Source organism: Melanotaenia duboulayi (assembly GCA_026261665.1). Lineage (NCBI taxonomy): Eukaryota > Metazoa > Chordata > Actinopteri > Atheriniformes > Melanotaeniidae > Melanotaenia > Melanotaenia duboulayi. The sequence continues at coordinate 36,602,923 of CM047975.1, read as the reverse complement.
GAAAAACACTTAATTCACTAGGAATTGAACTGCTGACACCATGCTTATAAAGTACAGGAAACAGAATACAATCCACTATCTGAATCCCAACAAACACACAGATTAATCTCAACATACTATAGTAATTAACGGGACATTTTCAGTTGAATTTCTCCTTTGTTGTTGTGAGTCAGCATTTCTTGGAATCAAATCTTTATCTAACAAAAAACCGTATTAAGTCTAGAGCAAATTAACGGTTGCTTTGTATGAACCCCTAATCAAAGTTTGTTTATCCAAAACAAGAGCTCTCATTGTTATTCCATAGTTATTTAGATTTAATGACATTGCAGAACTGAGTCAGGGGCGAAAAACACAGCTGAGAAAAGCTGACAATCCCATTAACCTATGGATTTCATCCTTAACTTTAGATATAAACAGTCATTAATCCTTACACCAGGAAAGGCGGTGATATATTGGAATTCATCTTCCAGTTTTCTCAAATCACCTAAGCATGATACGGGCAACCACTCTGTAAACAAAGAATAAAACCAGCACAGATTAGCTCTACCAATTACCCATTTTATAACAGCAAGATTGGATGAGATCACAGCCAAGACATGCATCCAAAAGATGTCAATTTTCACCAAATGGACCACAAAACATTAAAGATCCTAATGATGTTTTTAAACTGATACCAAAACTAAAGACAGTTAATAAAATGACCAAAAATAGGAAGTCATTGTATGACCATGAGTTTATACCGAACACACCCCAGCTGCTTTACGAGTTTAGCAGAGACAGTGAAGAGGTACGATGTTGAATTACTATTAAATTAATACATTAAAGGCCGTAAATATGCGGATTATAATGATGCCAACCACTGAGCCAACCAGAATTTCCCATAGCAGCAACGTACGACATTGAATCACTTAAACCTCTGAAATTACTGTGTGTATATCATAACACATTTTCGGGAACCTTAACACCAACCAGGTAATAATGTTAAAAAAAAAAGAAAAAAAAAAAAAAGTCAGAGGCTCTGTTGTTTTCCAGCCGGTAGACACTTCAATAACCCCTTAAAAATCCAGGAATATCAAACATTACAGAATTTTAATGCCACGGTTTAACAAACATGTTTTAATGTACTCGGTTTTGTCACGTTTCTACTAAAGTGGGGTTAAAAAAAGTACTATTCTGAGCTCGGTTGCTCAAAGTGCGGATTTGTAGGGTTTGATTCGGAGAACTGGGACAGTGCTTGGCGCACCATGATGACGTATGTAGCCGATGAATCTGCACTTCAAAATGTGCAGACCTTGGCGCAGATATGGACTCTTTAAAGCTTGTAGTGTTGTAGTAATACACCACAAGGCCTTACTCATGTAGTACATCATATTAGTTGTTCTCTGTTTCATTCTCTGTGCTGTAACGGCTACCGTGTGGTTTTATTACTGTGACCACACCCGTACCCTCGAAACAAGTCATTTATCGTTAAGGCCTTGGAAATACATCTCCTTAATCTGGCTGTCAGGACTATAAGCCTTCCCATCACAGCTCTAAGAAATAACATTGTATTTCATTACCATCTGGATCTTGTTCTCATTACAGCACCAGCTGAGCCAGATTATGTTTACCTGTGTTCTTCATACTGGTTTCCACGGGATGACAGTGCAACTTGGCACACCGATCTTAAAGCAATCAGGCTGCAATGATGACTGGCTCCATAAAAGTACAGTAGCCTTAATTGATGTGCTAATTCAATAAGTGCTTACAATGTGCATTATGTGGTTGATGAGGATGGTTTCTTTGACTGTTCCATATGATGAGTAGATGTTAGAATAGAAATGAGCCTTCAGTGGAGAAAATCCATTCTGCACTGCAGAGGAAATTTACTTTCATGCTCTTTGACTTTGTGAAGTTTTAGGTGAGGACATGTGAATGTAAACTTGTATATGAATATTTGCAGTAAGGTGTTGTGATTCCTTCCTGATGGTGAGCAAGCAATTCTTGGTTCTAAATTTAATGATCCATTGCCACCAGTTGATAAAAACTGTTACCTATTTAGTGAGGTATCCAAGCCCAGTGTCAACAGAACCAAAAGAAAAAAGAAAGAAAAATAAATTTTGTCCAAATCTAGAGATTTGGTTCACAGTCTTAAACATTTAAGACTGTGAGATCACAATATAACCCTCCGGTGTTATGTTAGGCAGCCAACCATAATCAATGACGATGTAAACTCAAAGCATGTGTTTTATGTGGACAATTTGTGGACATTAATTACAGTGGCTCTAATGTTCAAAGCCTCGGGGAACCCCTGTGCTCTTTTTGACCCCAGGTTGGGAACCACTGGTCTAGCGGATTATTAGGAGCGAATATGATTTAAATCTATACTTTTTAACGCCTTTTTCAGATAAAAATCAAGCTAATATGTCCAAGTTTTTATAGAAAATGGATGAATGTTTGTAAGACATGAGTAAAATTAGCCATCGACTCCATGGCTGGGGATTTCTGATTTGAATCTACAGAGCGCCACCTACAGTCTCAGAAAGGTGAGATCAGCCAACTCATGTTGTTCGAGTAAAATGGAGGGAGAATAAATTTTGAGGAAAGGTTTAAAGTAGCACTACATAACTTTCTAACCTTAAAAAAATATATTTTTCTGGCTTGTTTTGATAGCACAGATACGTTCATTATGTACATTTCTAGATTGAACTATAGATGAATTCCACTGTACAGCACTGTGTCAACCGCCAACAAATGGACATCAACACACTGGGTGGTTGAATACACACCTTTGCTGATTCAGCAAAGAAATCTCTGATATTATCAGAGGANCACACCTTTGCTGATTCAGCAAAGAAATCCAGGAGGATATTATCAAAGTAAAAGAGAAAAAGAAAGAAAGAAAGAAATATGATATGCGTCAACATCAGACTGACTTCAACTGACTGGAAAGACCTCAGAGGAGCAAAGATGGCTGACTGTGCATAGATTCAACGAAACGGATTCAGTTTGTTTAAAGACATTGTTTCGTCCAATCCAATAATTCCAGAGAGGTCTGTTTTAGGCAGCTGCTTTGCAATTTTGAATAAAAACAACTGAGTTTTGTCACTAAACCAATAACAGTAGCTGATACCATATTTTTGAGAGATATGGCTTATAACAACAGCTATGTCAATCAAAAGTTAAATAATTGTGAAAAGTCCTAAAAATAATTTTATAGAAGCCACTGGCCATGTGAAAACGATGGCTGGGATAAAGAATTATTCTCAAAGACAGACGTGCAGCAGTTTTCTTTCAATGGGTGTCAGTCCTTTTTAAAAACGAGCAGAATAAAGTGCTTTAAACTATAATACTAGTTTCAACAGCAAATAGTTTTAAAGGTTAGAAGTTTAAATACTTACACTTGCAATACACAATGAAAAGCTTTTAGATTTTTAGAGTTTTTAGAGGTTCAGCATTGATGGATTGCAGGTCACGGAGGAATGGGGCTGCAAGCCTGACTCAAATCACTTTCAATGTGATTAAACCACAGCTCTTCAAACTGAATTGTGCTGCCCTCAACTTGACACGGGGATGAACAGAACTGTCTTATCCTGACAGTGTTGTCAGCTGTGGTGACAAATGAAGGTTTTTGTAGTTCTTCCTTTTCTCTTTATTTTGTACCTACATCCCAAAATGTGATGGATTAACTTTAAACAAGTCAAGCTGATACTGTCTGTAGAAAATATGCTGTGCGTTTGATCTTGAAGGCAAATTGTGTTGGGCAGTGACGACAATAAATACATAAATAACTCAGAAGGTACTCTTCTGCTATCACAGTAGAAATTATGCAAAATCTCTCTGGCAATGGTGGAGCAAGAGTGACAAGTCTATTAAAAAAAAGTCACTTCTGAATGTCTTTCTTCAGTAAAACCAGTAAGACTGGGTGAGGGTGAGAACAGGAAATGACATTATAATAAGACTTAAGAAAGTATAACAGACACTTTGGTATAATTATCAAATACAATATCTTTTCCCTCAGTTGACCAGGATGTCCAACTCTGTCAGCTCTTAAACCTTCAGTTCTTGTGGTTACTTATACTTGACCTGACATTTTCCATTTAGCTCCTTTTCTCCTGTCAGCGTTTGAGCTTTAACTTCTACTTCATCTAGTGAAGGCAGTCGCTTCAAATGTTCATACACTTCGACACAAAGAACGAAAGTTTGGCATTGTTTACTTTACTGTCTTCATCTTAGATTTCTGTTGCCATACAAATACATTTTAAAATCTCAGGCCATGTTATTTGTCTTGTCTTGTAGAATCTGGTCAGCAAAATGTAAGTATTTTAATCAGCAACTGTTTAATCACTTAATGTTACCAAACATCTTATTTCCCCCTCTGTGCTGGCAGCAAAAACATATTGTAACTTCCTCTCCTTCCTCATTTAAACAGACAATGATATAAGCTTGCAATTCCTCAGAACATATGACAGCATAAGAAACTGGGGACTGGGATATTCTCAAACAGCAGGTGTTAAACCGCTGCTGAAAGACAGGGTGACTAATCTGAGTGGAAGCTGAGGAAACTCAAAGTGACTGTTTCTCTCTGCACAAACCATCAGAGACGAAGAAAATATGAATATATCTTGAGAACTATAGAAAAAAAAAGTGGGATGAAAACAGTTGCAGTGAAACCAAGAAATCAGGTTTTATATTGTCATACTTTCATTGTTGTTTGAGAACAATAGACAAAAAGAAACACAAGTACTTTATACTTATTTACAAAAATATGCATAAAATATTTGCTGTTAGTATATTTTGTTTCCACATTTATGGCTGTCCTCGTGCGTGTGTGTGTGTGTGTGTGTGTGTGTGTGTGTGTGGTTTAAAATTAAAGGAAATCAGTGCAGATCAAGCAGCAGTTGTCTCGATTAAAACCAGCTGTTACTCTTCATTTATCCAAATCCGATGCTCCAACTTTCAGTCTGCACAGTTGTTTCAGAGATGAGCCCTGTTGTAATCGTAAGACTGATTCTCTTTTAAACTCCTGGATAAACATTGTCTAAGAGTAATGGGGATGACTTAAAAGATACCAACGGAAATAAGAGTCATGCTGCACATGCAGTGACTGATCAATCCCTGCAGCAACAAACTCAAGTGTTTCCTGGATTTAGCCTAAGTGAAATGTGTAAATTGAATTAAACTAAATGAAATTACTAACAGCTAAAATCACTAGTCTGCTAATGCTCCGACAGATTATTGCCATCTAACTGCTATGTTAAAAACATACACTTCCTTTTTCCTGGCTTGGTACCTGGCAACAGTCAAACATGAAAAGTGTCTTGCAGCAGAGCTTCCTGCTGCTAAACCACAAAAGAAGAAATATTGGACTGAATAGTCTTCATGTTCAGTACAAATCACGCTGTGCCTCTTCTATGAAAATTTAATTAAAATTTTGGTTTCGTTAGTTTGAAAAAAAAAAAACCCTCACAGTGGATTATATTATATATCCAGGTGTAAAATAACTTTGGTGGGTTTTTTTCATTTTTAACATACCCTTAGAGCTGCTGGTGCAAAGGAAAATATAATGGACAACAATACACAACCTCTACAAAACATACTGATCAAACCACACTGTCTTCAGTCAGAGGCTTCTTCAGCTTCACTTCACTTTTCCTTTCTTTTTTCTTTTACTAGAACAGCAAACTTGCCACAGAGTTCGACATTATGATCATTAGCTCAGGGCTACTCATTTTGGTCCTACAAGAGCTGTAGTCCTGTAGGTTTTCAGTGTTTCCCTCCTCCAACATGCCTGATTCAAATTAATGGGTCATTGTGCAGAATTTCATGGACTACTGGATCCATTTAATTTGAGTCAGGTGTGCTGGAGCAGGGAAACATTGCAAACTCGCAGTTTTCAATGTTCTCAGAGTGTGGCCTCCATAGGGAATTGAGGAGCCCTACATTAGGTAAAGGGTTTTCATTCCTGAACTTTTATCTACTTGATGCAGAATTAATTTCAATATAACAGATGGTTCCACCTTAATTGAGACAGAAGTGGGAAATAAAATATGATTTAGGTGTGCAAGGCATGTGTCTACTTCAAAAGGCGAAGCCTTGAAGACAGAAGAAGGACCTCTGTGTGACTAACTAAATTAATCATTTAACTAATTAACCAAATGAATCACTTCGTTCATTATTGTGCCAACAGGAGTTACCGCAGATAAAGAACAGCCTCATATTGGCTGTTTCAGAGGGGGAGGAACAGCCTTTGGGGAAAATTAATGGGGCTCTTGCTTGATGTTCTTACAGCAGTTGGCACAGTATTAAATGACTAGTGAAAATGAAAGGATTGTTATACCAAACTCAAATCCTGTGCATTAAAACATGTTTATGTTGGGACAATAAAAAAAGTAGAGTGGTATTATCCTGTTTGAAAGGAAAAGCAGCTGTGCATTAAAAGGAATTCATGGAAAAACCTGTGGAAAGCTGGCTTTTTGTCATGACATAGACTTTTATTCATGCCCCTGGATTTACCCTAATCTCAGCCATGTCATGACTGCAAAAACCAAAAGACAAAGAGCAATCACAAATCACAGAATCTGTTTTGTTTGGTAACTCATAATGTGGGTAATGCATGAAGGCAGACACAAACAGTCCACCACAGACCCAGACAGGAAGAAGTTATCACAGATCCTGACACATCACACTTTCAGCATCACACACACGCTTTTATCCTTCCAAGAATCATGTCAGAAGCCTTCTCTCCTACAGTCTTTCACTGTGCCTCCACTCCTACTAAATCCCTGAAGTGAGAGTGAAAATAAAAACAAAAAAGAAAGCGAGCATGTGGAAAGAGACGGGGAGAAAGTGCGACACATACAGACAGAGAAAATGAGATGGGATTACAGGGATAATGGGAGCAGATGGAGGGAGGTCAAGTCACCAGCAGGACTTTCCACTCTGCACGGATTAAAAGACTTCAAGCAAGCCACCAACAACCAAATCGTTTCTGCGTTCCTCCCTCTTGAGACAACAAGCTGAGTGTGACTCGCCCCCCACTGCCCACTGTTAAGCCCAGAAATAAAAACTTGCTGTCTTTTAGCATGACACAGTAAACAGTTAGGTCATGGAAAAGCATTTTATCCCAGTACCCCTCTCCTCAAACCAGACTCACAAAAGGTTAAGCTTTTAGTCTTTTTTCTCTTTTTAAGCCATCCATTTAGGAAACATTTAAGCTGATCCTCCTTTTAAATTCAGTGTTAACCTGCATCCCGTTAGAGTAAAACACATCAAAATTCAAATACTGATGCAGCCAGGGCCAAGATTGAATAAATAACCTCAGCAAGTGCTGGTCAGAGGGGGATTTGGTCAGATAAGAACAATATGTGGTGTGTCTCTAATCTTGAAACGCACTAAACCATTTCACACCTCACACACACACACACACACACACTATAAATTATTAGTTGTTTTTTATCTTAAAATCATTCTGAGATCACAAAAAATAACAGCTTCCACTTACCTAATTAAACTGGATGAGGTAGCACAGCAATATTTAACACTCTGGTACAGAAAGTGGCAGCAAAGTTGGTAATATCATAATATTACTATTATAGAAACTGGTAGAGGTTTTGACAGAAAACATTGGCTTTGTGCCTGGTTATGCTCTCACAGTGCAAATAAAAAATAAACATGTTAGCTAACTTGGCTAATTAGTAAGCTAGCCAACAAAGTTTGGTGAAAATAGTGTTGAAACTGGTGTTCAGCAGGTGGTGTTGCAGACTCGCTAACTAAAGAAATACACTTTAGACTGTGTCTATGCTAATGATCTGCACTGCAGCTGATAAAATGGTTCCTTTTTTTAGGAGAGAGATTTATTAAATATTTACTAGATAGTTATGAACAGTGAATAGCAGCAGTGTAAGCTGACAATACAATAAAGGTTGAAAAAAACTATGAAAGAATGATGCCACAACATTTAAATGAATAAAGTTATAAAGAAATATCATTTGCTTTATAGTCTCAGAATTAAAACGTTGATTTTTCATAGCAAATGTTTTAATGAAGAGGTCACCAGGTAGTAGATTAATAGAACAGCTCTTAAACAAAACAACCAATAAACTTGGCAAATCAGTTTGACCTCCTCTACCGCTGCATGGACTTTACTTGTAAATCCCATTTTCTGTGTCAGCAAAGACTTTTCATGGTTTCTAAATACGGCATCAGCTCTAAATGCCACTTCAAGATGGCAGTAAAAGACGAGTGTTTCCCTCCCACCGCCCCCACTATAAGGTCACGTTAATTTATTTTGATCTCCTTTTCGCCAAGTTACAACAGAAGTAATTTCAGGTTCCCTCTAGAGCAGTTTTATCCTGTGTTCTTATATTAAAGGCTGAAAAGTGTGATGTTATTTATCTGATTTACATGATGGCATGTCATAGTTGCTCTCTGTGTTTCCCTGAGTTCTGCACGCATGACGTGTGCATGCACACACACACAAGTGATCACATTTCCATCAGAGGCATAGATCGTGCACGTTTGGAAACACGTCAGCTAGCTGAAAATCAGACAAAAAGATAGAAAGACGATTAGTATTTCTACTTCTCTGTTCACCGAGAACTTCATGGCTGAACAAACTGAATCCACTGTCATTGCAGTCATTTCTGAACCCTTTTATGGCTTCAAATGGATTTGATATTCTTTATAGATTTTAATGTCAACACGTTATCTGAGATCTGAACGTTGAAAAAAGTTTTTTTTTTACTTTTTATTTGTCCTGACNTTTTTTTTTCTTTTTTTTTTTTTACTTTTTATTTGTCCTGAGTATTTTTTTATTACAGCATTTAGGTCATTTATATTAACTTTGTGATTCGGAAAAGCAATGCGATTTCACAGCTGCTGTCACATGATGTTTAAATACTTTTGGCATTATCAGATGTGTCATATTCACACTGTAATGGATAGGTTACCTCTTACAGCAACAAAGTTCATGAATACCTGATTCAGTAGAGCTGATGTTGAGGTTGAAGATTTACATTCTGTTTATTAAGCCTGTATATAAGCCACTCATTTAAAACTGAAAATCCGACTATTAGCGTGTATTGTCCCAGAGATCTATTCATGATAGCCTGATGGCTCATGGATAGATGTATGTTGTGCTCAACGTCCTCAACCCCTTTTTGCTCAAGTACACAAATTATATGAATGGGTTAATTTTACAATACACATTTTATATAATGCTTATTTCATTGCTAAATGATGTGGTAGACTGTCCTTCTGTGGTTCAGAGATGGAAACAATGACAGAAACTGCTTGTTATAACTGAAAAGCAACACTGGAATATAAATCACGAATCTGGTTATAATAAATTATATTTTGCAAAAGCTATTAACTTTCTATTTTAGTCAGATATTGGACCTTCATTTATATTTTCCTTATTTTTGCTTTGCTGTAACTTGGTACTGGCTGTCATCATGTGACGCTGCCATTACTGAGGCAGCAAGTCCTAATTGTAACTGTCGACATGGACAGTAGCATGAACATCTGGACTGACAACGTTAGACAGTAGTCTACAGTTATTATAGAGAGATCTCAGTTATTCTGTTATTCATATTATTCAGACATCAGTGCTTTAATTTCGCTGTCAGAAACTGCTTTTTCAAACTTTGCAAACGTTACTTTTCTATTCAGTCAGATTTTTGACATAGTTTAGTTATACTAAGTTCAGGCTGCAGGACATTGTGTACCTGATCCCTTTGTGTTACTCACTAAATTATTTTTATTTTCTGGTTGTTGCCCTGATAAGAGCAAATAATGTTACATTTCACATTATCTCCCATATTAGACATTAACACTCAGCAAAACTGCAGCCCCTTGTCTCTTAGTCCGTTAGCATTTATTAGCATAACAAATGTTACCAGCTGCGTCACNAGCCCCTTGTCTCTTAGTCCATTAGCATTTATTAGCATAACAAATGCTGCATCATACAGTATTAAGCTGGCCAACTACATGGATACATAGAATTTAATGTCAGATTGACAACTGTTCAACAACTGTTGACAACTAATTCCTCTAGTTTAAAAAAAATATTTTTTTTTAATCACAAATTACACCATTATTAAAAGTATCATTATTGGTATTATTTTAATGTGCCATTTAACAGGAACACTTTTGCAAGACACATACTTATTAGGGGCTGGGTCACCCCAAATATCTGATCCCTGTAACGCCCCTGCATGGCAACCAATATCCTGCAACTTTATCCAAAAAAGATTTTTTTTTCTGTTTATTTATTCCTGTTAATATGTAAAGAAAATATACTCATGCCATCTGTGAGAAAATACTAACAGCTTCCCCTTCTGATAATAGTCTTGGAGGACTGCTATTTTGACATTGAAATGAAGTACAGATATTTTCCTGATCAGTATAATTGTGTTTTTTTTCAAAAAAGAAGTTGCACGTTATTAAGGGCAGTGCAATATCAGTGTGTGCAAGAAGGTTCAGCTTCTCTTCTGCTTCAGGATAGCTCACATTACCAAGACCAATAGTTCACATTGATTGGGTCACTCCTCCATTCAAGCGTTGTTAACTGGAACAAGTAGCGTAGCTATTCACACACACATGAACAGCAGATACCTCGGTAGTAGTGCAAACTCAGTGTGTTTTTCAGACTCAGACTTCCTCTGGATGATGCATTGTGCTTTTGCACTCTATATTGAAGTCTTCCGTGTTCAGCGTCACAGTCAATTAGCCCAGTGTTTCATCCCATTACACAAGCATTTATTAATGTGAATGTAGCTGCGCATTAGCTTTGTCTCTCTGCTCTTACCGTGGATGAGCAGGTGATAATTAACCTGCTGGTATGATGACCGTTGCGTGAGTTGCTTTCCCCCTGACGTCCCAGCATCTGTTGCTGCAGCAGCAGACAAATTCACATTTCCTTAATTTAACACACGATTCATAATCGGAGCGGATGAATGTCACTCAGTTTGACCCCAATTGTAAACACACGGCACTTTGACACAGCTTACACTCAGCCACAGCAGGCTGGGATTTGTGTGATTTCATAATCTAAGTGTGCAACTCACTGAGGGCGTGGGAGTGAAGGCACCTGGGACTGTCTAAAAACTTGAATGAAGGATACCTCAATGGTTTGCTCAAAATAAACAGGGGGTACCCCAAGGGCTGCCTCTAATGCATGCCACCACAACAACCACACTTGGAGAAATTGATTACAGTAAGTTTCCTCACACAAAGACAATAACCCAGTGACCCTCAACCAACTTTAACCAAGATTCTAACTGAGCCCAGGATGCTTGACTACCAATCCCATACCTAGTAAGTTCTCAGATACAGCCTCTCTTTATTACCATGCCAAGCGTAAATTGCTCAGTGGAATCAAAGCAAGGTCCAACAACCTAAGCCAACAGATACAAGTCTTGCAGACATAATTAAATAAAATAATGAATGAATGAATGAATGAATGAATGAATGAATGAATGAATGAATGAATGAATGAATGAATGAATGCTGAATGAATTCATTCAGCATTCATCCATGATGAATATGACATATTCATTCAAGTAAACTGGTCTTAGTTCAGTTATTTAATCTCAAATAAGAGAATGAATTTTTCACCGGTACAAAATAACAGTTCAATGTCTGATTTCAACATAATTTTTTGTCTCGTCGTGCGTATTTACGCGTGAAATCAACACAAAGCGAAAACATTCATCCAAATGACAAAGAAAATCGTTACAGAATTGAGAAGCTACATGCAAGAGTTTTATTATTATAAATATTATGATTTTGGACAATTTACTACACCGGTTTAGCGCACGCCATCAATGCGCATTCCAACCGTCATGTCTGTTACTGTCTCTCTCTGTCACACACACACCACACTCACACACACACACCCACGCACACACTGTCTCATTCAAACACCAGCTCGCTGCACTTATTTACGTGTGTTTTGACATTTGCTCACCTCTTTTATCTTGCACTTTGACCGTGATCTCCACCAGAGGCTCTGTTTCTCGGTCCAGTCTCCGCAGTATAACTATATCTCCGTTGTCCCGACTTACGCTGACCGGTGAGCTCTCCACTTCGGGCTCCACCAGTTCAAACGTGGCTGACTGAAACTTCACCGGGTTTAAGTTCATCACCACTGAACCAATTCCAGCATCCTCCGACACACTGATGAAAACGGGGTTTTCTGATTCCTGTACTGATCTAGACATTCGTGTTTGTACATTAATTTGCGATTTTACTTTTTGTTTCTCCTGTTGAGGAGACACCGAGGACGCCACTGGCCATTGCCGTGGGTTTATCTCCACGGTTACGCTTTGACTTGTGCGCGGAGGCCACCCGCGATCCCGCGCAAAAACTTGAAACTTAATCGGTTCATCCAAACCAAGAATGGAGTCTACAATAAGGATGTCACCGGTTTTGGGCACCGCGTAGAAACTCCCATTTTTGGGAAGGGCGAAGTAGATGAGCTCGGCGTTCTTGCCGCTGTCATCGTCCCGCGCCGTGAACGAGTAGATCGCTGTGCGGAGCGCAGTGGCATCATCCAGATTCAGTTTAACATCTGCACTGGAGAAGGTGGGCTGGTGGTCGTTAGTGTCCAGTACGTCCACCTGGATGGACGCTACTTCAGCTACGAGGGGAGCTTCATCTCCCTCTTCCCAAGAGCGCCCCGCGCATTGCCCGCAACACAAACCCAAACCCAGTGCGTATTCCGCTCGCTCCTCTCGGTCCAAAACCCGTGAAGTCTTCAGTAAAACATGCCCTCGTTTGTGGTGCGCAAAGACATGGAAATTCTCGCTTCCCTCTCCCAGGAGTTTGAAGTGCGCTTCCGCTGAGCCGAATTCCCCAGCACCGCACAACCTCTGCGAGTTCAGGCGTTTTAACGGGACGCTTAGACCGTTGACCCGAGAGCCCGGGGACGAGTTCTCAAATACATGTCCGTGAAAGAACGGCACCTGCTCCATTGTCCTGTTTCCAACTACGCAAGAAATCAAAATTGGTAATAATATGATCCAAATCATGACTTGATAAATATTTGGCTCCGCTGTTTTAAAGCGCCGGTACCTCTCCAAAATCCATTTGTGCGCCTTTTTCTTGGGAGTAATTTTCCTCTCTTCCGCTTTGATCCAAAACTTTAATAAATTTGAACACGTATATTCGTTGGCACCATACTTCACTTCGACGCAGGAGAACTTTATGCGTATTGCTTGTGCGTCCTTCTCCCCTATTCCCCTCCGTCTGCTGTCTCACCAACAGCGCTGGTCTGTCTGTGCGCGTACCAGGGATTCAGCTCGAGTGCGCGCATAACTCCGTTTCCGTTCTCTCTCTCTTTCAGAGCCATCGCAGGCTGGCATCACGCTTAATCTGTGAGCTGCTTGCGAACAGTGTACAGCTTTACACACATATACTCCCTTTAAGATCGAAGACA
>CM047975.1:36504748-36515215 GCA_026261665.1 Melanotaenia duboulayi | reverse complement strand
TGTTTATATGTTTGTTTCTAGATGAAGGTTAAGCTGTCAGAATTGGTATAAGAGTGTGTGTATCACAGACCCAGAGATTGGACTCAATATCAGGAACCCAGGGATAGATAAAGGAGTTTTACTGAACAATGTAAATATGATAAGATGTGAAATCCGGTCACTCTTGGTCAGCTGCTCTGTGGGGGTATGAGAACAGGTGTTAGGAGGCAGGAAGTCTGTGGCTATGATGCAGGATATTATGATTCCACGTACCAGGTGTCGTTGTGCGTCCAGCGTAAGGTGGTGAGCGAGAACCGGGCACAGGACTGAAGGAACTTGGAGGGATCCCACTGGAGTGGGGTTGACTACTGCTGAATAGAGAAGAGGTTAGTGATGACGTCACTGGCGGAGATCAGGGATTCCGAGTGGTGGAAAGCAGCGGTTTGCGCTTCCGTGTTTCTCGGTCGGGGCAGAGAAGCCAAGTCTATGATCCAGAATCTAAATCCTGAGAGCAATCCAGAGGCCAATAATCCAGAAAATCCAATCAATAAACAAGGCAGAGTTACCAGTCAGGGAGCAGGCAGAGACGAATATCCAGGTCCAGAACTTCAAGGTCGACGGCAGACAGACAGGCACACAGACAGGCAGGCAGACAGACAGGCAGACAAACAAAGGCTGGATATGTGCCGGGATGAACCAAGACGATCTGGCAGAGAGAAGTTGTCACACACAGGTATTTAAAGAGCACCGCAAAGGTGAAGAACATCAGTAATCAGGTTGGGTGAAAGGGGGATACGTTCGGGAACAGCTGGGAAATCCAAACCTCATTAGATGAGTCATGACAGTGTGTGTATAAAGGGTATTACATGTGCGTGCATGTGTGTATAATTTCCTGTCTATCCTCTCCACTTCCAAATGCTGTTGGTACTCTCTGACAAACCCTGTTCCGCGGGCGCCATCATTTTCATCTTAGTGGACAAAGTTAGGGCCCAGACTGAGCTATGGAATTAACACTGGTTGCACAACCTCATATCCACATATCTCTGCATTGAGATTGCCTCCAGTGACAACAAACCTCGTTTTTCCAGTGAGGTAGATGTCACCCCACACCATCACACTGCCTTCACCAAAAGCTGTTAACCGATTGGTGCAGAAGTGTTAGACAACACAACCCATATTCTCAACTCTGCTGCTCATCCCACAAATGCGTTTTACTTACAAATGGGGCTCCGTTCAAGGGGGAAATAAACAGGTTTTCCAACGGTATGAGATTAATTGCCAAAATGCATTAATACAATAATCCAGCAAACACTCATTTCCTTCTATTTGTGCTAGGTTTACAATGAATAAACTTCATTTAAAAATGACTCTTTATTCCCTTCCAGTTCATACAGAATAGCACCAAGCAATGCTACTAATAACACAGTTGTGCTAACAAATAGTTGTATAAGCTTTGTTGCACAATTGAAATTACAGTACCATAAATTTGTATTATATAAGCCATAATTTCCAGTTTGTTTGCTTTCTCAAAGCTGTTGCCAACTAAAGATGCTTCCAAGAATAATTCCAATGGTTCATGAAGATACTAATGCTCCCCCACATGTTATCATTTTAAACAGAAGACAAAATATGTTTTTCTTTTCTTCTTCCATTGCTCGAAAACAACTAAATGAGAATTTCCTGATGTAGTGCCCCACATGACAACAGTGAGTCTAAGTAAACACTCTGGTTTAAGTGCATGAATTTCTGAGTTTCCAAATGTGTGTGAGAACAGAACAGAAAACATCACAAACATGCTCAATATAGACTTCCTGTGATCCTGTGTTTTTATGAGTGCTCCCAAGATCCTGAGAGTAAGTTTGTGCAGCAAAGAACATCTTAACAGTGATTTTCAGTGGTGCCGAAGAAACTTTGGATTTTTAGCTCTGCAAGCTATGCTACTCATTAAATATTGATCACAGTGTAAGTCTTGTAAGTAACACAAAACAGTTTACCAGGACTTGCTCAATAATAAAACAAAGTTCATTGTACAATGAACATCTGCAGCTTTAGCCCACTGCCCTTTATAATTCATCTTTCTGAGTGGAAGTCTGTAATAACTTTAATGATTTATATGCTGATTAAGACAGATGTCACTCTCAAACTTAGAAAGCTGTCGAAGTTCTTTGTAATTCTTCACATCAGATTTTTTGTTAATGTAATTCTGACATTGTTTTGGCTTTATTTATGCATGTGGTGGTACACACATGAAGCATGAAAATAATTAATTGTGAAAGCAGCCTGAACAGATTTATAATTATAGCAAGAATAAAGGGAATGGATGACATTAACTACAGATACTGGCATAAAATATTTATTATATTATTATATTATATATTCTTCAAGCTTTTTTCATTTGATTTTATATTTTTATTTAATTTTTGGAAACCATTATTATTTACTTAAAAAATATTAATAATATTCAGTATTTACTTACAAATAACACAAAATTTAAAAATCCCCCAGTTTTTGTTCCTTCTGGAGATTTTAAAGCATTTTTTCTAAGGTGATCCTAATTTCCTGTGCAGTAATATTTATGCAATATCTCTGTATGTCCATAGTGGACAATCCATGTGGAATAGTATAGTGGAATTGGTGACTGGCAGACTTACAGGATGATCCACTGCACCACATTTTACCCCTGCAGCCAAACTCTTGCCTTACTTGAACATTTCTCCATCTGACGTCTGCTGTCAGCAGTGGTATAAGTACTCAACCATTTGTCAAGTACAGCTATTGATGCGGCTGACAGTACAGTGACAGGGTATTTTATTTATTTTATCAGCACCACCCAGCCAGCCAAATCTCAGCTGATCAACAACCAGACCTGATACTTGTTGCTGGATGCCTTTCAAACTTTATCGTTCATTCTCACACGACTGTTCTCATCCCAGCTGCATCCTTGCAGTTTTAGCAGGACTTCGTTGTATCAGTTCAAATATAATGGGATCTTGGAGGAATGGGGGCTTAATAGTTAGAGAGGTTGACTTGGGGTTGGGGACCCCAGGTCCAAGTCTCAGACTAGCAGGCACCTGAGCAAAGCCATCAACTATCCAACTTCTCCCAGGGTGCTGAAATATGGCAGCCCACTGCTGAATAAAGTAAATATTATTTATTATCACTTTAATAAATACTAAATAACTATTCAAAACCACATCATAGTGGGAAAGTCAAGACAAAATGCTAACTCACATGGTTGCCCAAAGTTTGTTGATTCAAAACATGTTAAATAAAGCCAGATGTTTCTCTAAAATACGGGAAGCAGACAGATTACCTTGTGGTCACTGATTTGTACATATTGTACCCATAAAGAGTATAGACACACTTTTCCATTAAAGTCACAACACATACGTTTGTAATATTAAAAGTCTGTGCTTCTTTGTGATTTGTTTTTAAGGCACAGTGACATTCATTATGTACATTCCTGGAGCAGTTGTTGCCCTGCAGCATCATAGGGCCTTAAAGTAACAGACATTCCTGAAATGTAACCTGCAGTTGTGTCAACACCGTAAAAGATATGAAAACTTGGTCTCACTGTTGATCTGTGTGTTATTTCTAAATTCCATTTTATGTTTTATGGTGCTTTATGTATTAATACATTACATTTACATAATTTTAGCTTCATAATCTGACAACTGAGCATGTAATAAAAAATAATGTCTGTCTGTTGACTGTGTTTAAAAAGGTTGACGTTATTTTCTTTTCTTACTTTCCTACTTACTTTCTGTTAATCCTTGTTTTTGGTTTTATGTCTCTCACCCAATATAACTGGGACATTCTTCAGCCCAGAATAATGTGAGTATAGCTAATGGATGGATGAACAACCACTGGTGCAATCTGACTTTTACTCATGTGCATGTGACACATTTGTAATTGATTACCATCTATTAATGATAACTACTGCAGCCATAAGAGTGAGGACTTGCCAAGTTTTGCAGGAACTAAGCTGTTGTGTTCTCAGTCAGTGGGAGTGACAGTCTCTTCTTGAATTAATGCCAGGGGAGAGGGAAAGACATTTATGAGAAAACGCCTGTGCTTAATAATTCTTATTCTACTACCAAAAAAAAAAAGAGAGAATATTCAGCTCCCATTAGCAATGAAAAGTTAGACATTTAAGGGAGATTTAACAATAGCTCATCCTGTAATTGGGTTGAATGTCCTGATTTGACCACATTGGTGCTGGGTCTCTAAATGAGCTTGTTTGCACATCTGTGTCTGAAATGACGTGAAGGGGTTATGTGCATGTCATGTTCCTGAAAATTTCAGAATTTCTAACTTTTTTATGTAAATATAAGTAAAGCAAAGGTATTTTACAGACTGTAAACTGGGGTTAAAGGGTGTCTCTGTGTGTGTATGTGTGTAAATACGTGTGTGTCAGATCATGGTGCAGAGACTCAAGGCGGAGTGTGCAGTGACAAGCCTCATTAGGAGGGAATCTCTCCACTGTTCTGGCTGTCGACATCACTGCCAGACTTCTCTAATTACGCTCTCTAAGTGCTGTTTCGTGCAAGCAATCAGCCCACTGCTCTTTGCATATGCAAATATGACAGACCTGATCATTAGCTTTTATATCTCTCACACTCTAATTGTTATTGTAAAAACTGCCGCATGAAGTCAAGGGCAAACATACTCAGCCCTCATGCTGTCTCTCCCTCTCTTTCTCTCTCTCCTCTCTCACTCTATCACCAACTGTCAACTTTCATTCCCCCTACATGTTTTATGAGGCTTTGTTGCTCTACACAGAGTCATGTAGTTGAATGTCACGGTAGTATAATCAGCCAGCAAATGCCTCCGCCTGACATTGTTTCTAGCCGGGGAGGGAAAGGGGGGAAGGAATAATAGGACCACTTCCTAGCAAAGGCTAATTGGCCAAATGGAGTCACTTAGGCAGAACAACTGTCCCATCACAGCAATGATGATGATGATGATGATGATGACGATGGTGATGGTCCTACAGAAATTAATTGGGAGTTTACTGGTCAGGATGGATTTCTCATGAATGAAATGGTATTTTTCTGTGATCTTCAAAGAACATGACTAAAAACTGGTGAAAAAAAAAAAAAAAAAAGACTTAAACGAGATGTCATGAGGATTTGAATTTGTTAAGCTGTGTGGCCTTCTAAGATTCTTCAAAGCTTAATCCAGAGATACAGATGAACCCGCATTATTGTGAGCTGTATTTAATTGAAAGCAATGAATTAGAACTCTATTACTAAATCCATTTATATACTGCCTGGTCATTAAAAAAGGGGGGAGAAATGCCTCCACATGGATTTAACTAAGCAAATAGTGAAGATCATCCCACTGGGAAAAAAATTTGCAGTGAATTATGTTTCAGCTGGTAACATTTTATTTATCTTAATACAGTGAGTTTCTTCTTTTTCCTGAAACAACCTTGTTGGGAAACCCATACTGTGGTCATAGAATATATGTTATTCTTATTGAGCGTCTGCAGAAAAAAAATTTGTAAGATAGATTAAACTATTAGATTGAGAATGTTCAAAACATCATCTGGAATTATAGTATTTCAGAAAGGTCTCAGAACGCCTTGGGATTCCCCAAGATGAGCTAGAAGAAGCCCAGGCGTCTCTGATTAAACTGTTCCCTCTGCAACCTAACCTCATAGAAGAAGTAAAAAATGAATGGATGGATGGATGAGCCATCAGAAGATGATACGTTATGGTCATAAAGGGATGGACATGGTCAGCAACAATACTCAGGTTGGCTGTGGTGGTTGAAACAGGCCACGTTGGTACTAAGGGGCCCAAAGTGTGCCAAGAAAATATTCCCCACACCATTACACAATTACAGCACCAGCAGCCTGATCTGAAAATCCCCATTCATCAAGTCTACATGGCTAAATGCTGCTATAGTAAGTTTTATTTATTTGAGAGTATGTATTTATATACTTATATTTATGTGCATTTTTATCAACATGCTACAAAATTTTAGATTTATTGTTAACCAACATGCATGGCGTCTGTATTGGCCCTTGAGTCTTATAGAGGTGTTTGTATCAGAACTTGTCAAACATTTAATTAAGATTTACTTCCAGATTATCTTGCCAGCCATTAACACTTATATCAGCATGTCACCATCACTAAGTGGTAATGCTAATGTTTTACTGTAATGCTAATCCATCAATGCTAATCTGTAACACATGTATTACTCCAAAGTTTCTAAGTGTCACCAAATTTAAGTGATGGCATCTGCAACCCAATCAAACATCTGTGGAGTTTCTAATCTACTCAGCCAATTTAATGTGGTCATACCAGACTAAAGGCTATATTTTGAAAACATACATAAAGAAAATTGCTACCAACTAAATGAGGTATATGAAATGAAGCACATTTGTTATTTTCTGTTCAATAGATTCATCGATATGGTGCACTAAACTATGGCTGCCAAGGGAATAACTCTACAGTAAATCAGAAGGCGTGGTCATTTCTTATTATTCTTTCAACCAGTCACAATACTTCTGTTTACCCATTAAAGAAAACAGTAAAAACGATCTATCGATGAATGGAGAAGATTTGCTTGTAACGGATCATGTTAAGCTGTCTAGGTATTCAAATGTAAACTTTGAACAGAAATTACTCAAAGTCATTGTAACAGTCTAATCTAGTATACTTATGTGTTTTTGTCTTTTACAACTTTTGTATGTACATGTTTACATCTACTGTACCTTTATCAGGGATCCACTGTGTTCACTTTGATCAAATCATGTGCAACCAACACAGACTGCAGCACATGTAATCACGTATAATTCTGTATTTACTGGTTAAAATATTTGGTAAAAGTTCTTTTTAAAGCAAAAAGGATGCAGTGCAAACAATATGCATTAGATATGGTCATACACAGCGCAATGAAAATGCTTGCAACAAATAAAAAGGTTACTCTATTTATCTGTGCAAGCCACCAGGATACACTGTGTCCCCATCCAAAAATACAAGCTAACTACGTTCATCATTTTTCTGGCAATAGTGCTCTGCAATATCACTTTTCATAAATCATTTTAATTGCAGTAGGATCGGATTAAGCAGAGTCCCATCTGTAATTGGCTTGGTCTGTTTGATGCTGGAGATTCAAAACCTATTTCCCCCTTCTTTTTTTGTGTTTGTGTGTGTGTGTGTGTGTGTTTGTGGGTTGAAAAAAAAAACAACAAAGTCAATAGTTGTGTAAACAAGAAATTATCTGTAAAAGCAATCATATAAACAGTTTATATACACTGCTTTGATAGCAGCATGTCAACATGACTAAATCTTAATGAATCCAATATAAATTAAAAAGCAATTCTAATTTAATTTTTACTTTTATTCTTCTCACGCTTTGAAGAGCACAGTTTGCGTTCAGTCTTTCTCTCTTTTCCTTGTTTCTTATTCAGAATGTGTGTAAACTCTGCATTTATCATTTTCAGCATTTGGTTTGTTGCCTTTGTACAATTTTAACTTAAATGCAGGTTTTAAACTTTTGCATAGTCAATTTCAAACATATTTAAGAGTATCCTGATTTGTCTGGAAACATGTTTGTATTGATGCAAACAAAAATGATAGTTTTGATGAATGCCATATATTAATTTGTCTAAATTTACTGCAACACAAACCGCCTGCTAATACTGTGCAGGTCCCCGTCATGCTGCTATAAAACATCTGACCAATCACAACTACTTTAGACGCAGAGATACAATAACTCCTGGGAAGTGCTGTGGTGTCTGAAAAATGTTGCAGATCCTCCAGGATCCATAGGCTGCTTACTGGAGCCACTACTGACTTGTTTCAGCATCACTCACAGTTGTTTGACTACTAGCTTCTGGGGAGTTTGAGGGCTGAACTCCGGAACTGGACTCTGAAGTTTTTATTCTGCTACTCCCCTGTTTGTGTCTACAAAATAGCCAATGCCTACTAAACATAAACTTTTTCATGTTTATTTTCATTTTATGTCACAAGGCTGGTGAAGTCTAAAACAGGTACCTAGTGCAGAATGGCAGAAAGAAGCCTTGAAACTGGATGTAGTTGCAGCCTACCTGTCCAAACACAACTTTAATTATTTTTTATTCATTCTTCTGGAATATTTTTTATGAACTGAGTCAGTTTGAAGGTGAGCAACCTCATCTTTATCGCTAAGGTTCACATCAGGGCTGGAAATGTAGCGGTCCCCTCGCACTGATATGTTAATCTGTTTAGTGAAAGAGTTCATGCACTGTGCCACCTGAGTACGTCACAAAGCAGTCAACTTTAGCTCTTAGTTGCACTGAAACATTTCATTTCAAAGTTCCCCATAACTCCTAATTTTAATCTATGCTCTAAGCTCATATTTTATTCACAGTTTCATCAGTTTCCATTTTCACATCATACCACAATTTCTCAAGAAAAAGGAACCATAAAATGTACAAAAACATATTTACCACATGCTTGTGTTTATAGCTTAACAAAGCATTGGACACAGGACAGAGGAAAATATTAAGCAGCATTGAAAATGCAGAGAGTAGCTGCAGAGAGGTTGGATAGCAGCTCAATTCAGCTGTAATAGGGTTCAATTTTCTAGCCCCTCCACAACGCTCCCACTGGCTCTTCCTCAGTTGTGCAGGCTGAGGAAATTATCCCCTGCCTCAGTACCCTGGATAGATGGCTTCCATTTACAAGAGAATCCATACAATTTACCTTTTCTTTTTTTTTTTTTTGTCACAGATGGTATCACAATAGGAAAGACATACTGTGGAAACTTACTAGGGAGAAATTCTATGCAGCATAAGCATTATACTGTATATACACCGTAGTAGCACAGATTATGTAAGGATCAGAGGTAGCTTGGTGCATTTAGTTACTGAACAGGAGGAACATTAATCTATCCCCTTTCATGCATTATTAAGAGGAGATAGAACAAAACCATATAACTTAAGTCTCTATTCTATTGTGCAAAGTGACAAAGCAAAGAAAGTGGAATTAGAAAAAGAAAAGATTCTGTATAGTGTTAAATTCCAATTTGGACAACTTCCATACAAAAAAAAATGACTTAATTAAAAACATGTAACTACTGATGTATAAAACAGAGTAAATAGAGAAAGCTGCTGATATTAAAAGGTTTATTAATAGTAAAAATGTGGGATGGCTAGCTCTGCATTTATTGGTAAGTGCTGTACATCCACTGGACTTTGATCAGGTTGCAGACATTATGTAAATGTGGTAAATAAGAACAGTACTCTGCATGCCGGGCTGGAAAGATTAACACTGAACTGATTAATTTAGTAGACATGAGTAAATCTGAACCAGGAATATAAGAATCCTGTTGTAACAGTTTTTGTGTTGACCAACTGGATCTAGTGCAGGGGATGCCAGACTTTTCCGCAGGGACCCCTTTTGTTTGAAAACAATAGAGTTAAACCCTCATGCCCTCCGATCTCACTACCACATGCACCTCGATGCTTACAAAGAAACGTTCAAAGAATTGTACCACAAAACAGTCTTTACTTCATTGGCTGCTGCTTCGTTACTATAGTTAAAATCGTGTCAGTGGCAGAAGGCATGAAATGAATGCTGATTTATTAAAACAACTCTGCTATATTAGACAGTTGAGTAGTTTATTTCTAAAGTAATCAAAAAGCTTTTCTTTGTGTTCAGGATGAGATGTCCCCAAGTGGCTTTGTAACTTGTTTGGATTCATAATGTCAGATTCTGACATTTTGATACAAACAAAACACTGTGGTCTCTCTTCTTCACCCATCATTGACCATTGCCATCACTTGATTATTGCCTGGTCAGGCCTACAGCAAGATATGCCTCATCATATTTTCTTTTTTTTTTTTAAGTTGAAATCTCTGTTGTTGATTCATCATCGTTTGGCCATGTCATGGGTTTACACTTATTGATGCTTCTTCCGCCTCTTTCCTTATTCGGATGAGAGGCGGCTCCACTAATCAGGGCTGCGCAGCTGAGGTGAATCGGGCTCATCAGACGACTGCATAAAGATTCCAGGATCTTCTCTAGTCTTCGCTGGATCGTACAACTAATAGTGGTAACCGGCTCTGCACAAATGTAAGTCTAGAATTATCTATCTGTGTTCTTACCTGCATATTATTCTCTCCCAAGCACCCTGCCCTGGATTGTACAACAAACTCGTGGAATCCTGTCTGCCCGCTCTCTGCCTCCTCTGCCTGCCTGCTCCTCGCCTCGACTCACCTGGAACTCACCTGACTTCTCACAATCGCTTTGTAAATAAACACTCACTAATTCCAACTGTGTGCTCTCCTCCTTGGGTCCTAAACCAGATCCTGACAGGNTAATTCCAACTGTGTGCTCTCCTCCTTGGATCCTAAACCAGATCCTGACAGGCCATTGGTACTTTCACAAATTTGTCCATGTTTTAGTAGCAGTGCAAAAACAATAACTTTTATTTTAAGTGTTTGTAGCTGTTCTGAATATGAGCACTGGAAGCAGAGGAGATACGCCAACC
>CM047975.1:36420045-36433567 GCA_026261665.1 Melanotaenia duboulayi | reverse complement strand
AATATATAACTGATTGAAAACAGCTTTTGAATTAATACACCAGGCCCTTGAGTCTTTGGCCAGTGAGCATCAGTAGCAAACTGACCTCTAATGCGGTTTCATTTTTTTTTCATTTTTTTCTCTCCCTTGACTGGGCATTTTATCCTTAAAATTCAAAGAAAAATTTAAGGAAATTTAAGGAAATTATTTTTGGCTGTTGTTCACCTGTAGAAAAATGTTTTCACTTGCAATTACTTAAAATGCATTTAGTGATAAAAAAATAAATTAAACAGATATTATTTTCTTTGGGTTTCATATTATTAACAGTTAATTTGTTATATAGGCAATAACTTACAGGCGTTGCTAGTTCCAAGTTCAATATGTGCAATAAGCACATTTTAATAAGTTTTA
Organism: Melanotaenia duboulayi; assembly: GCA_026261665.1. Taxonomy (NCBI): domain Eukaryota; kingdom Metazoa; phylum Chordata; class Actinopteri; order Atheriniformes; family Melanotaeniidae; genus Melanotaenia; species Melanotaenia duboulayi. The sequence goes on along the minus strand of CM047975.1, from coordinate 36,433,177 downwards.
ATAAACACGGAACCAGTTCAGCCCTCAACTTTTTCCATATTTTTCATTTTGACCCACTGTATATTTGGGTTTGACATCCCTGTTATAAAATCTGATATAAAGTCACTAAATAAACATTACATTATGCAACTGGATAGTAAACCTCCTGAAAATCTTTGTAGATCACTTAAAGGGTAATCATTTCTTTGGCCAAAGATTAAATTAAGTATAGGCTTTAAAAAAAAAATTAAAAAATAAAAAATAAACTATTGTGGCATTCAGTTGACTTTCAGTGGAATGGAGAACATAAATTCTGAAGACATGTCCTTCTGTTTTTAGATTGTTAGTTATAGAGCAATAACTTAATAAATAAAATGAAAAAGAAACACATTTCTTTAAACAGAACTGAGCTTTCAGCAGAACAACCATATCAGAGACCTTTTAAAGTTTAATCAACAACTGAACACACTAGCACACACTAAAATAACATTTCACATAAATAACACAAAAAAATAATTAAATAAACTGTCAGTCTCCTTGAACAAATTTCTCTTGAAAAGTCAAATGTGACACTATTGCAGTTAAAAGGAAATGGGGATCTATGTGAACACTACGGGTCACACTGTTTTCTGTTGCTATTGAGGTTTAGAAAGATTTACGTTTGGCGATTTTATTATCGTCATGTCAAAATTAAACAAATGGACAAGAACATTCTAGATGAATCAACCAGGGTGAACTGCATGTGTGTGTCTGATATGAACATTGTAAGAGTTGTGACTATCTGATCGGATTATTTCTGAAATGCGTCTGGATTTGGTCATATTGTCATTAGAAACATGACTGCTGCTGTTTATAGAACTCACCTGTTTCCAGCTGCTGTTCCCCTGCTGTTGCGTGTTGGCTGACTGGTAGCTGGATTCAGACTGAACGTCCACACTGTTACACCACTGCATTTGGTCTGTTGTCCTTTCATATGGGGGAGTATTTAGGGTTATCTTATTTTTTTTTACTGCCAGCTCACAGCAACAACCCGTGCAGCAAGTGTCACCCTAGATGGCCGCCTACTCTATATGACCTTTTCCAAGTGCCAGGGTTTCCCATACATCACCACCAAGGTAAAAATGGGATCATACGCTAATTTACATTTACGTTTCTGCATTTTCTAGCTTTACTAGATTCTGGACACTCAGATCTAAAACTTCTGAACAGCTTCTTCTTCAAGCCATCAGTCAAAAGGTGTACCTTGTCTACAGTTTGTCTTATTCAGCTTATTGTGCAAAACTGTGGAGAAAGTGAGGAAGCTGAAACCGCTTACCAGGACAAGTTTGAAGGGCTTTGCATCCCACATGAGGGTGAAGCCCAACAGAGACTACATGAGGAGGGAGATGCACACTTCCTCAGCAGTTTTGCACAGACATCAAGTCACTCTGTCTCTGCCCTCCTCTCCCCTCCCTATTCTGTTGCTCGTTGTTTGAGCAAGTGGATAACAATAAGCAGGTGTAGCAGTAAGGCCCAGGACTCGTGTGACGACATTGAAGGAGTCCCTTCTGACTTCCTCTCTGGCCTCCCCCATCCTTTTCTATAAGTTTTATGACCCAAGGAAAAACTCCTTTTCTCCAACAGATGGCCAAAGCTGGGTTCTCAACCTACACTCAGACCTAAAACTCAGACTCCGATATCTTCAAAGATGAACCTTGATAAACATTCTTACGGTGATTAAATCCAGGAACCTAATTGTAAGTCCACAAGTGGATATCTAACAAACTTGTTGATTAATGAAACTTAGCCCATCTTCCCCCTTTCAAAGGTCCTCGTTTATTCGTTTGTTTTGATATTTTTGCTTAAAGTAACCTAGAGCCGTTGCTACGCAACCAAGATATAAATTTTTTGTATACAACGCAAGAATTATGTAAAACCTGCTGAATTTTTAATTACTTTTTCGGTTGTAAAGAACTTTGGGGAACCAGTCCGAAGTTCTAGTCTTAAGAGCCAGTTTCAACCAGCGTTCTGATTAATAACGCTGTCTGTGGACATGTTCAATAAAAGGCTCTGATTGGGATTTTTTAAAGACTTCAGGAAACATCCTTATCACACCAACAAATTGTCACCATTGTGCAGGTGGAACATCAAAGGCAACAGGGTTCGCCTTGGACCCTGAACCAGACCGGTTCTGGATGGGCTGTCCCTGCTGGGCATTGACCTGGACTTCAGGGAGGATACTACCTTGGTGTCCTGCCGTGCTCTGCTAATAGACCCTGCCTCTGCACCATGTAAGACCGAACCAAATTAGTGTAATTAATATTCCCATATTCCAACCTCATAAAGTTCAGAGGCATTATTTTCCTTATAATCTTTGGTTTGGTTTAATTTCATTTACTCTCCTGACTTTATTTTCCATTATTCTGCTTTATTTCTGCTTCCAACATCAAGATTTCACATTATTATCGAGGTATCACACACGTATGGGGAGTGAAATGCAACACACATCCGGTGTAAATAGATCAGAGGCTGAGAAACAGCAAAATCCTGGACAAATCTAAATCCCCAAAAAATTTTGTCTAAAACTGAGTGAGTCCTGTTTGCTTCCTGAGTATTAAACACAAGCCTAACAAAACTGAGGTATGTAGAACAGCATTTTTTTTTTTTTTTTTTTTTACGTGCAGCACAGAAGACCTTAAGCACATGACAGGAAGAAGCAATTCTAAAATGCAGCATACCAGAAGCAACGACTGCATGTCATTTTGGACAGGAGGTGGAAAAATAGGTCTACTAAAGCTACTTTTGCCTTAACAATGCCATCAAACATTAAATCGTTAAATAAAAAAACACTGAAAATTACTACAATCATAATTACAAAAAGGCAAAAAAGAAGAAAATGAAGTCTTAGTTATATCTGAGCATTTTCATCTGCCTTATTTGAGTGTAAGGTAAACTGTTAGCCATCAGTAAGCTATTTTAGGACCAGAAGTTCATGCCAGTTCAGCTCTGGACATCAGAACAAGTAGTTAGTGAAAATAATTTTTTACATACTTCGATAGAACTGCCACAACGCTTGAAATAACATAAACAGCAACTTATGATGCAGCCTGGTGAGACTTGGAAAGAACGACACATACACTTTACCTACAGTGCAGAACAGAATAGGGGTGCCACAAAGCATGATGGGAAACATGCAAACAAAGCCACCTCCAGAGGACCAACCACAGTAAGAACTACAATATGTTAGCTTTGTTTCATTTACGCTGGTTAATATAGCTCATATCGTAACATACTGGGACATATTACATGTAACTGTCATAAAATTTGTTAAATTATGATTAAAAAAATATTCTGTCGTTCAATTGATGAAATGAAGGATGGCGCATGTCATTTAAAATCTCTGATTGGCTGGAAGTTAAGGGGGGCGGTTCTCTTGACGTTTTCCCTTTGTGTTACAGCTGTTTGCGGCAAATAGCAGAGGTTGATTTTGTTTAACAAAACTACATCACACTCTGCCATTGAGAAGGCTGTAAAATTTGTAACTTTAGACATGGTGTGAATATAATTAGGATTAACTATGAGCTAGATTATTATGCAGTATGCAGTGCGTGATCCGCATGGTGAAAATGGCTGCAATTTGATGTAACATGAAGAAGCAGCTTTTAATGTGCTGAACATATTTCTAAAAAAAAACATCAGACCACATTTTGTATTTATATAACTTTATTAACATTTTTTAAAATAAAAAACAAAAACAGCTACTTGTGTGCATCACACTTCTTTGATTTACCCCATTTCACCTAACAAACCCACCAACTTAGTTTAATTCCACAAACAAACTGACACAAATGATGCCACCTCACAGCTCTGACTGAATGAGCCTAATGGTTTCATCACTTCAAGGTGCACACTGATATGTTTGAAGATTAGCGTTTTTGCCTGAGTGGATATGTGTGTATGTCTTCCCAAGGACAGAAAGGCTGATGTAAACTGAGAGGGAGTTCTGTAAATAGAAAATATTGGCAGCACAGGCTTTGGCCTACTGGGGCTGAGGTTTTTTATTTCACATTGATGCATGCAACATATAGGTTAAGTTCCAGGAGAGAGGGAGGAATATAAACATTATAGACAAAGAGTGTGTAAAGCAGTGCTCAGCAACTAAATTGGGCCTGGGCCAAATTTTTTCTGACCAACTCAGTGGCAGCCAAAGTTACTTCATCTTCACTGCTTTCACACTGTCTGCGTTATGAAACAGAGTAACCTGCTGATAATAATGCTGCTGTCTTTAATCGCCCACTTACACTCTTTACAAGACATGATGGTTAAATAANATGACCATTTTTACTAAAATATATACTTCTCTGAACCTAAGTGACGTAACCNTGACCATTTTTACTATAATAAATACTTCTCTGAACCTAAGTGACGTAACCTATTAATCAGTTTAAGGGTATTTACTGTAATAAATTGGCTATTTGTGAGAAACACAGCCTGTTCTTGTGTTTCTTTTATAACATTGGTAACACAGGACATTTTAGAAAGACAACTTTATGTTAAGTCTTGAGGAAAGTCCTCATGTATGTCTGAAATCATAATTCCATAAATGTGTGATGGGTAGAGAGCTATTGTCTCCTCACCATCCTCTTCCTACTCTTGTGATGAAGGAGATAAGTCTTAGTCTATATCTAAAAAAATCTAGATATTAGGTGAGAGGACATGTGCTGTATGAGTTAAAACATCATTTGTTGGGGGTTTAAATTACTAGATATAAAACTACCCACTGAATATTTAGTTTGAAAATCAACGAGTGTGAAGCAGACATAAAAAGTGTACAATCATGTTCAGCTATAATACATTACCTTCATAAAATATGTCTTTATTATTCATTTTAGTTGCTTACATGTGTATTTTTCCTATGAAATGCAGTCATACATGCATCTGAGACTGCACGTCCATTTAGCACTGGGAAAAAACAACACAGTAATAATCTAAAAGACAAAATAAATAGAAATACAATAAGCCACAGTGCAATGATGAGTACGGTGACGTGCATGCTGTACACAAACTGACAATATGTAAAATTTACCATCTTAACAATGTACATGGTGTGGGAAATATAAACCTTTGAATAGTGAAATAAATCACTGACAGTGTTTTTCAGCAGTGACACTACAGGGCAGAGTTCCAAGTTCTGACAGCCTGAAGGAAGAAGCTCCTCCTGAGTCTCTCTGTGGTCGTCTTAATGAGCCTTAGGTGCTGGCCAGAGCACAGCCACTCAAACAGACTGTATTTGCGCTTTCTGTTGTCCTTCTCCTGAAGATGTCCTGGAGGGTGGACAGTGTTATACCCATGGTATGCTCTGCTGACCTCAACACCCTCAGCAGGGCCCTCCAGTGATGACNGAACCCATGGTATGCTCTGCTGACCTCAGCACCCTCAGCAGGGCCCTCCAGTGATGACAGAATTGTTCCCATACCACTGGGTGATGTTACCAGACAAAACACTCTCCACCACTCCAGTGTAGAACATCCTCATGATTCTCAGAGAGACTCTGAACTTCCCCAGTTGTCTGAGGCAAAAAAGGCTCTGTCTCGCCTTCTTCTCATGGCTGTCTATGTGTTGAGTCCAGGATAGATCCTCAGTGTTGTGCACACCCAGGTACTTAAAACTGCACACCTTCTCCACCAATTTTAATAAAGTTAAATATTCAGTCAGTGGACCAGTGGATTACAACTTCCACCTTGACAAAAGAAGCAGTTTTTTTCCATCTCTTCTTAGCAGCTGCAATGTCCCCTACTTTAAAAAAAAAAAAAAANCGCAGCAGTGTCCCCTACTTTAAAAAAAAAAAAACCTGTTTGTATTGCACATACAGTATACTTCACTAAGAATCACTCCANCATACAGTACAGTATACTTCACTAAGAATCACTCCAACTGTGTAAAATAACTAGCTCTTTATCAGTGGTTGCCATGGTGAATCAGGAACCTGGGCTCTATTGACAATGTCTTTTTATTGTAGTTCCCGCTCTGGGTAAACATACTCATAGTCGATTAAAACCAACTCACAGATTAAGTTAACACAGAGATTCTGACTAGGCTCAAGAGTCGGTTGGCCCTCCTTTCTGGAACAGGCCCTTAAATCCATTGACCCTGGCGTATAACGTAAGGGGANGATACTCATAGTCAATTAAACCAACTCACAGAGTAAGTTAACACAGAGATTCTGATTAGGCTCAAGAGTTGGTTGGCCCTCCTTTCTAGAACAGGCCCTTAAATGCATTGACCCTGGCGTATAACGTAAGGGGATTGAAAGTAAATAAATAACATCCATACATGAACTGACCTCATCCCACTCTCTATCAACTGTGACAAGGTAGGAGTCCACACCTTTGAGTTCCTCTGTGCCCTCCTCTCTGCAAACCTCTTCCAGTTACCAAACATGTAAGCAGTTATCAAGAAGGCCCAGCAGTGACTACATTTCCTAAGAAGGCTCAGGAGGAACAACCGAAGCTGCTGGAGACCTTCTACAGGGCCTGCATTGAGAATCTTACATACTTTGTTTTAGTGTGGTACAACAGCTGTACTGAAGCAGACAGCAAGAGGCTGCAGAGTGGTTCACACAGCACAGAAAATCGTAGGTCGGCCCCTCCCTGGACTCCATCTACAACAGTCGCTGCTTAAATAGGGCACCACCTGTTTGAACTGCTGCCCTCTGATAGACACTATGGCTGTATGAAGTCCAGGACAGAGCTTTTACTCTGAAGCCACTGCCCTGCTGAAAGCAAACATGTTCTAACTGCTTCTCTCTACCAATTTATTGTTGATTATCACCACTCAGCTGCTACAGAGCACATACGTGTTACACTCATTCTGTCATTTCAGATTGTGCATTAATAGTTGAACTCTGTGTATTTTGTCTTTTATATGATTTTATCTTTTATGTGATTTGCACTTTGAAGCCAAGCTTTTCATTTTGTTTTACTTGTGTATAATGACAATAAACTCTGATCCACGCAAACTTTCCAGCCATTCTCTGATGTCTACATTATGAGTTAATGTCTGATTATCTTTTTGCTGCTGATTCCACTTTGTACTTTACTGACAAGCAAAATCAAAACAACCCCAAGACAATTAAAAAAAATAAAAATAAAAAGAGACACCTACACCATGTTCAGCAGATTGTTTTAATGATTTTCTTTAGGGTAATCATCTTTAACCTGTTTTCAGTGCAGAAATCAGTCAAACATTTCTTATTTAGTTATTATTTTCCTATCTCCTTTGAGAAAACATTGCATATGAATTTTACATTAAAAACTTTTAAAGAGACTGTCTCAGAACCCTGTTCTGTAAGCACCGAGAGCAACTTCCCCCTGAGCTATAGGTCAAGTAGCGTTGCAGTTTGAGTGAAACAATTTTCATCACTGCCTCTGTGTCTCCACCACTGTAGTATGTGGCTGCTGGGGTCTGTGACTTCTGAGTTTGTATTTTACATTTCAACAGACCCTGCTCTGGTGCCCTAGAGGAGATTATGGTGTGGTGCCACCCAAACACCCCCCACCCCTTGTATTTGTAAATATTTCATAGCATTAAATCCTAAATATGTCTGTATTTGGACATTTGGTGGCATTAAAAACAAGACTGCTGTAACTCACCATATTACTGTATTTTATAAAAAGTAGGAATCATACAGATAAACTTTATTCTGTTTGATTATGACCTACATTTGTTGTAGTTAATAAGAAATTTTATTGAGCGGAGGTCCCTCTGCAAATATTTTCTCAGTCCATCTGTCCAGGACAGATGTAGAGCAGATTTATCTGTTACTATACAGTACAAGCAATACATGTGACTGCAGCAGACAGATGAGTACATAAATTATTTCTAGTTTTAATTATGCATCACTGAAATATGAGGCTGGAGAACATTACAACACAAGTTGCCTTTACAAAAAAAATGTGCAAACTCTTTCCCTCGAAAAAATGAAGGCAGAGACATTTGGGTAGCTGAGTACAGTTAACTGGAACGGGTCTGTTTGTAGAACTGAAATTAAGTATGAAATAAGTTTGCTGTAAATACATGAGCACAAAACTTAATGTGATCAAATCCATGCCAATAATAGGTGATGCTTTACATAATAATAAAGTTTTCATTTTCAACACTGATGATGATCTCATGTTCACCTTATTAAATAATGGATGAACCAGAAAAAGTACTTCATAATATATATTATATATACGTGTGTGTACAGGACTGTCTCAGAAAATNCGATGATGATCTCATGTTCACCTTATTTAGTAATGGATGAACCAGAAAAAGTACTTCAAAATATATATTATATATACGTGTATGTGTGATCAGTTGTGAGCTGTTGTGTTCAGCCGGGGACACCTGTGCTTTAATTGTCTTTGACTTTTGCCACCTGTGCTCACCATTATGCAGCATAGGTGTATCACAGTGAAAATATGTTGGCAAGTAGTGTCTAAACACATGAAAAGTGCTGATGGTTTTGCTTAAAGAGTGGCTGATTCAATCAGTGGTTCAGAGAACTGAGCATTTGGTTCAAGCAATACGTTTTAGTGTTTTAGCAACTAAGAAAAATGTTAAAAAAGTTTATTTTTGTCTTTTGGGGGTCTTTAGGTCGTACCTTAGGTCAGTGGTTCCCAACCTATTATTTTGTGGATCCTCTTCATACAACTATGAAGAAGCCAGATGACTTCTGGTCGAGCTATGTCCTTTAAGGAAACCAAAGTTAAGCTAATGTAACACATCTATTTTGTGTTGTTGATCCGTGTTACAAGTCCATAGATGGTCGTGGGTAACTCAGCACACAGAGAGGGATTAACTCTGCTTGACAGGTTTTTTTTTTCTCTCTCTCTCTGCTCGACACCACTAAAGAGAGACCTCCAATTCTAACGTCTCCCCGGGACCAACGGTCCACACATATCCTTCCACTCAGGAATACCCTTCCACTCAGGAAAAGTAGTACATTTCATGGATACATGACATCAATCAATATTACAGAACTTGAGGAAAAATAAATCATACTACACTAACTTATAACAAATCATCAGCCCTGTGGTGTTTCTCAACCAAGGTAAACCATACTACACCCCCGTACAGTTGCACAAGGTGTGGCCTACTAAGTAGTTTTTTTTTTTTTTTTTTTTAAATTAAGGATATACTTTTTAATATAATGTTGTATAGCAGGTTTTGTTAGACTCCTTTNCTTTTTTTTAAATTAAGGATATACTTTTATATATTTTTGTATAGCAGGTTTTGTTAGACTCCTTTTATTCACTTTGAACTGTGGTTAAAAAATAGTATTTTGAGGCTCCCAAACTGCTGATTCCTTGTGACCAAAAGGTCCAAATAAAAAAACTTTGGTCAAAATCTTTCAGACCCCCTATGATCTTTGGTGACCCCCTTGTGGGGTCAGGAAATGCAGGATGGGCACCTCTGCCCTAGCTGAGCAACAGCATGGCCTATGCCAAGAGCTGGCTCTGCTTTTCAGCATCATCCAGTGTGGTCCTCTGTAACTCAGCATTGGAATGAACAGGTATAGAAAATGGATGGAAGGGTGGTTTTGTTCTACTCTTTGTTATTCCCTTGTTCACTTAGTTTCTGCTTTGTTCAGTTTTTCTAAGTTAATCTCATCATTTATTTGTTTGTCTTCAGATTTCTTGTGTGTTTAGTTTAGTTACTGACTGGCTCACCTCTCCTCATGTGTAATTATTTTCTTCAGTACTGCAGGTGTTCCTTTGTTCAGTGCCAGATCCTCCTCTTTGCTTCATGAGTGCCATTTGTTTTTGCCTCAGCCCCTTTATTTATTCATCTATGTTTTGTAATGAAAATCCTTGGATTTGCCACTACAGTGCATTTTGTTAGTTTTCAGGAAAAAAAAAAGAATAAGCTCATTTTATTTTCAGCACCCTTTGACTCCTGCAGAATAAGTAATAAATTTGTATAATTTTGTGACCGCAATGCAGAAATGCATAATTCCCTTTTTGTTCCAAAACTGGCACATTTTAGCCATTTCCATCAGTGTGGCCATTTAAAAGAACAGAATACAGATTTCTCTTTAGAGTCAAAACTTAAAAAGTGTTACATTAACCCTCATCTAATGTCTGATACCACTTCGTGTGCAGTAAGGTTACCAGAGGTTGGAGCCTTTCCTGACATTAGGTTGTAACATACAACCTTCCAACCAAATTTAAAACCATTAATAAATATAAGGTCCTATTTTTGGAATTGTGGGTAGCAGGGGTTGCTTGTCTTTTTTACGCAGAACTGAAGATTCACATGGAAAAAACCTTTGTTTGTGTCTGTGTCCTCAACACAAATATAAATTTTGAAAAAGAGTGCATGTGGTGACGCTTGAAGGCTTTAGACTGTTGCTTTGACCAGCACTTGAATAATGACACTATTCTGGTTCATTAGATTCCATGAATGAATTTTCTCAGCCAACATTAAGCCGGGGATCACAAACTCCAAACCTCTTCGGCTGCAGGTAGTGGATCCTCCAATCCCAAACCGAAAACTTGAGCNCCCAAACCTCTTCGGCTGCAGGTAGTGGATGTGTCCCTGCAAAAAACACACCTGATTCAAATGAAGGGTCATTAACAGACTTGTTAGAACTTGACAACAAGCTGTTTAATTTGAATATTGTGTGTTGCAGTAGAGAAACATTTGATACCTGCCGTCTCGCACCGGAGTTGCTAATCCCTGCATTAAGGTGAACAACTCCAACTCCAACTCTAACTCCACATTATTTATATAGCACTTTCAAAACAACACGGTTGACCAAAGTGCTTCACACCACCCACAGGATCGTAAAATAAAGCAATAAGTGTACAGTAAGTCTTGTTTTGATGGAGGTTGAGCTNACAAAGTGCTTCACACCACCTACCGGAATGGTAAAATAAAGCAGTAAGTGTAAGTCTTGTTTTGATGGAGGTTGAGCTCAACTCTTCAGGCAGTAAGTCATGTTTTTTGTTTAGCTAAGCTCAAAGTAACCTCATCACAATACCTGAATGAGATGAATAAATAGAACATGAACACATCTGAGAAGGTAAAACTATCAAATTTAGATATTTCTACATAACAATTAAGAAAAGATAGAAGTAGGTTGCTAAATACGTTGAAAATAAGCATTTTAACATTAAAACTCAACTTTAATTATGTGCATGAAAGTCTTTGGAAAGTTAGTAAGGCTATAACATTTCCTCTGAAATATAGCGTGGTAGATGTATAATAAATCACAATTTCTGAACTGATACTTTTTTTTGCTTAATTTCTGTAAAGTGCAATATGTTAATGCAAAGCATCAAAATGTCTCTGCTATATGCCTGCTTTTTAGAAAATGTCTTTAAGCATGACCCCAGACCCCCAGAGCTTTTTCAGGTTAATCATTTTTATTTTATACATACATTTTATTCAGTGACAGACACACACAATATGCAAAGTACACAAACCCCACACACAAGTAGCTCAGTCCGGGATTGAACCAGGACCCTTCAGTGTGAATAACTGTAAAGTATCCTGGTCTATTACAGCTGCTGCCTGTGGATGAAATTGCTTGCTTTTATTTTCTTTGTACTCATCTGACATAAATTTGTGCAACAGGACACAAATACAAAAAGAGACTGAGACAGACAGCAAAGTTAAAGAGTTTTTCCGGAAGAATGGAAGGACTAAATCTCAACAGAAGAGATGTGTCCAGTAGCGGGGAGGTACTGACTGTAGACTGAATGAAGCAGGTAAACTAAAAAAACAACAAGTTCAGATCTGTGTTGATAGCCAACTCCCCTCACCCAACCCAAGGGAGATAGGGGGGAAAAAACAAAAGAAGAAATGACTGGCAGGTGGGGAGTGGAGACTCCAACACTTTCAGAGAGGAATTTAAATGCTTTTGGTGATGCACTGCAAATATTAAACAACACCAATTGCTTTATAAAACTGATATAACAAACAACGCCAAATGGATGGTTATTAACTATTCATTTATTTATTCATTTATTTATTTTTGTCACTTGAGCAATGCAGGACATTAAAAGCACCCAGTAAGTAGTGATGTGCATACCATTGTTTTTTTCCCATCTGATGCCAAGTAAAATCTATTAAATCTTCTTCAGCCATATTTTATTTTTTAAAACCCACATTAGATGTTTTATTCCAAGAACTGAATATTTTAATTACACCTAGTCTGTGTAACTATTAACTCAGCCGGTGGCCCTACCTGACTTTTGGTTATACTTCCTGTTGTGATGGTGTCATGCTATTCGATAGCTGACGCATCTATTGCTATCCGACTGGTACTCCACCTCTCAGGTAAGGATATGGTTGGCTGTGGGAATGTAATAAGATTACAGTTTACAAACCATATCCGCACCCTAACGGTCCTGTCTCACACCCATTGGTGTTAATGAAGCTTTTGGATCACCTCAACCTCATCATTGTGTTGTGATGATGTTTACGATGTGGTGTGGCTGTGTAACCTCTCTGTCTTCCCACACATGCAACAAGTGCATCGTTGCTGTTTGTGGAGCTGAAAAAGGTCCAGATAGGAGACTTACTTGCTCAGTAATGACTCAGTCTGTTTCAAATATGATTATGGCTGAAGCAGGAAGTACAGTAGTTTCAACCGCAGATGTTTACAAGTCCTATTTCCAAGTCCAAGCCAAGTCTCAAATCTTTAAGTGGCAAGTCCAAGTCAAGTTTTTATTTATGTACAAAAATCCATCTGGACCCACGGAGCAATTTAAAATAATAACACTGCAGTCCATAGTTTGTTTGTTTTTTTCAGATTATAGAGAGGAGAGTCAATATACTACACTTTAGAGCACGTTGTCGTCACGTTCTGCACAATCCTCTAANNNNTGTGCTCCAAATGACACCTTGTCGTCACGTTCTGCACAATCCTCTAATGACCTATTAATAGTTTGACTCAGGTGTATTGCAGCAGGTAAACAAGTAAAATCTGCAGGACAGTGATCAGCATGTCCACAGCTGGCAATCCCTGCACAAGCGTATCAAAAAATAAATAAATAAAAAATCTGTTGCTGTGACATGCAAAGGTACAGCCAGATGTGTAGATGGTGTAGAGCAGAGGGCTCAGCACACTGTCCTGATAATAACAATAATAATAAAATAAATATTTCTTTCAATTTTTTCTTTT
>CM047975.1:36391537-36404453 GCA_026261665.1 Melanotaenia duboulayi | reverse complement strand
ACACGTTAAAAACAACACAAAAATACAGATAAGGAACTGTAGACAACACACCACACACACAGGCGCCATCATTCATCAAAAAAGTCTATCAGGATCTTTTATACAATGAGCTGTTTAACATTACCTGATTTGTTTCCATGTTTCTCTATCTGCCATCTTGGGCTATGAAGCTGACTTGACTTCGAAGACATGCAGTTTGTAAAATTGATGATTTTCCTGCTCCAGATTCTGCATCTTTGGCAGCAGAATCTATCAGCTCATATCTATTATGAAGAAACTACAACAGTGAAATTGCATATATTTGTAATTATTTGAAGGTGTAGCTTTTAAATTATTTTCTCAGACAAAATGAAGTTTAAACATTTTATATATTTTACTTCAACAAGAAATTACATATATTTGAAATTTGCACAACTTTAGAGGAAAATGCCTTTATGTTTACTTGTAGATATTTCTAATCTTATGAGGTAGCTGAATGTAGACATTAAATGGACTGATTTTTTGCTGGGTTGTCTTTCTGCAGTGCTGCAGTGAATGTCAGGAGCAAGAAGAAGAGGGAAGACATTCACATTAAAAGGGACTGCAGGAAGAGCCTCAAGGTGGCTCGAGAGTGGATTTGTTAGTAGTGTTTGCTACGGCAGCAGCTGAGATCTGATCAGACTTGGCTGGGTTGCCTGGGTGACAGTGCAAGTTACTGCTGGCACAAAAGCTCTCTCTTAGCCTGGTTTCACCACAACAACAGCTTTATTCCTCCTTGTGTAAGAGTCTGTGTGAAAAGCCTTTTGATTCATCGGTGCCCCAACAGTACAGTTATAATTTCCACACCATGTTGCAATCTGTTCCACTCAAAGAAAAAATATTTGAAGTTTACAGCGACTTTGGTGAATACCACTTGGCAAACAAAAGTAATTTAGTTTTAGAATGTGAGCACTTGATTGTTCTTACATGAGGTCCAATAGAAATGGCTCATTTATTTAGAAAAGATTACTGTGTTTTTACAGCAGACCGCTGTACTGAAGCTACTGCTCACCATCCTCATCACAAGTAGCAGGCCACACTGGCTACTTGCTAGTATCAACATCAAGTGGTTGTCAACCTCATTTACCGAGCATGTGTAGGAGTTTTTTAGTTTTTGATAGTTTGCCTTACACCTGTGTTGTTTTTTTACAGAAGCTGAGAGCCGCCATTATTGCATGTTTGGTCTTTTGTTTTTAATGTCAGATCATTTCTCTCATTATCTCGAGAAAAAATGTTTGTTTTCTTGAGATAGCAGATTACTCAAAGCCAGGTTTGTCCTAGTCCATCGCAGAACCAGCAGAGAGACAAACATTCAATCAGACTCATTCACTCCTAGAGAGAATTTACAAACTGAGATCAGCCAAAGCTGCATATCTTGTGGTAGGAAGCCTGGAGAGAACCCATAGTTAGGGAACATGCAAACTCCAAACAACCCCCCAATCCCCNACTTCTGGGATTAGTGACTTTTGCTCCGATCCTTCCATGTTTAAAATTTTGTCACCTTTTTTTTTGAGAATGAATATATTTATGTATTTATTTTTCTGCACCCCCTGGGTATTCTTTTAAAGATCCCCAATGCTGGAGATCAAATCCATGATCTCACAACCCTTCTTATGTGTGCTATCATCATGCCAGCTTCAAAGTCTGTAATAGTTCTTCTCATTTCAGTTCTTGAATCTCACACAAATCTCATGGAATAGCGTTCAGCCCATGGAGAGACATAGCGCTGGAATCAAAGGCATGGATCAATTATCCACAGTTACTACAAGAACACAGCTTCAAAGGATACATATCAGATCATAATCTCTGAGGGTTATGCTTTCTCCACCTCCTCTCAGATTCACAAACATTTAAACTCAGAGAGAGTACACAAAGAATAATACACACACACGAAAACATTACGTTCTTACATCGTCACATTTAATATCGTTAATGTCATCAGAGGAGAGGCGCTTATTTGATTGATTAAACATGCTAATGAATATTGTTTTTCATTAGATGAAGAATTAAAAGTGGTCCCTAGTTTCTGAATCTGACGCACTTATTAAAAAGAGAAAGAAGGAAATGGAAACAGAAAAAGGATGCAGTCTCACGTATGAATCCTTGACCTGAAATGAACTGATCTGGTTGAAATGAAGATGGTGTCAAACAACAACACGTTAAAAATGAGGAGGAAATAAAGTTTTGATTGTGTTACTAAAGAAAATGTCAACTTATGTGCAGAAACAAAACTCAACATGGAAATAAAGGACGAGACGTGGATGAAGCCTTTGCTATGAGGCAGCAAACTCTGGCTACGATGCTCTGGTTTCAGACAAGAGTAAACGAGGCTGAGAAAAGTGGGCCTCCAGATGTGACTCCTTGTTCTTACGCCCCCCCTGGCATCATCTTCTGAAGACTGGAATGTGTTCAATTATATTCATAAATATAGGATCGTTTCGCAGCTGACAAATATAGACTGGATTTGTATTATTTAAATGCAACCTGGGAAGAAATTATAGCGTGAATATGCAAATGGGTTAAGCAGATTAAAAAGATCAGCAAAAAGTAGAGGCGTGTATGAGGTATGGCAGCGCTCCACCATGATGGGGAGATGAGAGGGAAGGACAGGAAGACAACAAGTGAAAGTGTAAGGTAAATAACAGAATGGAAAGGTGGAGAAAATAATGACAGAACAGGACAGGAGATTATGTGGAAAGGAAGAAGTGGGATCAGTGGGAGCATTTGAGAACGGATTGGACTGGAACAGGAGAGCATGAATGCAGCTGAACTGGGACAAAAGAGGAGAGATAACTGAGCAGATGTATTTTCTTCAGAGGAGTAAGAGCATTATGTGCAGAGATGCATGCAACAGTGCTGAAAAGCTTGTTTTTTAAAATATCAGAGTAGGCAAAGCATGTAAACTGATCCCATTCCTATTATTCTTAACTTGGATTGTTCATACTTAAACCACATTACAGCCTCTGCACTCACACATACACACAATGGTTTAGTGTGCTATCCCAGTTAAGTGCAATTAATGTCATATTGTTACTATCAGGGCAGAAAAAGAAAGAGAGATAAAAAAGAAAATTTCAACTAAATAAAACATAGTATTTGGAAAATCTTCTCCTCATACATTGCTGATGTCTTTAGCATTGATTTCTTTGTAAAATAAAAACATAAAACAGGAAACTACACCTAGTTCTTCATCTTCTAAAGGATACAGATGAATAACCACCCTGACAATTAATGAAAATCTCCCCTGTCTTCTCTAAATGTGGCTTCTCATTAACATGGTAATAAATATTGCAGTATCTTCTGGTCGCAAAAGCAGATCAACGACAGCAATAAGAAAGAAAAAGAACTGGGGGTGGTTGACATTTGGAGGAGGAGGGAAGTGCAGGAGTAGGGGCGACCGAAGAACTGAGGCCATGTTGAGACAAAGGCTGAAGAAAGATGTAGCTGAAGATGTGGAACAAAAGAGCAGAGCTGTGATTTTTTCAAGGCTTTAAACAGCTGCTTTCACTATCAGCAAGTCTCCCATCGTCTCATTTAAGATATTTCATTAGCTTTACCAGTTTGTACTGTGGATTTTTTTTTTTTGGGGGGGTGCACAAAAAAAAGTTTTTAACAAGCTTCTCATATTAACTATTAATTATTAAAAAAAGTATCATGAATAACTAGACATATCCTTTTTTAATCTAAGAATTAGTGTTGCACTGTGGTGCTGCAATCTCCCAGCCTTGCTTATGACCCAGGCATAAATCTTACACACACACACACACACACACAAGCTAATTATGGGATACTGACATTATTTTGGGAGAGCTCACCAACTACTCTAAAAAGATTAATGTTTTCTTTTTCTTTCTGAAAACTTTTTTTTTTTTTTGTACAACTTCTTAGTCTAAAACCAAAGAACTTTTAAATTAGGATCAGACTTTTGAAGCCACAGATCTTTCTAAGAGGAAGTCTGTGATTTTTGCCAATACAGAACAGACTGCACTCAAGAGTTCCTACAGCTCTTACAACAAAATGGTGTTTTGCTTCTTTTAATACTGTAAAGTCACCAACGACTAGATTTCCTACAGAAATAGCCTACACCTATCCAGCAAATCATAATTCTCTGTGACTCACAGATATTTAAAGTGGGGCACTAAAGCTCTTAAGCCTGTCTTCAATGCTGTGATTCATGGCATTTTTTTTAACATGATGAAATCTTTGGAGACTAGCTGAAGTTATTATTCATACTATAGATGCAGTCATTATGCAGCATGTGTTGAG
The DNA here is from genome assembly GCA_026261665.1 of Melanotaenia duboulayi. NCBI lineage: Eukaryota > Metazoa > Chordata > Actinopteri > Atheriniformes > Melanotaeniidae > Melanotaenia > Melanotaenia duboulayi. Next base: position 36,400,169 of record CM047975.1, on the reverse strand, counting down.
GTTCTGTCTTTAAAGAAGAAATCTAATTTGACCTCTGGTAATTACTATAAAATCACAATCTGTCTGTTTATGAGAACATCATCTATTTTCCAAGATGCCACTAATTATATTCTTAAGTCCTCTGAGATAAAAAGCAACTGCAGTGGGCCATCCAGACGGAGGCAGCGATGTTACGGATTGTAAATGCATTACTTGTTGCCAAGCCTCACATAACATGACCAAAAGTGTTTTGCAGTGTGACAAATTATCTCTTCAGCTGATGTGTCTGAGGGATTTCTTGCTTCAATTAGTTAATTTATTTGCCACTATTTTGACACAGTGCCTGTTAGTTCTGCCAATCACAGCTGTGGATTAAATTCATCATAATATTTTCTTTTTTTACCCGTTTCTCTGTTTTCTGGATGATTTATATGGAAATGAACTTAAATGACCAAAATGTCATCATTCTGGTAACAGGTAGGATTTGAGAATATCTTTAAACATTCTATAATATGTAGTTTCAGTCAATAAGAGGACCACAGTTATTCAACATAGCTTGTAAAGGACTTTTCATAATTAATTTTTTTTATTTGTAGAAACAGAAACTTTATGACTTGTTCTTTATGTGATGTTTTCTAACAGCTGATTGCTTTTATTCTCTCTTCTTGAATAAATTCATGAAATTAAATGAATGTTGGAAGGATACATGAATGAGGGAGGAAGAAGATGAATGCATTTGAAGGAGGGATAGTGGGAGAATGAATGGATGAGGACAGTGAAGAATGGATGAAAGGAAATGGGAAAGAATGATGGCTCAATGAATAGATGAGAGAGGGAGGAGAGATGATAAGGGAGGTGGAAAATGGATGAAAGGATGAGGGAGGGAAGGATGGATGTGAAGCAAGCTGTGGTCACTGAAATAGGCCCTGCGTAGGTCCATGGAGGCTTGATGTGCACCACTTCCAGACCTCCGACCTGACATGCACCCCTGCCTGCAGCGTGGTTATGTGGAAGTAGTCCCTTGTGATTGGTTGGTTTGTACTTGTTTCTGGATTTCTGGAGCTTCTTGCTGAATATATGCGGTAACCACGGGAGATAATCTGCAACACAAAGTAGTAAGTGTGAGAGCACATTTCACCAGCGTTAGCTATGCAGGCCCTACCGTACTCAAACGCCACGCGAGAATAAATCCAGCTTTAGAATGAGCCATTTATTTCTACTTTCCAATGGTCCACAGACATGGCAGATGCCATAAATGTGGCACCATTTTTACTACAGGATCACTGAATAGACTAACTGTGTGTGTGAAGCATTAAAACTGCAGTACCAGCTTTGTTTGATAGGTTTAGGATCAGTAATGCCTTAAAATGACCATAGAAGAAGACAGTACACGTGTCCACAATGCTGAAGTAGTTACCTGTGGCACAGTCATGAGGCTGTTGGATCCACACACAGATTAAAACATGTTTGTCTGGAAGAATTTTGGACACTGGTGGCCACTGTCCATTACCCATTTTTACCACTAGACGTCAGCCACCACAGAGCTTCATGATCACATCACTTTGAATGTCTCCTGTATGACATGTTGTGAACCTCCATTTAATCTATTCTTAGCTCCAGTTCTATGCCCACGGTTTATCTACAGGGATTACTGTTTGGCTTTTTTTTCGTACAAACTGATGTGTTGAGATCGCCTGTGCTGGTGCTTGTGAACGCTTTCTGGAATGGCAAGCAAATAAGATTTACACCTGAGTCAGTTAGGATCTAAAACAAGCTAGCAGGTGATACAACAATCTGGTTTTAAATGAAGTTGAAAATGTAGTTTGAGTTAAGCTGAAATTGTGTGATTGTGAATGAACAGTTATAAACATTACTGGCTGCATGCAGCAACACAAGGTGCTCAAACTGCCGTTTAAACTACACATCCATGTTAAAAGTCGGGTTTTAATTGTTCTCTCTTGATTTCAGCATGTTTAAGCACAATGGAGGTTCTGAGAAAAAAGAAAACTTCATGTAGTGTTCTAGGTTTACACTATTAACAAAATGTACAATTACACAGCATCAAGTAGATAATGAGCTTGTTTCTAATCCCACCTACCTAAGATTCCTTACTAAAACAATAAGTGGAACTGACTGGAAAGGAACCATTTTAGTGAGGGAGCCAATTGAATTATCCACCTCCTCCCTATAGATTGTGCTCCAGCTTTCATTTCTCACAACGTCCCCCTCTGTAAATGCTATAGCACTGACAAGTCCATTAAATACAGTTTGTCTGGATTTTTATCTCTTGAATCGGTAATAGGAGTTGCCATGTCTACAGAGTTGCTTATGCAGTAGTAGCTAGTTAATATAATTGCAATGACGAGAATAATACCGATTAGCAGTGTAACCTCCTTGAAGAGCAAACTGTGTCCAAATAAACACATCTTAATTATGCCCACAGAGAATAGGAGTTGGAGAACATACAATTAAAGTGGCTAATTAATTCAGAGTTTTTTTCATCATAGTTGTTGCCTTATGCCAGAATCATGCAACTAAAAGATTAATAAACCATTCACCCTCACCACAGGACTGTGGGTCAGTCTTTGTAGTTCACTGTCCTGGCAGTCATTTGCCTCAATGGGCTTAAGAAAAGGCGAACACTGAAAATAAATTTAAAAATAAATTAATTAATGACTGTCCTAACCAACTGGACCTCTTAGCCTAGTCCGCCAGGCTTAAGGGACTCTACCCAATAAATCTCTAAATTTGACAATGTTTTATTTTTAATAAGGAAAGACTGAGCGCCTCTTCTCTCTCTTGCCCTGCATTCCTCCACTCACCACTGACTGAGTTTAAAAATTTTATATTCATGTTTGTCTTTCAGGTCCAACATAGTGGTCCTGCCCAAAGCTAAACCTCCACTGAATTATGAACAGATGCCTTTGGGCAATGGTGCATGCTAAGGACTTGTAGCAAGATGCTGTGTCCTCATGAGGACTTCTTATCCTCTTTATTCTACACCAAGACACTTTACAGGCTGCCCATCTATAAAGAACACTTCATGTGTGTTTATACAAAATTAAACCAATGTTTTGTGAATGTTTTGTGATTATGAGATTCACGATATGGTGAATAATAATAATAATAATCACACATAGCTAAGGATGATCAGGGTCTATCTCTGACCACAGATGTCTGTGAGCTGGTTTACGTCAGATCAGATGCTCACCAGAGCTGTGGGTAAACCAGTGCGGGTTCAAAGTGTCTCTCCTCTGAGTGCCAGCCATTGTCGTGACATCAGGTTTACAAGGGAAGTGAATCATATAATCAGTCAGTGGGTCTCTACGGCTTTGTGAAAAAGCACAATGGGAAAACTTGCATAAGTGGGACTGTTAATACTCCCTTAGGGATGTAAGCTCTTACATTATTCTGTTTCAAGTAACAATGTAAGGACGATGTAATCAAGCATTAGAGGAAAAGCTATGGCTTTCAACTATGTATTCCTATAAGATTTCTTCTTTGTCCTCTATAGCTCTTTCTTCTTACTGGTTTCTGGAAAACAGCAGCATGTGATTGGCAGGAGATTGCTGGTCCATGAATCTGGTACATGCTGGTTTGCGTTCCTGAGCTGACATGAAGTTTTCTCCAGCTGCCCCAATTTCCCTTGAAGGTCCACCAGGTTTAGTTGGTGATTCTAAACTGACCATCTGTGAGTGTTTGAGCTTTTATGTGGATATGCTACCATCAAGGTGGGATCCATGTATATTTACACAGGACAATACAATACTTTATCCTGCAGGACATTTAATGGGTTCATTTGTTTATCAGAATGGACTAAGGTCTCTGATGCAAAGCAACAACAATTATTATATCCAGGCCCCAAACAACTGAAAAGTTAGATTAAAAGAAGGATTAATGGAACTTAAATGTAAACATCCAACTGTTATTTTTAATGTATCAAAATGCAGATTACTTTCAATTTAAAGAAGCTGATCATGGAAAATATTGGAAATAATTTTCTTTGTTATTGTACCTTATTATAAATTTTCCAACTCTGTGAAAAATGACGGAGTTAAGGTATTTTTTTTGATAATAGAAAAGCCACATTGTTTGAACGCTTTGACAGTTTATGAGAAACATAAATGAATCCCTTCTCTTAAAATCATGATATAAAAAGCTGATCAAGGTGTGAATGTAAAGATTCAAATTTCATCCTTTAGCCACATCTACAGGTTACATCTTAAGAATGATACTGACAACACAAGAGCTATTAATTTATTTGTTTATTTATATTTCCATAGGAGGAAACTATAGCACCAATAAGACATAACCAATGAGGAACCAGGCATATTTTATATGTTGCTCATGTATATTATGCATGAAAATGACATTTAACAAATGAACATTTCAGCCACTTTCTCTCAACTTTATAGAGACTAGATATATCACTCTAACCAACACTGACACAACCTGTATGTTATGCAACAACAAGTGAGGAGGGCAAAAAGAGTCATAGCCTCTGTTGATATGCTAATACAATATAATAGCTCATTAGCTCTCTTTAATGAAGGCATGTGCATCTGGGGGCTGCTGGTTTACTGCAGCCACCAACACCAGAGAACTGATCATCGACAGATTACTCACAGCCAGTGACAGAGAGAAAGAGAGACATGGGAGAGAAGTGGAAGAAGCATCACCATGTGAATATGGTGACAAGAACTCACAGTGAATCACAAAGGTAAACATTTTAACATTTTAAGAGAGAATATTAGACAACTGGAGAGAACAAGGAAAAGAATAATGAGCGTATGTTTGGGGATTAAATTGGGATTTGCTGCATGTGTGTGTGTCTGTGTGTGTGTGTGGGGGGGGGGGGTGATATATATAATCATGTAAAACTGTTATACATAAATACATTAATAAATACATGGGGGAGTTCTATGATATTGAATCGTTACCTGAAACTTGACCATCCATAACTGAGTCTCTTCATTCTGCCGCAAGATCTTTGGCTCTTTTTGAAAGCTATCCTATAGTTCTTGCTTGCGTATTGTGGTTATCAGATGAGCAAGGAAACAACTAGTAGTATGATATTGCAGCTACAGGAGCCTTAATCAACAAAGGTCACACTATGATATACAGTCTGACACAACACATTACCTGATTCTGCACCTTAAACAATTTGTTTTATGAGCTCCTGCATCCCAGTGAAGCCTACAGCACCTTTATTCATCATCAGTGACTGCAGATCTTGCTTCTCTTTAAAGTTCCACAACCTTTGCTGAAGCTGTAGCTTTTCACCTGAACGCTACTCTCCTCACTCCCTATTGGTTCAGCTATAACTGCTGCATTTCACCTGCTGAGTGCAACACTTAAGTCCTTAAAGAGTGTCAATTATGCATGAGGCTCAACAGCCATGAGATGCTGTCTGCACAAAAAATACAAGAGTTCTGTCATTTAAGACTTGACCACTAAGAAAAATAATAACATTATACAACTAATGAGCTGTTATTACAACAACTGATGTCATGGCTACAAGACAGAATGTGCAACAAATCAGTGGTCTGATAGCTCCACAAGGTGGCCTATGCTGCTGTGGTTCGCACTGCTGCCTCATAGCAAGACAATGAGTGGCTCCTCAGGTGGGTTAGGGTTTGAATGGGGGTCTTGCTGTGTGAAGATTGCATGTTCTGGGTGGGTTTTCTATGGGTACTCCGGCAGTCCAAGGATCTGCATGTTAGGTTAACTGGTCACTAAATTCCCCTAGAAGTGAGTGGTTGTTTGTATTTCTTTGTTGGCTCCGTGACAGACTGACGACCTGTACAGGGTGTGCCCTGCCTCTTGCTTAGTAACACCCGCTCCCCCATGACCCTGAATTGGAATAAGAAGTAAATATAATGAATGAATGAATGAATGAATGAATGAATGAATGAATGAATGAATGAATGAATGAGTGAATAAATGAATGAATGAATGAACAACGCTGTCTTTCTGTTCTTGCAATTTAGGTGTCACTGAGCATCATTACTCAAAGAATCCTCTATAGGTACGATGTTACCTTAAAGCCGAGATGCTTTAGGTGACTGGCCTACATTGGCTGGTGCCATGTCCCACATCTCCAAATCCAAAGGCTCCAAATCCCTGCTGTTTTGGGATTAAAAGAGAAAATATTTTTTAGCGTTCATTCCCGTTTTTAACAGATTACATAATATGCATGTACAAAGATGCACAATGGAATAAGAACCCAACCACCAAACTACAATGCTCAGTAAAGCTTTTATCCATCAAGTCGTGACTTGTCTGACTGAAATGAAAATGCCTGCGAGCTAGTTCAGCAGACAACTCCAGCTTTCACGCTAGTATCTGTGTAAAAAACATGCATGCGCAAGGAGTGATGGGATCAAAGCCTAATCACCAAACTACAATGTTTGATAAAGCTTTAATTCATCAACTGAGAAGATGTCTGACTGAACTGCTTTTATTTTAATCTCGTCTCTGTAATTGATTCAGGCTGATTAATGGATGAGGATGACTCTTAAAAACGACTTTAATAAGTGCAGCGCTTTAGAATCTTTGATCACTATCAGAGCTCTTAAAGAAAATGACTTCTTGGAATCTGGTGTTTCACTACAGAAGAACCGCAAAGGAGTTTCATTTTCTGAATTGTTGACAATATTGTTTAATTAACTCAGAACCAAAAAACCATGAGAAATGTTTATAGCTTAAAATTAGAGCACCAGCTCATGTATCAGGGTTCAGACACGAACAGCCCCGGCCAAATCCAGCCCGTGGTTGCATGAATTGTGTTGCAATTTGATTTCAACCTGACCATTTAATTAGACTATCATCCAATTAGACTATTGTCCCTGTATACATGCATCTAAGAGTAATAAAGTTATTCACTGGAGTATGTCCAATGCTGTGACACTGTTAACTGTGTGGGAACATGTCAACATATTCTACCTCTTCCAATTGTCTGTGGGAGATCAAAATTTTGCACATTACTTTTACAGGTATACACTTGAATGTGCCTTGCTGCACATGGGTGTGTTAGTCCAGTTTTGAGACCTTCAGTTTTGCTCGGACTAAAAGATTTACATGAATTTTAGAAGTCTGGTTTTGGTCTAGCAAACAGTTTTTTGTTTAGTGCACACTTGTATATTGATGAGTCAACCTTTAACCAGAAAGAGAAAAACTCTGATTGACAAAATATAAAGCCTGGTGTGTCACAGGGTTTCACATTTCTTTATTTCTTAATTATCTACTCTCTAAGAAAGCTGGTTAAAGGTAATGTTCATTTGACCTGAGTGCTGTTTTCGTTTTTTTTCTACCATCGCATATTGTTGACCTCAAAATGACTGAGGATGGTGCAAAAAAGAAGTCCATAAAGTAATGTTAGAAAGCAGTTACAACTGTTTCCCCATGTGAGAAGGTGAATATCCTTGAGGAAAATCCAATATTTTGTAGGATTGTCCACTCCTCAGGTATTACTACATAAATTGCAGGAAAAGGGAAAGACAAAAAAGCCAAGAGTGGTGGCAAGAGGTAGCTGAAATTCAGCATGTAGGTAATAATCTTTCAAATAAAATTAAAGTTTTAATAATACACTTCACTACTAAAGTGCATCAAAAAAGGCAAAAGAAGAAAGAGAAAGAAAACTTCATTATAGTTTTAAAGTGACATCAAAAGCGGAGTAGCAGTAAGCCAGAGGAATCCAAATGAAGGACAATGCAACACTGAAAGACTTTGAAGTTCAGAAGCTTAATTAGAATAAAGCAGTAGATTGAAATTCAAAAACAGAAACTGACCATCAATGACCAATTTCTCCTTATGGGTGGTCATTGTGTGTCCACTGCATTAACAAATGTGACCATTTATGTGGTGTTATTATTAGTTCTTTCTCATATTTACAGCAGTAGTAGCACATCTAGGACCTGGGAACCTGGGTCAAGGAAAATTTAAAAGTATTCATCAAACGTGTTTATAAATTTACTATTAAACTGTTAAAGACTACAGACTGACAGGTATTTAATGTTCTTTTAAAGCAAACATGTAGAGGGCAAGATAAAAAAGAAAGTAAAAATAAAGTGTTAAAGGAGCTGAAGACCTCAAAAAAGCCCCCCATCTTAAAGGATAATACAGGGTATCTACATTTACTCACTGACTGAGCCTTGGGGATGATCTGTTTTTGTTTTTGTTGTTGTTGTTTACTTATACCATTTTTATTTATATAGCACTTTAACCCTGTTTGAGTCAAATTTGAAATTAAATGCTTTTTAGGTCACTTTTTCTATGCTTTAAGTTTTAAAGCGAAAATAAATCACACAGAGGTCAGACAAAGCCATGACATAGACACCAATATCTGCACCTGCGATGTCATAGAATATTCATTAAATTAACTATACTGAATCAGTTTAGGTTGGGTGGGTGAGTTGTTATTACAATATTGGATGTCATGGCTACAAGACACATTGTGCATCAAACCAGTGGTCTGATAGCTCCACAAGGTGGCCTGTGCTGCAAGTCTAACTCTCTGCCCCCATTTTCTGTCCACTAACTGTATAATAAACACCACCAAGAAAAAAATCTTAAAATTTAAAATATGACCATGTTTCACCATTGCAACCATGAAACACTGTAATAATAGCTACAGTGCCATGAATATGTATTT
>CM047975.1:36345521-36373764 GCA_026261665.1 Melanotaenia duboulayi | reverse complement strand
CCCGATCAGGGCAGACCGGGGCCCACACCCCATCCATAAGGCCCCAGCCACCAAGACAAGGGCAATCACCGCAGCAACAACCCCCAAACTGAGCAGGCAGAGCCCCCCGGCGCGGAGGATCCTCATGAGGAAAACACTGGAGTCAAAACAAATATTAAATGACCTTAAGAAAAAATAAGCTAAAAGTAAGTAAATAAATAAATAAACAAATAAATCAAATAAATACAGTTGAGTAAAATGAAATTAAATTAAAATAAGATATAAAATTTAAAAAAAAAGCTTAAGATAAAATAAAATTTAGTTAAAAACTAAGCTAAAAAGGTAGGTCTTAAGCCTCTTTTTAAAAACATCAACAGTCTCTGCAGCCCTGAGGTTCTCTGGCAGACTGTTCCACAGATGAGGGCCGTAACAACGGAAAGAGGCTTCACCATATGTCTTGGACCTCACCCTTGGAACAACTAATAGACCCCTACCAGAGGACCTCACGGTCCACGAGGGTTCATAATCTAAAAGCAAGTCAGATAAATAAGACGGCCCAAGACCATTAAGACATTTATAAACTACTAAAAGAACTTTAAAATCAATCCTGAAAGATGAATGGACACGTGGACTTTTGAACAGTCCTATACTAAAAGAAAGGTAGGGTTTAGACGAGGGCTGAGATTTCCCCATCCTGGCTAAAGATCTATCAAGACTCCGGTGCATGAGCTGTAACTCTGATGAAAATAAAGTCATTTCCTGGGAGCATTGTCACACCAAATGTTTAAAGGTGACCGACCCCTGAACACAACACTGATAATAGGCTCCTGTTTTTATTTGTTTTGTTTTTTGTTAAGTTGTTTTCATAATTCAATCCCCCAGGCATTTTTATAACGTTTTTACTATTTCAAACCATTTCTTTTTGTTGTTGGGGGTCACAGTGCAGTAGATTAGCTTTTTTGAGGAGTTTAGTCAAATTTGTGTAACGAAAGAAACACATTTCCTCACCAGTAAAATCAATCCACAGGAACACATTTAGCCACAAATTCATGTCAACATTGTCGTAAACATTTGTTGATGATTGAAGGAGTGTAACTCAAGAGGAAGAGTGGTTTTCTGCTAAAAGAACATTAGTGGTTCGATCCCAACTTCCCCAGAGTACATGCAGTCTTTGGCAAGGCACTGAACCCCAGCACTTCTTACGTAACTACCAGGAGTGTGACTGTAAATAAATTGATGTGTCTTGAAATGTAAAAGTACTTAGTGGTCAANTATATATATATATATATATATTACCACTGAGAAGGCTGAGCATGTGCAAGGAGGTCCTGATCAGCCTTCTATGTTCTATGTTCAGTAGTTAGTGTTCCTACAGGAGAAGCAGTGACATTTAAAAGGTGAGTATGTCGTCATTATAGGATTACTCAGACAGGCATAGAGAACCTGAAATATGTAAATAACTATGTGAATATGTAACATAAATGAAGGAGGGGGCTCTGAATAGAGTTAAATACAATCTACCTTTAACCTCTGGTAGTAACAATAACTGCTCAGCATCTCTGGTGACAGTCCTCATGCTGCTGAGCCTAAAAGTCCCACAGCAGTTCAACCAGGTGTACATCATCAAGTATTCACAAAGTGAAAATATCATTACTGGCAGTTGTGCAACATGCACAGTAGTTATGGCACAGAAATGGTCACATGTGGCCTGTCCAACCACTGCAGGTTAAACCAAGTCAATACTGGAACTAGAAGTTATTTTTTTCATCATCATTAGTCCTTATTACATAACAAATGGCTGCAACTATTTAATTTTATTTATATGATTTTAGAAAAACAAAAATGACTACTGGAAAAACACAACATAATTAGACAAAGGTAAAAGGTGAAATTCCCAACAGGCTTCATTAATTTCTTCTTAATTACTTTTCATTTGGAACACTGATGCTAATTGACAATAAAATCTCACATTCTCATAACATTTAATTTTATCAGTTTTATAATATATCTAAAATACTTCATAATTATCTACTGGATCACCTCCAGAGTCACACTTGCATGTTATAATCAACTTTTATAACAATGTTTCTGTATAATTAAAAGTTAAAACAGCAGGGGATTGAGCTGAATTGAGACATAAAACATTTACTCGCTATGGAGACATGCATGATTTTTAGTTAATGTGAGGCATAGTGGCCTATTATTACCTTTGCAGAATGTGTGCCCAGTGGCAGTGAGAGCTACTGCAAAGGACATGTAAAAACTGTAACCATGAACGCAATTGTTGCATTGTAAAAAAAAAAGTATTTCAGTCTAAACTATGATTGTTTTCTAACTTTAATCAAATAAATTTAATTTTGCACCAATCCAAACACTAGCCAAATCCAACCCATAAGGGACAGAAGTTTTTTGATAAAGTCATACGTGTATATAATAGCATACAGAGAATGGTGTTTCAATTACAGTTGTGGATGATCATAAAAAGATTAACTGCAAAATATAAATGAATCATATCAAACTGATGACTATAATATAAATTCTGTAACAGTGATTCTTATTTCCTTTACCTGTCACCACTAACATATCTTAACTCCACATCAGTGGCAGAAAGCCACCAGCACACCAAAGCAGAGCTATTTAAAAGCTATCAGTGGTGTTATGGAAAATGAACCACTAATACACCCTATTACAACCTCATGTAAATTTTTCCATGCTATGAAATATGCATGTGCAACCACTGTGAGATACTGGAGATCTTTAAAACCTCAAACAAACTGTGGATATTTAATGGTTGTAACTATGTATGCATATTAGTAGATGTCCAGCCTGCACAAGTTGTGTTTTGAAGTGTTGACATTTAGTTACTGAGTGTGTTTTATCAAAATTAATTTAATTAATTAATATTAATATATGATCATTCAATGAGTTGGTCCAGAATTATACAGAAGAAGAACTCACGAAGGCTAAATGTTGCTTAGAGAGCTGAGCCCATTTAAAGTTGTGGCTGTAGGTATTAGACCCACCTCAGAAACTAAATATAATTCCAAATAATAATCATCCTTAGGACCAATTAATCACATTTCAAATCAGCCAAATTAATTAAAAAATGATCAAATATTATATAACTTAAATTGATTTTTCAGAAGGCTTCATGATGTTTTGATAGTTAACACTGTTTTCATTACCACCAAGAAATCTGGGTGGCTTCCACCTGCGTTCCAAAAGCATACATATTAGGTAAATTAGTGATTCTTATCATTACTTCCGGGTTATTTGGCGATTACTAGGAAAGGCTGCAGCCCTCTGGAACCCTGAATGATGCATGGTGCTAATGTACATCAGTAGCTAAAGAAGTATCTTGGTTTTGTGCATCAATCTAAGGTAAGAACTGGATGAAACATTGCTTCACTATGATGGATGTATGAGTCTTATCTGAGCATGCCGGTTTTATTTTGGAAACTTGGCACATGTCAGAATTGTTAACTTTGCTCTGGTGATTCACAATGTATTGATCACTGATCATGTATTCATCTCTTAAATGTAGCTTCAGGAGTTGTGAAAGTAATTTGTAAGTCTTTTTCGAGATTATGCAACACAGGCTTTGCTCATCTTTACTATTTATTTACTTTCCCTCTTTTAGGAAAAAATGTCTGGTTCTTAGAATATCTATTCAGATTGGAAGTTAAATGATTTATAGATTAAATTAAATGATTTATAAATTAAAATAACATAAGTTTTTTTTGTTGTTACAACAACAACAACAGTAACAGTAACAGTAAGACAGGATAAGACAGTTATAAGTGACAAAAAAAGAAAAAAAAAAAACATGACCCAAGTAAGGTTTAGGTTTGGGAGAGACTTATAGAAATATGACAAATGTGCCATAAATTATAACCACTAATGTTTCCCTCACATCTTCAATAAAACCAAATGAAATGTTGAAGATGACGGTGGGTAGCTTTAAAACTCTACTTCTCAGAATGATGTTGGAAAGGAGCAGATTGTGAAGTAATGTATTAAAATAACTATGTTCATAATCATGCTAACTGATCTTACCATGTTGCATGTATATTTTAAAAGGCAGAAACCTCTGAATCATTATTCATTAAAGCTGGCCAGAGCACTTTTCTTCAGTTTCACCGGCACTGTCTTTATGTCTTAGATATACAGTATAAAAGGATGTCTTTATGCTTCCTTTGATCTCCTGGAAGACAGAATCATCACACATGCAGCGCATTGATGCCATGTCTAAAGCTAAAAGGTAGAAGGAGAAATAAGTCTTTTACATTACACATAATTCATTGTTTGTAATTTCAACATTGAGCATTTTAAAACATGTTACGTATAAAACCCTTTCTCTCACCCACCCCCATCTCCCCTAGGTGAGTTGGTTGGAACTCCTCTCAAGCCTGAGTCCTCCACCAGAGGCCTGGGAGCTTGGGGTCCTGTGCAGTATCTTACATGTATCTAAGATTGCACGTTTCTGTACTGAGATTTCTAATGATCTCTGATCTCATTGTCATGTTAAAGAAAGCAGCTGGAGATAATTTGATCTTTGTGACATGGTGCATTATCCTGCTGAAAGTACCCATCAATCGATGCTACAATGTGGTCATTAAGGGATGGACATGGTCAGCAACAATACTCAGGTAGGCTGCGGTGGTTAAACCAGGCCATGTTGGTACTAAGGGGCCCAAAGTGGGACAAGAAAATATCCCCCACACCATTACACCACCAGCAGCCTAGATGCAAGACAATAATTTTCTATTTTGGGATTACTAAATCATTAATCATTGTCATTCAATTCACTTTAATTTACTACTGACATAAAAACTCAATCTGGTAGTTTTCTCTGGTGATGCTGCTACAGTCTGGAAATGTTCTGACAATGACCACCATTTAAATAATCTAAACATGCTAATTAGTGCATGACCAAATTTAGTAACTCTGCCAAATACTATAAATTAAGGATGAAACTAAAGGCTTTGGCTTTACCTTCTGGTTTGTAAACAGTCGTGTTGAGTCCTAATGTGAGCTCATGTCACTTTTCACAACATTGTGCAAGTCTTTTTGAAATGTCAAAAAAAACTTCTCTAAATTGCTGCCATGCTGAATAACACCTTTTAAACATCGTGTTAAACCCATGTTTGAGAAGCAGACCCCCCAGTATATCAGGCTTAAAGTCTCAAGATGCTGAGTTTGAATGAAGCAAAGCGCCCTCAGATTAATTGTGGCCCACTTATTTTTAATTAAATTTCTTTGTGTGGTTTCATGCTGATAACGGGGGAGTAGGTGTTAAGTAAAAGAAAGTGTGTCCTTGTTCTGTCATTGTTGTTTAATCAAGACCAGCTGACGAGATTTGGTTCAGTTAACCAAGAGACTATTCACTGATTCTGTGCAGATGATGGCCTGCAGCAGCAGCTTTTGTTCATTTTATGCAATCTGAACATAAATCTCCAGAAAGCTTAATAAAGGATAATGAAAACTCTTTTGTCAGTGGTCATGCTTGAACAGAGAGAAGTCATTGACTCACATATTTTGGAATAGAGGATTTAGCTCCATTTGCTACATTCCTAAAAAACTTCCTTGATTTTCTGAGAAATTTAAGCCACCTGAGGATGTCCTTGTGTTCTCTGAGGAAGTGGAGGCTGGCTGCTTGTCTAACTTATTCCTGAAAACCTCATGTGTCTGGCATTTAGATGAACACAAGCTTGTCCCATTACTATTCCGTCTGCCTCTGACTCATTTTGAGGTGAAGTGAAATTATTGGATTTTTCTTTTCCACACAAACTTTTTTCACTGAATTTTCTTTCTGGTAACTGTTTCCACTGTGAAACAACCTTAGTCCTCAGGTCTCAACTTAGTATAAAAATGAGCTTGACTTTGTTTGAAGAGCACATAAATTATAGACATTAAGTAACTGTAACACACAGTTGCAAGATTTACTTTAAAGATTAAAAAGTAATGCATTTTATGACCAGCTGGTGGACAGTAATAATTAATCATCAGGCACTTTGGTCTCATCATCTATCAGCTTTCCAAGGTCATGGCACTTCTTTGCTTTTATCCACTGCTGCAAAATGCCAACTTTTCCTGGGAAACAGGGGTTCCCAAGTTGAAAATAATTCTTGCCCACAAAGACGAATTAGTGTGTTTAAAGGTGCAGAGAACAGGAAGGCGTGAAACTGGATGACATTCCCTTAATCCCAATTTCTCTTGGGATTACTGATTTACTGTATTTGGACTGTTCTGAGCTTTTTATTTGGTGTAACAGTTGTGTTACAAAACCTGTAGCTGATATTGGTTTAGGTAATTGAAACAAACTAAAATCCAAATGAATTACAAATTTCAGCGATTTAGAAACAAGTTATTTAAATTATGGTGAAAGGGGTAAAATATGATTATACCATTTAAAAAAGTATTCTACACTTTAGTTTACATTATTTGTGACTGACAGCCATATAAATCAATAAATCAATTAAATTGGGATCAGTAGGCAACAGTCAAGGCTTATTTCAATTTAATTCAATGCAGCTTTATTTCTATAGCGCCAGTTCACAACAATGTCATCTCTGGGCACTTTACAGACAAATCGAGCTAATTCATAATAAATATCAGCCTAGTTAAGCAACACTAACAGATTTGATTGCATATTGACTTTGATTCAGTCCCCCAACGTGTAGGGCAGTGGGCGACAGTGGAAAGAAAATACTCCCTTTAACAGGAAGGACCTTTCATTTCATGACCTTTTTTTATTTGCTGCTATGACAGAAAACACAAACGTTTTCTCTTTCATTTCACTAAATAAATTCTAATGAAGGTGTATAAATGTGTACAGTTGCAGTCAGAAATATTCAACCTTCCTCAAAAGGTTTTAAGGGTTTATCAGGTAAAGTTTTCTTTCAAGACCAAGATTCTGTTTTGGATGACTCCTTTATGAGTTTATGAGTGATACATAAACTCAACAGAGAAGTGGTAAGATGTAGTATTTTAGTGTAACAGTATATTTAGTTAAGTTATCTATGTCACAGTTATTCAAACTCCCCATTTTAATGTTGTTTTTAAAGCAGTCTTGGTTTTTATTGCCTAAAATGGAATGAGATATAATTAAACCTTTGGGAACTCTATAATGATTCATCTTTTGCTTAGGCCAAGATGCATATATAAACTCCGACCATGAAGGTAGCCAAGGTGAGTTGTAATAATGGAAAAACAAAAATCAGACCTGAAGGGCCTTGGGAATGAGAAATTTTCTAAAATAGGTAACATTCCCATGAACACCATTTGGAGCTTCATAAGGAAGTTTAAAACTTATGGAACAGCTGGAAAGCTCAAATTTTCATCAACGGCCCTTGGCAACTTATGCTGGACTTACACCAGATGATTGTTAGAGTTTTAGCTCTCAGCCTAGTCTCAGACTGAGATTTGACAAAGACTGTGAATCACTATTTACAAGACTACAACTAGATTCTGTCTTTTTTTGTGTGATATTGTTGCTGTCGGGCAAAAACCTTTTGTAGTTTTACAAATATTTAACCAAAGATGTAAAACACAATACCAAGTCTGATTTGAATTAGACATCATTATTAAGTGTGCCTTTGCACCTCCACCAGGTGTTACACCGACTCATCAGCATCTGGAGGGATGAATGAGTTTTCTATTCTTCTTTCATTTGTTAGATCATTATACTGCAACACACAAATGATCCACAGCAGACGTTTACTTCTTAATAACCATCCGCTCTTCTTCTAGACGGTCCACTGACGACGTTTCATCACCGCTTTTTCTTCGTCAGGTTTTTTTTTGGTTTTTTTTCATCTGTTTTTGCTGGTGTTCTGACTGTTTTTGTCAGAGCTCATCTATTGGTTGTTGGTTGTGTTTCATCACTGCAACTTGCAAAAATATCAGACACGTTTGATATTGTAGCAGACCCAAGACTATTAAGAGATTGACATGAAACAGCACAGATTACCACCTTAAACCTAACAATCGAGGTGACAGGAGTGCGCTGAGACCAGAGTAAGACTCCTAAGATTTCCTAAAGACTTCCATTTTTGCCTGCGCTTGGTATAAGCCCAGGAGAGAAACCGTCGAGTGGCTGCAAGACATGACCTGCTGATAGCTCTTCAGTGGCAAAAGACATGCACTGAAAAAAGAGACATACATCACTCTTAACCAGACAGAAGATTGAAAGCCTTGAGAGATTTTTTTATGAGAATGCATAGTTTTGGGAGTCAGTTTGATGAACTGATGAAACCAAACTCAAACTGTTTGGACTCATGGACCAGCAACATGTGGGGTATGCGCTCTCCCCAGTCAAGCATGGAGGTGGGTCATTGATGATGTGGGGCTGTTTTCTTGCAGCAGAAACTGGCATCTCTTGATCATGTACCTGGCATCATGGAGTACCAGAAGTACAAGGACATTTTAACCCTTAAATGCTGTATGTATCATATCTGATTCATACAGTTTCTGCGACCTACTGCATCATTTTATAGTCAAAACTTGGCTTGTACACAATCTAATACTTGCCTTCTACACCCAGATGGATACAATGATAATGCAAGAATGCATTACAATAATATTGACACATCACATAAATGGTTAATATACAAAAAAAATATGATTATGTTTATACATTTTTTTTTTTTTTGTTAAAGGGCCAAATAAAGTTTTTAGATTGAAAAAATTAGAAATGTCTTCCTGTTTTTTCTTGGGTTGAGCTTTAAAATGGTTAAAGAATTAGATTAAACCTTAGTGATATTTACGCTTTGCTGCAAGACACAGATGAAAAGCACACCTCCAATTCAACCAAAGTTTGGAAGATCATGGAACAGCCTAGAGTGGCTGTTTCACTCACTAGATTTAAATCCAATTGAAAATCTTGTAAGAAGCTTGTAAATGTTTGCTAGAAGTTATAAAAGTGAACAAATGATCCACAAGGTACTGAAGCTGGAGATTAATTATTACTGGAGCTACTCAAAAATAAAATTACTTATATATCTATCAATTATTAGTTTTTTTTTTTTTTTTTTTTTACTTTTTTTTAATTATCATTAACTTTAACCAATTTTGATTGCTGCTGTATAAGTCCAGTAATTTTTGTGCACAACTGCCCTCAGTTTTCATGTCTTTACTTATGTCTTTTGTTTATATCTGTATTTTTGTACTATTTCAGTCAAGTTTGGCATTTGGGAGTTTGTTCTGTTACAATTTAACTTAGCCTATAAGTATACCTTATAAATGATCTAATTTTTTCTTATCTTGTGTTTGAGGTTTTCATTCTGCCGCTTTCTTCCCATGCTGTGAAACTCACCTCATTTTTAATTCTGCCGTCACACCTGGTAGATTTGTCTTCTTGCCTGACACTTTTCTAGCCTAATCAGTGTGATCCCTGTTCTTTAACACAGTCCTCTGCTCTGTCGATCCCCCTGCAGGCTTACTTTTTGTATAACCTCTCCACCTATTCCTAATACCAGAGGAGCCTCATTACAAGTATCCGCCCCCACCGACAGATGAGGTAAGATGAGGCATCATCAGTCTAATACGAAAAAAAAAAAAACGTAATTCATGTTTGTGAATTTCGAAACATCAAGATTTTTCCTGACTGTTGTTTTCAGTACGGTAGTGTTTGTACAGCATGTAGAAAAGTTAGAGTGGCCGTCTTGCTGGTGCTGTCCCAAACATCCCAGTCTAAAAGTTGAAATAATATACTAAACATTGCCTCTCAATAAGTGACTTACTTGTAAGTCCTTCTGGATAAAATCATTTGCTAAATGATTCTAATGTGTATGTTGATCACACAAGAATAGTAATGTGTAAATTAAAACCTGTAGATTTTTGTAGACCTGTAACCATGTATTCATTTACATCTAATCCTAACTGTTGCACACTCACCAGCCACTTTGTTAGGTACACTGATAAAGTTGGCAATGAGTCTATGAACCCTTAACAAAGAAAAAAAAATGCAATAACTATAGCAATATTGGACAGCATGCATTTTAAGCTATCAGTCATGAAGACTGGGATATCTGTGGACAATCGCTGTCATCTATCTGTTCCAGTGGGCTTCATTATTGTTTGTAACCAAATTTTGATTCCAGCTTGGTGACACTTTCCACCCTTTGGCAATAAAAAAATGTGTGACGTATAAGATATTGCAGGAAAATGTTAGATTATTCTACTGCAGTGTTGTGTCTAGATCGGGTGTTCTTAACTTTTTTTTACACTGGGGCCCAACATTTCCAGTACAAAGTGGTCAGTTCAAAAATTAACATTGTATTTATCACATTCTCGGTTTAATTTGAATTCAGTAACTAAATCAAATTCACCTGGAGGCTATTTAAGCTCTGGATGGCAAACTGGTTGCGATTTCTGAGCTTGTACGTAAGGTGGTCACCAACTTGGAGAAGTTGTCGGCTCGGCTGGATGGAAATTGACCCACAATTTGGATGATTGGAGTCGCCAGTGGGACCACTGAGAGACTCAAGGCAGACGAAACAGCTCTGGCCTTGGATGGCTGGTTAAAAGCTCCCTGGAATGTTTTGTTGACGGATGCTCAGTCCCCCCACCCTCCCCTCACCCTTCTCACGGGCGATGGACTTTAACCTGGATCAGCCCCAAAGGATGCCCACTATCATGAGAGACTGTGAGGGAGAACTGGGGCAAAGTTCATATGCTCACTCTATGCACACACACGCACCACACTCAAGTACACCACTACAGATACACCTCCCCGTGATTCACTGTCGGGGATGTCCCCCCCTCCCTCCCTCCACTCCCGGGCAGTGGGTTGATTGAACTGCTCAGAGAATGCAGCTGCGTCTGCACTTGCTGCGATGGGAGACCCATCTCCCCCCGCCACGTGTTTCTGATGTTGTGATTGTCTGAGTTATGTGATTATGTACTAAGGAGTATTTTTGGTATCTCAATAATGGGCCCTTAGGCCCAGTGTGGAGATGCCTTTTTTTAATCCTCTCCAGCTACATCTTATTCCCCTAATGTTACCTTTCACCTATATCTAAGACAAGGAGCTCTGTAGAAACGGCTGCTGCCTCAGAATGCCTGATCCTGTTGTGTTATATGTTGTTATTGTCTAGTCTTGGATGGGTTGTACTGGAAACATGAATTTCCCTGAAGGGATTAATACAGTATTTCTGATCTTCTGATGCAGTTTAACAAGCTAAAACCTTGTAAAATTAAAAACATTAAAAAATATGTTTAAAAAATGATGTGATACAATGAGAAAGACATACAGACATTTATATTTCTCAGGTATGTGAAACCATTTTTGTTTTCATTTCTTTGTTTTAAATACTTCTTCATAACTTTTGCTACAGGCTAGCAGCTAGCTAAGTGTTTTCTTCTGCTTATTGGAGCTTGTTGAACTAACAGACACATTACCACCACCAAGTGGTAGGAAGCTGCATTGCAGTTGAGCTTCTCATGGACAACAGAAATATCTCATGTCCTTAATTGATCAGTAACACGGTCCCGCGGCCCTTTTGGCCCACAGTTGCGAAAATTCCTTTTTTTTGCAGCTCTCTAGGTGGTGCTCAAGGCTCAAGCATAGGCCACATGGTTAAATATCAGAAATTACATATATTTTACCACAATCTAAAATTTATTTACCTGTCAAAGGGAACAACTGACATGGGTCTCCTAAAAGGTGGTGACATTAAGCAGACCTTGAGTGCTTGTAAACCTATCCTCACATCTTGCATTTGGTTATCTTAGCTATTTGAAAATTCCTTTTAAAACCATTTATTGCCTGTATTTTCATGAAATCGTGAGCTGCCACATAGGCCACAGATTTAAACTTGCTCAAGGTTTGCAAGCCGTGCACTGAGTGATGCCTCCTTCCTTATGAGCTTCTGTGGCCAAAATACACTCTCTGTAGACACAGAAAGCGGACAGCATGGAGATATAGCAAACTGATGTGCTAACAATTGTTTTATCCTTTGTGGTGACACTGCATCATTTAGTGCTTGGAAAATGCTTTTCCACATTCTGTAAATAATGGGGGCGCGTTACCAGGTCCATCATTTACAACCAACACAGTGAAAGTATCAGTGTAATACTGTTATGACCCTAATAATCACTTGTCTATGTTTACAGTCCTAGTTGTGCCTATAGTTTAGGACTTTGTATTCTTTAACAATAAGATCGGCTTTACACAGCAATACACAGTTTAAGTACAACTTTTATTAATACTGGAATCATCACAGTGCGTTTTGTTACATTAGCAGTGAATAAAGTAAAGAAAAAAAGGATACATTTTACAAACAAAAGAAGACAGAAAAGAAAACTTCATCTGCAGCGACAGAGGTGAAACAACCATAGAAATTAAGTCACAATAAATTAAAGAAAGAGAGCGTTAAAGGGGGGGGGTAAACAAGAGCACAGTGACTGCAGGGCTTCTTGGGAGGGAAGAGAAGAGCAAAAGATTGGGTTATAAAAGAAGATGAAGCAGGTGATGACTGTCACAATGCTATTCTTTGAACAAAATAGCCTAATAGAAAATACCCCAGTGGTGAGTTATATGGAGATCTGAAGAGTTCAGATCTTGGCTATCAAGGAAGGAGATGAAGAGAAAGAGAGCAAGAGACACTACCGAGAACTGGAGTAAAGACAGTTAAACATTCAGTTTAGTTACAGTGACAGTGGCAGCTGGAGGCCGTTTCGGCCTCTCTGTTCTGGATGACTGATAAGAACTTGCAGTGTGTTACATCATAAGCCTCCCAGAGGACCTCAATGAACCCTTATGTGGCCACTGAGAATCTACCTTTGTCATGTTCACTTCGGATGAGTGTGTAGAAGTGTGTGTGAATGCACATAGGATAGTTTCAGTATTAGCAGGAAGGATTGACAGATTGTGTGTAGGAGGTGGAAGGGAGGAACAGTAGGGGTCTCAACCATGTGTCCTTATGCAACACACATTCACAAACATGGATAAATGCATTATTGCGCATAACTTTGGGCAGACGGTTAAAACAGTGGGGTGTCTGCAGCAAATTAACGATACTTCTTTAGGTCTGACCACAAATGCTAAACTAAATGTATGTCAGCTGTTAGTTTCTGATTTTAGTCAGATGATCACGTATTTCCCAAACATACATGGTTGCTGTCCACAAAATTTCCACATAGATTTCTAATGGTGAGTTCTAACTGTGAGCAAATGTTCACAGTGGAAATCTTCCAACTTTCTGTAAACCTTAGTTACCAGGGAAACGCATATGAGGCTAACATACTGGGAGAAGTTGGTGATGTCTGGATGGTTCGGGCCATCTGAGCTACTTGAGTTTAATCAGTAATAAGTTATGTCGCATCTGGACAGAAAAAAAAAAAAAGGTGGCTTTCACTTAAAGAGCGTTTTGGCCGTCCATGCTTGAGGGATGGATCTGTCCTCNTGGAAAAAAAAAAAAAAAAAAGGTGGCTTTCACCTAAAGAGCGTTTAGGCCGTCCATGCAATGTGTGGGTGAATCAGTGATGTCTTCTACATACAAATATTCAAGCCTAGTATTTTAGAAAAAGTCAAAAAGGTTAGAAAACTGTGTGGTTTAGCCGATAAAAACAAAAACGTGTATTTTTTGTCTCACTATATTTAATAGATTTCAATAGTGCATCTGAGTTGTGCATCCAACACATTTAGCATCTTTTACAGAAGAGGTTGGACATGGCAGCCAGGTATCCAGGAAGAGGGCATTCTGAAGCTACCTTTCATCAGTGAATGTGCCTGTTTTAATGTAAGCCATGATGTTAACCAAATACTTTTCAAAACCTAATCTTAACCAGGGTTTTTGTAAAGTGTAACCATAACCAAGTCATTTGTAATGTCAAAAAAAAGTAACTGAAACCACAATGTATCAACAGGACACTAAAATGACATTTTAAAGTACTTTCATTACAGATTATGTAACTTTCTGACTTGAAAACTCTGCATTGCTAACTTGTTTGATGGCTCAGTGACATCTATTATGTACATTTCTGGATTTGTCCTGAGGCTGAGTCACTTCACAGCTTTGTCTTCTGGGACGGCGTGTGATGTTGCAGCTGAGTTTCACTCTACGCACCACGTCACACATCAGCAATCGAATATAAACACATTGATCGCTTTGAATGCACACTGTAGCTGATTAAGCATAAGAAGACGTTATCGCAAGAAGAGAGAAAGAGTAAGAGAGAAAGGGASAGAGCAAGAGATATGACAAGACACTGACTTTTAATGGCTGGAGAGAGCTCAGAGTACAGGTAGGATGCTAGATGGATGCTGAAAAGAGCTTTTTTAGGCTTAGGTTTACATGGAGCATTTTTGATCCAATCCAACGTCYAATTAGAATAATAATGTGTCCTGTAAACWTGTCAGTTGATCCAACAGGCCTTAATCGKAAAGARTTTTCAATTCARTCRAGATGGGTGGTTTAACCCTTTTCACGATCAGATCAGCAGAGMAAAATTAGCATGGATACACTCCGATAGTTTCTGTGGTGGATGTTGTTTTGCACATGCATAAAGCACATGTGGGTTACATGATGTAATGAGTTTCAGGGAGAACTTAAAAAATGGCAGAAGCAAAATAGTTTGAGACTGTAGCAAATATGTTTTTGTAAGAAACTGAAAGCCCTAAGGAGTATTGAGCATTTCGATGGTAAAAAGGTTCAAAATATAACAAAAGAAAAGACTTCTTCTTKAGAACTAATAAGCATTGCACATGTCAAAAGGGTTAAAATCGTATTAAATCCGTCCATCGTGGAAATACAACTGATCGGAAAAACATGTCGGCTGGAATCTTTGATCGGATTGATTTCAATCTGATGGATTAAATATTTGTCCATGTAAATGTAGCTACTGAGAAAATCTGCCAAAGTTTTGTAGTGCATCTTTAAAAAATCTCCCCATTACCCTACCCAACTTCAACCCCATATATAGACTATGTGGCCGTTTCAGTGCAATGCAACAGTTGCATTATTACTACTTAATAAAACGCGGTGGCATCGTGTTCCTCTGTGGAACAAAACAAAAATATCAATAAACTGTGTCTGTGAAAACAAAAGAACAGATTAAATTGCAGAGTCCCTCTAGCGAGGTTAGCATCTGCACCATCTTGGCTACCTGCCATGGTTTTAAAACCGAATGGTCCACTGCGTGAAAATAATGGCACACATTTTTACCCTTAAACTGTTTGCATGTGAATTAAAGAGTTAAACATGTAAAAATCTTTATTTAAAACTACCTCTGCTCATGTGGTCAATGGCATTTAACAGAGTACGTAATACTACTCCCACTTGTAAGTTTTCTTTGACAGAAGCTCACTGATAATTAATTGAGATGCTGCCAAAAAGATGTCTTAAAAGCCTGATCAAAATGAATTAAACTGTAATCTAGCATTGAGAGGGAGTGTTAGACATCCATCTGTGTGCCTTGAAAACTCCTGCAAATGCATCCACCAGGGAGACTCTTACCCAAGCTAACGAGTCCAGCGCTCTGAACAACACACCCAGGATACGTTAGCCGTTACAGCACATATCCCACTTTTGTACTCTCACACGCATGCATAGTTTACAGATACAGAGAGCTAGGAGATGAAGGGAAAATAGAGACAGATAATGAACAGAGCTGAGTGTGTATTCACTTTGGACTGCGGTAGAAATAAAGACTTCAACTGAATTATTTTTCATTAGATTTGATAGGCTAAGAGGCACAGACAAACAAACTACAGCCAATGGGAATTCCCATCATCCACCATGACATGCATTGTTTTCCAGTTTGTCAGCTACTCAGCATCCTCTGTGGAAAAGGTTGAGCTTTGAGGGGTAATATGAGAGAATGAAGGATGAGATGGCTTTTGTTGTTGTTTTGTCCAGTAGGTTAAAAGAGTGAAGAAAAGCAAATTATGCAGCTGTTTAACGGTCAGCTCTAAAATCTCTCTCATTACCCACTGGTGTATATTGTTTGGTATATTCAAACTGGATATATAGTTTTGGGGAGTATTACCCAAAATCTAATGCGTTACTTTAACATTTGATAGTCTAAGTAACCTTCCATTAATTGCAGGTAGATAACTAGTGCTGTGTTTTCAGAGCTATAGAGATTACTCATTATTTCAGCTTACAAATGCACATTTGGTCCATAACAAGAGTAAAAGAAATGTTGTGTGAGACAGCTGTGTTAAAGAAGTTGTTGGGTTTAGTTACATTGCTGTTTTTTGTAGGAAGGTTCCTAACTGAGGGGAATCACCCAGAGGATCTTCATCATCGTAGGAAAAACGCTGGATCATTCTTAATGAAAAGAAAAGAGATAATACCATCACACAATTCCTTTTAGCTGCAACAACAAGTGACAATTATGTTCATCTATTAGTCCTAGCTGTAATTTGTGAATGTAAAAGTCAGGACAGGGGAGTGAGCAGGCTGTGAAAACAGCTTTGAAAAGTTTACCTTTTTTTTACATTTTTCTGTGAACTGCTGCAGACTCGCATCACAGTTCAATGTGTGACTGGATTCTTTTTGCAGTGTGGCTGTCTTTTAAAAAATACAAATTCACCGACCACAGTTCTTATCCTGATGACATTTTCCAAAGAGATTAAGAGAAAATGCTTTCAAACTGTATGCCTTTTTTTTAGCATTTCATTGCACAAACACTCAATTACTTTGCACACCATCTGAATTGGGTAACAAACCACTTAAAGGAAAAATAAATAAAATTTTATAAATGTTATTGGAAGTTCAGTTTTCAGCCTTTTGCCCCTTCCAAATAATGTAGTTCATGTTAAAATACCACTCTACATGATGCTTGTTCCCTTAAACTGCTGTAAGATGATAGAAAAAAGAAGGAATTTTATGCATGTGTCATGAGCAAAATGCATTTGTGTGTATGCATGCATGCCTGCACGCATGTAGATTTATGTTCCTATGTATGCACAGGCACCAGCTTAACCTATGTGCTGGCTGGCCGGCTTCTATCCACATACCCATACACATAAAAATTGACATACTGACACTGTAGCAGAGTAGTTATTTTAGCTTGTTCACACAGTTAGTTCAGTACACAGTTCATTTAGCATGTTAAAACATTATTAAGTACGGACTTGTGCTGTTAACTGGGTATTGTAAAGGAAAATAGCAGTGTTTTGTTTATTCTCATCTCATACTGATCATATTGTCAGCCACTGCATTGTCCATGTCTTTTAGCCTGTAGAGAGCATACTGATCCCATTCAATTCGAATAATCTACCATGTAAAATCCTTGTCTGGTGTATATTTTATAGGCTATTATCAAAGTAAAACTTAACATAGATAAGCGGCACATGCACATTAAGGCATCAGAGCCACGTACGGTGGAATAGGTGAGAAAAACAGTGGTATTTTCCTTTATCATACTCACAATTGAAAATCATTGTGAATGTACATACATGCACCCTACACCTGTATTGCTTCCATACTGTCTTAAGTGAGACCTTAATTCAGTTGTTCAAGAGGAAAGCTCTGGCATCACAATAGTTCCCGCAAACCCAACATGTGCAGTTTGTTGTCCACTTTATCTGTAGTACATTCAGCATATGGATGTAATTCTAGTACAGTTTGATCAAAATATACACATTTTTTTTTTTTTTTCAAAGAATGGAATCCAAGCTTGTTGCTTTCCCCTTCCACCCTCTCGATCATTCAGCACACAGCATCCAAATGTGACAACATACTTACAGCACTCCACCCTGACAAAAGGAAACATCTCTGTGTCGAAGCACTGTTGCAAACTTCCACCATACAGCGTGCTTGGCAGAGGCTGCCAGTGTTGCACAAAGTGAAAATGTTTTTTTGTCTCTAACTCATTAAAATGAAATATCCTCGTGTTCTCTTTAAAATGACCACAAATGTGTCAAAAATGCTTTCGTCAAGGCATAACATTAACAAGAGAGCTGATGTCACTGTCTATGTTCAGGTCACTGCTAGAGGAGCGTACATGGTGATGTAGAGTTCACTAGCCTACTAATCAACAGCCAAACAAGGACACACTCACTCTCAGCCCAGATATCCTACATCCATATAGTGGTTTTTGTTACAACTGGAGTTTTTCTTTTTCTTCTTTTTACATTAATTAAAAGTAAGACTTAGTATTCAAACAGTACTGCGGAAAGGAAACATAAACAAACTGAAAATTACACATAATATTTTCTAACTAACCTTTATACCAAATCTGTGCAACTGATTCTCTTTTACAAGTACAGCACATACAGTACATATTGTATGAACAGGCAGTGAAATGCTCATTCCACACATCTTCTCCTTTCCCTGTCAACTCCAGAGGTCTGATCTAAATCCTCACGCTTCATCATCAGTGGGCACATCAAGCAGGCTTCAACTATTCTCACATCTTAATACTCATAAATAATCCTTTCAAAAGCCATTTCCTAAACCCAACTGGAATATTTGCACTAAGCTAATTTCAACTTTGCTGGGTTGGACTGGTGATTTATTTTTCTTTTCATTTTTTAAAACAGCAATGCTTTGTTTACACTTTAATAAACCCGATCACTTGGAATTTATCATTTTTTGTAGGCTGAATAAATATTTTTCATCAGATGACATCTTATATTTAATCAGTGCTGGGCAGGTTTCTTGAAAAGTAAGTGATTTATATCAACAAAAGTAAGTTTAAATATTTTGAATCTCCTCTACATATCTGATGTTTAACTTTAGGCCTGGAGAAAAATTCCAGTCGCTATCTGTTGTAGCTAGCTGGTAGCTCAAAAGAGCAGAGATACCACATGTTAGCTATTAGCTAATTGAGTTAGCTGTCCCTCCTGTTGCCGGGAGAGATGTAAAACCTGCAAATGCTTGTTAAAACGGCAAAGGTGCTGACAGTTAAGCTCTGAATTAAAAAATGTTTTCACAATTGCTGAATTTAATCGCTTGAAAGTTGAAGCATTAGCAAGAACCGCCCAAGACTTAGCAACCAACTAGCAAGTATGTTTTATATGTTTAAGTTTGTGTTCTGTCTCTGCTGCAGTAATGTCCTCCTGTACAGCTACTCTCTTTTTATATGAAACACAAGGTTTAAAGAAGTGTTGTTCAGCTCTCCCTAAGGCTTAAAATTGTTTCTGATAATGCAAAATATTCACTTTGTGGATGAGACCATATTTTGAGTAATTTGTGTTGCTTTCTATGCTAAAAAAATACACTATTAATAATAATCTGTAGCATGTACATTGAAAAATATAGATCAACAGCATTCATATAGATTAAGCATCATATTGCAAATAATTGTTTTACCAATACAAAAATCATGGTTTTGGTTTTATTTGTCAATGTTTTCACATTTCTGGTTCCACCTAAACCCCCAATAAAATAAGTAAAACTCCCCAATAGATAGAAAATAGATGTCCTTCCTCATAGATTTAAGAAACTGAGAAACTTAGGAAAGGTTGGGGATAATTTCACTTCAAAAGTTGTTTGAACTACAAACAAACAAAATAGAGCCCAAACAAGCTCATACCCCAAAACAGTCTCACCCATCAAGAGCATGTATTTTGCATTATGTGTTAAGTTCTTTAAATACCAGTGCAATCATGTTATAAAACACTCTCATGGCATTCACTATCAACAACAGGCAGTAGTGTGTGCAGCCCCTGATGCCTGATCCACTCTCAAATCAATATTTTGCATTACTTTCTTATCCTGCCTCTCATTTGACCAATCACTCCACTGCTACCAGTCTTCATCACTTCCACTTCTTCACTCCTTGTCTTCTTCTACTTTCAGAAATTAAATAGTTTCCTCAGGACAAAAGCATTGCTCTCAATCTCCCTCCCACACAGTATGACTACAGCAACACCTACTGGTTATTGTACATACTCTACCCCCATCAAAGTGCTTACAGTTTTCCTTTTTTTTCTCTTTTTTTAATTTTTGTAATCCATTTCATTTACCAGAGAGAGACAGGAGACAGAGAGAGACACGTGACAAAACCAACTACGCATGAATTCACAGTAGATGTGTAATTTAGCATTCCTGATGATTGCCTGAATGGGACAACGGAGAACCCACAATCCTCCAGCGATCCACTTCTTTGAAACAAGAAAAATAAAACACATTTATTGCTCCATTTCTAATTTATCGTTTTATCTGTGGTTCTAGAAAATATATATGATTATATCTATATGCCTGGATTACGTCTCGTAACTTCTCGTACAGTGGTAACAAGGTAAATGACGTCACAATAGAAACAAGAAAATACACTCACAACACACAGAAGAAAAGCCCTGCCCTCATTGGGTAACCAGCTGTCCTGCAGCAGAGCTCTACCCGCCCCCCCACCTTTGCACGCACACACACACACACACACACACCCACACACATTAAATCGTCCACATGTACCCATTTGCTCAATTTTACAATTGCCCACATGCACACGCATGAATTCGGGCACACAATATGCAGAGAGGGAGAGAGAGAGAGGAAGGGGGAACTAGCACGGTTCAATGCCAACAGTATTTTTTGAGTTCTTTACATTAGAATAAACCAGGGGTCCGCTGGTTTGTTAGCTCCCCGTGCTAGTACCAAAGCTTCAGTTCAGTGGGCTTAAAAGTACAGTGCATCACTGCTGAGACAGCCTGAGTTCAAATCCAGCTGGTCACATGGCACTCGGACTCCCCCCTCTCTCTTTCAACCCCATCAGACCCTGCCTCAGTCACCAGTCTCTCTTCGGGGATCAGACAGTTGGGTTTAAGAGGATCGGGAGGGTACATTGGCAAACAGAACAGAACTCTGTGTTTCTCTCTTTCTTTGCCTCTTTTTTTAAATCTTATCTGTTTTTCCTGTGAGTCTTTCCATCCCTGGGTGAGGGTGTATAGAAGACAAACATGCGTCCGACACACACTAGTTATATGGCCTGCTAAAAGCCTGTCAATGTTAAGTATTTAACTTTTAATTGTCAGAATGGATTAACATTATTAATGTTATCATTATATTATATATCATTTAATCTAAAGGTGTTTTTTTTTTAAACGTGTATGTTTTCGTTTTTATTCATCTTCTGTTATATTATAGCTTTTCCTACATGGTTAAGGTTTTGTGAATGTACTAGGTGGTTGGGTTACACCACACCAACACATGACCCCCCATCAGCTGATGAGCATCCGACTATGTCTGCTTCATCTCCCATCACAATATACGTGGAGCTGAGCGGTCATTGGAGACCGTTTTGCGAAGGCGAACTCCTCTCCGGATGGTGGTCAGCATGTCACCAGCCCCCTCTGCCCCCTCTGTCCCTGTCTGAGTGTCAGTAGGGCCTGTTGTCGGTGGGGTGGGGTCATCTGGGAGGGCAGGGAAAGGAAACTGGCCTTCACCGAGAGCATGCGCGCTGGCCACCAACTCGCCGATCTTCTCCACTAAGCTGTGCCGATTTGCTGCTATCATCTGATCCTCCTCTGATCCGGCTCCCGAGCCTGCTGCCATCACGAGGCCCCCGTGCTGCTGGGCGTAGACCTCCAATGCTGCCCCGGATCCCCAGGCGGTGTTCGGCAGGCTGAGGCGCTTTGGTGATGCCTTCACATAATCAAGCCCTCCCTGTGTGTCCTCAGCTCCAGTGAAGAACACACACTCTTCACTGCCCACACGGACAGGCACTCCCCCTGCATGCCCTCCTCCTGCATACCCACCTGCACCAGGTGAATGTGAGTCTCCGGGAATGGTGGGTGTTTTGACAGGCACAATGGGTGGTCGGATGGGGATGGGCCCTGCGCTTGACAGTGTGCGCCTCACTCCTGGTTTGGTGGATGGGGTTCGACGGATGGTGGCAGTGCCTGGAGTCCCTGCTCCTCCTCCCCCGGCTCCACCTGGTTGTCCTGGTATCCCGTGAGCCCCTGGACCAAGAACCCCACTGGGCAGGCCAGCTGTACTGGCTGGCCTCTTGGTTTGAATCATGCGTCTGTAGTTCTGAGCAATGTTAGAGTGGCGGGGAATCGTGGAGGACTTGTCAAACTCGGCTTGCCCGTCTGGACCTTCAGTGTCACCGTTCACGGAGTAGCAGTCATAATCTGAGCCTGATGTGTTTTGTGGGGTTAGAAAAGGGAAATTGGGAAGTTATTCAGAAACAGAACACAGAAATCTAACAGAGAAAATGTATGTTGGTGACATCATTGAATTTCTTTAGCTACTGAGAGCCAGCAGCCCTACAGAGGGACAAATTCAATATTTTTATATTTTTTCTATGTATTGTTGTTTTCCCGTTGCTGTCAAAGAAACTGCAAGAATACATCTGTCATAATGTTTGGCTGCTTCCTGGATTATTAAATCCATATGTGATGCTTGTAACACTGACAGGTGAAAGTGACACTATGAATGACAAACATCTGCAGAGCCTAAAAATATTGACAGCACGGTTACAACTCCTAACAGGTTGCTTTTCCCAAGATGCTACCAGAAATATGATGATCAATGTAGCCAGGTGTGATGTAATAAATCTGTCTCTCCTCGACTGAAGAAGATTACAAGCTGTAAATTAGAGTCTGACCTTGTGAAGGAATCGTGTCCTCGGAGCAGGACGGGGTTGTTGTCTCTGTGCTATATCCACTGGAGTACTGCAGGGAGTCTCTGCTGCTTTTCTGCTGCTCCATACTCAGCCCCCTCGTCAGCACCATGGCCAGGTCACTTGCTGCTGGAGAGACCTCCTCCCCGTGCTGAAGCAACATGGGAGAAGGCTGAAATGGGCGGAGATTTGATCCAACATTTGTCCAAACACTGAACCTAAATTACAATTCAGGCGATTTTGATTATTTTTCTGTTACTTATGTGGAAATCTGAAATTAATTTGATGAGGAACTCCATTTACTGCCTGCCACATTCACCACTCATGAAGCGATTGTATCAGTTTCGCTGCCTGCTACCAAATATATTATAAAATATAGTTTTCACTGAAATAAGCGCAAGCTGGAGACTAGAAGTCAGACTACATAGCAGGTTCAGCATACTTAGGGAATTCTTTTAATTATCTGATTTCAAAAACAACTAAATATAAAGTTCATGCCTCATAGCATTACAACACTGACTTAAGTCAACTTGTGTATTCTGGCTTTGGGCCAAGATATGAGCATGTTCATGTAATAACAAACCAAACATGAATCTGAATCTGCATACTTCTCACTAGAAAAACAAACTACAAAATCCAAATATACTTTTACTATTTAAATCCATAAAACCTCATAGAGCTTCTAGGGTCAGAACAACAATGAAAAATAAACTGCCATTTGTTTGAATGTGTAAGCTGCCCTATGATGATGGCCCATTCAGAAGACACTAATTACAAGTTACAAGATGTTGCAAGTGTATGTTTGAGGCATGTACAGTGATGATGTAATAAGCTACAGGCTCAAAAGAAACAACAGGTTTTGTATTACACAATGTCATAATATGTTAAACAAAATTAAAACCAAACTACAGAGCAGTGTGCAAAACACTAAGAACACCCTCACTGCTTTCACAAGAATTAAAGAGTAAGTACCAGTGGTAGTCATTGCCTTCACATATGACAGTATTAAAACACAATGCTCTACAGCAAGATTTTTCACAAGTGGAAAACACGCCAACCCCTGCCAAATTCTTCCATGAGTCCTGTTCCAGCAAGTAAGTAAGTAAGTAAGCAGGATGCAGTGTAGGGCCAATCTGAGTGGATGTAAGGTCACAAGGTCAATAGGATACTTAACATACAGGACTTAACATATTTGGTTCAGGAGCCTAAACCCAGTTTCTACAAACAAATTTACATTTTCACAGGCAAAAAGTGGGAAAGATGCCATGTAATCTGAGTAATCTGTGGTTTTTTGGATCCTGCTTAAACCCTGTCTACCAGGTAAGGGTACGGTTCATTCTGGAAACGCCGCAGAGATCATGGTTTACTGAGCCAAGCCGAATCAAACTGTTCCACAGCGACCTTGTATTTTATCAAAATTAACCAAATACTGACCTCTTCTACTGGTTCTCTAATGCATCCCCTAGTGGAATCCTCCAGTAAGTCTAGTACATGAGCTAGTATGTGCACCACATCTTGTGCTTAAAGAACACACAAGTGGAGATGTTTGATGATATTCCAAAAAGGTGCTGTGCATTAAAACAAAAAAATTCCAGTCAGCATTAAGAAAATATACCAACTGTCAAGCACGGTGGTGGAGGGGCAGCCACAGTCATAGTCAACCATGAAGTCCTACGTATACCAAAATACTCTAGCATCAAATATGAGGTTATCAGCAACAGGAAAAGGATCCATAGCACGCCAGCAAGTAGAGAAAGAGAATCAATGGCCCTGTCAGTCCAGTAAGGACCTCAGGACAGCAGCGCAGACACAAATCCTAACACACTGAAACGGAAGAGTGAGCTAAAATACTCCCACAGTGTGAGAGGCTGATATCGTCCTACAGGAAACAATTTTTTCAAGTTTTTACTTTTAAAGGTGGTTCAACAAGCCAGTTTAATTCAGTTTCCAAACAGCGCTTCTGGGCTTTTGTTTGGACTTTTTGTTTTTCTTGAAAAAGAACACAGTGTAATGTGACATGTGTTGTTCATCTAAGATTGCTTATGTCCTGTTATGGAACACCTTCCAAAAGAAAGAACTGAAGAGCTAAAACTTTATATTTCCCATGACTGTACTTTTATTTTATTAGTTGTCTTTATTCTTTGGCTGAATGCCCTGTGAGGTCTGTGGAAGGCGTATCCATTGATATATATGATATTACAGCCCTATAAAAAACAGTGTTTGGTTTTTGTTAACTTATAACGGCGAACCTGAATTTGCATTTTTAATCTTTGCTCTTTGGGATGTAAATTAACTGGTAAAAAAAAAGTCCTCAGTTTCTTAGATTTATCCCACATTACTTCTAAACTTACTGGAAGACATGTTGTTGTTGCAGTACATTAACCACGATGACCAACACTGCTCCCTGTCAACCATACTTTACATAAAATATATTTATGAACCACTTTCAGAAATGAACTTCCTCAATCTGTTTGTTATCCAAAGTTACCTTGGCAGCGATTGTAGCTGGTGTCATCCTGGGTCTCTGCCCGTCATCAGGGTGCGATGCCCCGGCGTAACTCTGGGACCCTGGTGACCCCTCGTTGTCCCTCAGCCGATCCAGAGGTTCCTTCCTCCTCTGAACTGGTGCTGCAGCCACAGGCTGTTCATACTGACCTGCTTTGGACCAATCCTGGAGAGGCGAGTGGAATTAATAAACAGGAAGTAGCAGCAAGGATTAGCAAGAGAGACTTGTCCACTATCCAGCAGTTTGAAGCCCTTCATCTGAGTGCAGAGAAAGGTGGGGGGGGGGGACCCGTCTGGGTGGGTTGAGTCTCAGTGCATGTGTGTATGTCTCTGTGTTTGGAAAGGGGACGTTTTGAGCGTTACAAATTATTTATGCTGATGATTTAAACCCTGCTTAGTTTTGGCCAATCACCAGATGATTGATGGCAAAACCAGCAAGAGGAAAGCCCAAAAAGTGCATGCATACACGAAGACGAACGTTTTAATTTAGCAAAGCAATGTGGTTATGAATGAGTTAATCTGATGGGAAAAATGAAAAGAAAATAAACTTGTGCATTAAGTGAAACTTATTAAACAGAAACAGAAGAAAAAAAATGGTGCAACTGAAGAAATGGCAGCGAATGGAGAACAAACCTTCCACATGGGAACCTTTGATGTGGGAGAGGAGGAGCTGGATCCGGGGGGGCGGGTATAGGGTGGGGACGCAGGAACAGGAAGAATGACAGAGAGAGGCCTGGTGGAGCCAGAGTGAGAAAGAGCAGGGCGGAAGGTAGCGAAGGACGAGCCAAACTGCGGGACGAGAGACACAGTCATGTCATCAGAGAATGAAAAAGCAGAAAACACAGAGAGGCAGCCAGCCGTGGGACCACCGGGCCGAAACAGGGTGCAAGCACAAACACCTACAACAGAAAACCTGAAGTTTAAGTCACACTGTGTTGAATTTTGGGTAACTGGATTGATGTGCCATATTCTAAGGACTCTACCTGGACTGAGGCTGTCTTTATTTTCTGCAGGTACTCCATTTCCACTCCATACAACTGAATGGTTTAAAAACAAAAAAGACTGTAAAATGACCATCCAGCCGGCACCAATTAAACGTAATGAGGCTCAGTGCAAAGTTTGTAATCTTTAAATTCCCACAAAGAGCAAAAGTTATTTAAAATAAGCAGAAAACATAAACATACTGCATCAGGGTCAATAATCCAATCCAATGTCTGGATCTTCTTGTTTTTATTTTTTTGTCTACCAAGTCTATTTCTTTTCCAGTCTCCATCTCTTCCCTCCTCCAAAAATTTCACCATTTTTGCCAAATTAAACCAAAGCTAACAGGTGACAATAGAAGCAGGCACAAAGTTCCTCACAAGATGGTGCTCTCATCCCAACGTGCAACCCAGCGTAACATGTCTTCACTTTCTTCATGAGCTCACATCCCCTCCACTTAGGACCGAGAGGCAGTAAAGGATAAGCAGCAGATCTGTGGCTACATGCATGAAAATGACGTTTTATGCAGACTAAGAGGTAAATGCATGAATGACGTCAGCATATCTAGAAAGCTACATGAAACAGCTACTTCACACAGCAGGGTTATGTGAGGAAGGTCTTTAGATGTGTCAAATCAGCCAAAGAGATTCATTTTAACAATTTGTACCTATCAATCTGGAAATGTTAAATTTAACCTCACCTAAATATAAATATAAACTAATCTAACCTGGTCATGATCTGTGGGTTTTAATCCTGTTTTGGGTTAGTTCTTAGTTCTTCTGTTTTCATTGTGTTCATTCCTGCTTCCTTGTTGCACCTGATTCTTGGTTATGAATTGCCACACCGTCTTACCATTTCTCCTTAGTCCCCCAGTATGAGTCCGGTTCTGCCCAGTTCATTGTTTGTTGTGCTTTTTTGCTCCCAGTCGGTCAGTCATATGTTTCCCTGATTTTAGTTTGTGCTTGGTGATCTGTTAGCTTCTGGAATATCCTGCCTTTGTTGTTGATCTAAATAAAGTCCTAGCTCCTACATCCACCTGCCTCTTCATTTTATAGTCCAGCATTTGGGTCCTTACTCCTCATCTTTTGTAGTCATACCATGTAATTTAATTCAACAGGTTTAAAACATCTGAAGGAATGTAACTAAACCAACATACAGAACAACCTTTTTCTTTCTCTTTTGCTGTTCAGCTCTCTGTTGCAGCCGCCACCCGATGCTGTGTGATGTGCATGCAGACAGATAAAATGTTGAAACTGATCTAAAGGCTTTCAGAGATGTCAGGAACAGACAAGTTTAAAACTATCTGGTGATTTTTTCATCATGCGTCCTGCTGTCACCTCAAAATTGTTCATCTTTCAAATAAAATAAAAGTTTCTTTTAAGCTGGTGTGATTGTTCTGCTATTGTCTTGTGGTGTTTTTGAATGATTTTTCTCACAACAAACGGTACAGGTGGGGCAAACAACCCATCCCAACAATGTTTGACACTCTAATCAGGGATGGATGACAGATGGTAAGTAGAGAAGCAAAGCGGTCGTATGTGCAAGATTTCATGGATGGCAGATGCTGCAAAAAATCTGATAAATATTTACTTTGGCTCCTGAGTATTATCTATATAATTGTGTTTTTTCCTGAAAACAGATGTGCATACTCCACAAAGGATGTGTAGCTAAAGAGAGAAAGATGAGCTCTCAAATATAAACAAATGCCATCTCTGATTTTGTGGTTTAGCCATCTACACTGCACAGAAAGCAAAAAATACAAGCAATTGGTTTGCTGGTTGTTAAATTCAATAGGCAGTTTATGTGCAGAAACACACAATTTTGATTCATTAGCCTGCAGAAAACAGATTCCCCAAGTTGCTAAATGCTGCATTGATTTAAAAAATTATTGATATATATTCATTTAAACTGAGAGCTCATGTTGGAGGTGCACTTTCACTGTATTCTCCCGTTACTGTAGGAGAATCGATGGTTTGATGGCGTCTCAGGCTACCAGAAATCAATCTCTGCAGGAAAACCCATTAAACCTCCAGAGAGCTATCAATGCTAGATTTATGTTACTATTCGGAAGTTTAACAATAATTTCATAAATCTATGAAAGTCTTACAAAAGCCCTGCTTCCACAGAGAAGGAAAGTTATTGTTTTAAAAGGAGGCATTGCAGTTTCAGCTATAATTTTAACCCTTTAAAACCTCACCCAAGAAATAATGGGCAGAAAATTCTCATTTTTAAAATCTGAAGTCTCTATTTGGCC
>CM047975.1:36314484-36334143 GCA_026261665.1 Melanotaenia duboulayi | reverse complement strand
GCTCAGACTTCTCCACCTTTTAAAAGATTTGTCAATATAGTTCCTCATTTTATTCTGTTTTTGGTCGTTTGCTTTTTTTAGCAGGATTCCGAGGCTTTTTAGCTTTTTCTGAAACTATTTACCTATATACTATTTACCTGCACGCTGCTGCTCTTTTGCTGACATAAAATACCAAACGCTGCCTTGTTGTTGTTAGGCAACCGTGGGGAGTTGCATATGATTGGTTAAGGAACCAGGAAGTTGGAAAGAGCAACACGGTGCACCGAAGTTATTCCGGCACGAACTCTCATTTTGAAGGAGAAAAACTTGACAAAGACATTGTTGATGTAGGAGACAGATTGTTTGATTGATTGCAACATTCTTCCAGACCAAGTTCATTTTCATGCTGCACAACTCAAATTAATTGGACCTTTTCAATAAAGTGTTCCACTTTCACCAGAGCAGCATCGAGAACTACTGAAAGAGAAAACGAGACACACGATGAAGAAGAAAACAGCCTCATCTTTTGGTTAACGAAGGACAACTTCTGTTTCTACCACAAACAGCAAAACATGAAGCTGCACCAGAACTTCTACCGGGTTCTTCCACATCTACTTTGCTTTGTAGTCCACTTCCTGTCTTTGGTCTTCTTGAACCAGACTGAGATTTGCATTTGTAGGCGGACCAAATCCACTTCTTCTGAATCAGAGTTTGTTTGCACATTCACAAAACACAAAACTAAAAAACAAAACAAAACTTTCTGAGCAAACGGACTAGGGCTCGAATAAAAATAGGCTGGTGTGAATGTGCTCTAAGAGACCTCCACGTCCAACTGAAAATCAAGCATAACATCATTCTCCTGTCTTCTACAAACTATTCCACTTTTTAATTTTACTAAATGCAATGCTGCCCTCCTCCAAGTCCACAAATATGCAAAACCACAGTCTCATATCATCACCATCAATCTCATTGGATGTCAGTAAGTACGGAGGATAAGGAGCAAGGACAGTGGTTGGTAGTAGGCTCCAGAATGGTTGGTGTTGCATTCCAGAAGCTGTATGTAATTACAGTCATGTAAACAAATACTGAATGAGAAATATTTAATGGAATCCATCCTTGAGATGTGACAATAACAACAAATAATAGTCCAATTATAGCTCTGTTGATCATGGCAACAAGTTTGGTGGATTATATACAATGTAGAACTGAAGTAAATGGAGTTAACGAAGAAGGTGAAGGATAAAACAATAAGAAAGAACAAATGTATCTTACTTAGTGAACTGGCGAAGTTTGGCCTCAATGCTGCGATGCCTCATGCACATCCTGGTCAGAGCTGAACCAATGTCTCTGGTTGCTCCTGGAAACAAAACACAACCAAGATCAGACTGTTAGATGCAAACACACACACATAAAAAAAACAGATCTCTGCACATTTACCACAAAAGGCTCTCTTTTTGTTCCACAGATCACAAGTCTGAGGTCAGTATTTACTTTAAAACCATTAGCGTCCTGTGTAAAGTAAAGGCTAGTTAAAAAAAACACTGGATCCCTCAAACAGATGAACAACTACCAGAGCTTTTGTTTTCTTTTCCATTTAGCCAGTATTTACACAAGACAGCAATCTGCTTCTTGGAGAGACTACACACACTCCCCAGTTCATCCAAATAAAGTCGTGTCTCGTGAGTGTGTTTGTGTGACAGGCGGTGGTTCAGAGACCCAGTTTCATGTGAAGCTAACCTGCAACTGTAAACACCGGGCTATTTTAAGGCAGCAGGTCCATGTGGAAAAAGCTGACCCCTGAGTTAAAATCAGTTTAAGAGACAGTGCACACCACTGACTTTCAAACAGGGTGCCGAGAACTGCTTTCTCTGCTGTACAGGTGGACAGCCAGCACACAAAAACAGTCTTATTCTATGTTTTAAAGCCTTGTGAGCAGAGGTAAGGCTTAATCACTATCCAGTGTCAGGGGATTTCTATAATAAACTCTGGAAAATTCTGATTTAACCGCAGTTAAATGGGATTTTCTTGAGACGCTGTCATAAAGGCTTAAACAGAATTAAGTAGAAAAATGCAGAAAGTCAAGAACTCTTCCAAAATGTTGTGTACTTGAATAATATTTTGTTCCAAAATAAAAGTCCTTTGATTGGAAAGTGAATTACTCGACAATTCCTGAATGATTAGGATGTAATCCTACAGGAAAATGCTAAAGTGGGAACTTCTTTAAAACACAACGTGGTAAAGGACCCGCCAGAGTTCAAGTTTAACGAACTTAACAAGCTTCCACCTAAATGGTCCTGATATTGTTCAGGATTTTGCATCCTGAGATGATTTATTGTAAGAGGTTTAGTGTTTTTATGACTTAACACCAGCAAAGTCATGGCATTTCTACAAGCCTCATTTTAAATGTTGTGATAGCAAGCAAATGTCGGCAGACTAAAACATCATCACCTGCCCCGTGTCAACATGACTCTCAGCGTTTAGCACAGAGCTACTGTTTCAGTCACCTTATGTGAACTTTTATATTGACTCATATACATATAAATCTTTTTATAAATTTGATCTTAATTACACTGTAAATGATTTAAACTTAAAGTAACAATTGTAAACTTTTCTTTTTATTTTGTTGTATTACTTTACAGTTTAACACAATAACATAACTGCAGTTTTCATGTCATTCATAAGGGTGGAACACAGTAAAAGTAAATCTAAACAATTAGGGGCTTTGTAATTAATTATTCTTGCTTAATCACATTTTTAATAAATAAACAATATTTGCCTCAAAAAGCATTTTTCTTTATTTTATTTTAAATAGATTTTAGTGGACAACTGAATCAAATAATAGACACAGACATTAATGTTGTAAACTGACTCTAGTAATGTCTGGAAAAATGGATTTAATTGCTTTTCAGTAGATAAAGAAATAGAAAATATCCCTGACCAAAACTGAACAGAAGTACTTTAACTAGCAGCTCCAGCTGTTCTCTGATTAAAGATCTACAACATGTTACTGTACTTTGAACTTTTTAAATGTTTTTGCCCATGCTCTTCGTTAATAGGCATTATATCTGAAAGAATATCAGGGTGGGAACATAAAGCAGCAGCTTTGAGTCTGCTCATGGAGCCGAGGTGATCACCTCCTGGTCTGGAGCTGGGACTGATGCTGAGCGAGGGGGAGGGGCCTACGGCAGGACACGCTGCTCGTTGAGAAGAATGAGCGTTACTGTATGTGCTGTCACCTCAGTCTCCACAAGTCGCCAATTTTGGCAGAAAAATTTGTTGCTAGTCGCTTTTTTTAAAATAGAATCACTAGAGGCGTCTGAAAACTTGCTAAATATAACGCCCAAGCTCGGATGTGTGCGCCGGTGTAATCGCTGTACAGAATGCTCCTCATTGTTTGAAACAAAAATGGCGATTAAATGTGTTAATCTTTTTCTTTTTCATTTCTTGTAATTAATTAATAATAATTAATACATTAAAGTCCCACCGCTAGTAATTTTACAACTTTTGAATAAAGGTTGTTAATTAACAAAATGTAGTAAATTCTGCTTCTAAAATTCAGCTTTTTAAACAGAATTTAGTAAAATGATTTTAAAACAAAAACAGAATTTATAGTAACACTGCCTCAGCCATTTCTTAAAAAAAAACACACACACACAAAACAAACAGACAAAAAAAAAAAAAAAAAAACACAGATTTTCTTTTTCACTGGCACAAACAAATGCAGAGAAACATTTTCCCATTGCTTGGTGCAAACATTAAAGGCTTAAACTAGAAATTAATTTTCATCTCACAGTAAATTATTACAAAATATACTTTTCACAGCTTTCCATGAGTGCCATCAAGTTTCTGTTTTACTTCCTCACAATCTCGATAACCATCTTGAAAAGAGAACAAAAGGGGCAAATGGCTTTAGCACATGTCTGACATTCGTTTTGAAGAAATCTGCTAGCTTCTTTCTCTACACTTCACTCATTTTGATATGCAGATCTGAACTTAAAAAGTATCTGAAACATACATTATCCATGTGAAAATGGGAGTACAAAAAATCTAAATAAGATTATGTTAAATGAGGTCTTACTACGAGAGAAAAAACACTGCAGGCTAATTCATTTTCATCAGTTAATGTTAAAGCCAGGATTTGGTCTGATTAGCATAAATCATTTAGTCATGGTTTAATTTATTCCGATATTATGTTCCTGATGTCCTGACAGCCTGACAGTGTTGAGAGATTTTTATTTATTTATTTTTTGAACTGCTAGCTTAAACTAGCAGCTAACCGAGACAAATTTCTAGGTTTTCAGTTTAATTTTGCAAAGTGTAAACATTGTTTAACATGGATATCAACCATTGAAGCGCTGCATTTTTGCTCCCTATATTTCTATCCAGCTCAGCTGTGTGTGTGTCTGTCTCTCATGACTGAATCAAAAGTGACTGAGGTCACAGATCTGCTTGGTAACGCCACTAAAAAAAATTAATTTGTTGGAACATTCAGCGCTTCCTATGGGATTTACATCCCAAACACTGTGAATCCATAGGAAAATAAGATCCAACTTCTCTGATTTACTGCTTTGTCCTGCAACAAGCGCTGCAAGCCTTGCAACAATGGTGCTTGGACACAACTGCTGGAGAAGTCTGACAGGAGGGGACTTTGAGTAACATGTTTTCAGTTACAGGAAATTATGGCTTGTAACAAGTAACAATTTATAGATATGCAAAGCTGAGCAAACTCAAATAACAAAGCGCATGTAGCCCTGGTGAACACCAGCCCAATTTATAATTTTGTTGAAAATACAGACCATTGTCAGTAGAGCAATGCTTTCCACTCAAGGTGCAAGACAGTGAGAATGGGTAGGGTAGGCTGTGTATGTTAAGAAGTACTTGTTTCTGTACTGTTGACTTACAGTTATCAAGTGTTTTTTTGTAAATTGAAACCATTAAGCCTTCATTTAAATGACAGGAATTGAAATTATTTTAAGTTAAGAAAAAACAAAATTGAGTTATACTATTGAAAATTGTTTAGATTTAAAGCAATTCTTTGCAGTGCACCAAATCCGATACGATCAGGCGTGCTCAGGGAGGTCTGGCTGTAAGATGACGGACTCAAGACAGAGTGATCATGTGGTCTGCAGTCCTCTAACTTTTCTCTTTTAGTTTGAGTTTAGACAAAACCCTTATTTTACTTGAATTAAACTAGTCATATTTTGAGCCAGAACCATCATTGTTGTTGTTGTTGTTGAATCTTTACAGGTTGCAAATCATCCGGATAGCGGATTCTCTGCAAGGAAATTGGCTGGAAAGTGGCTGGCTTTTGATTGAAGAGGCTGTTCTAAGTAACATGTTAATACAGTATATTCTGACAAAGCTTTGTAATTTCCTGCTTCCGTTTAGGCTGTAACTTCATTTGAAAAAGGTTAAAAATCACTGTGAGGTAACATTGATAGAAGATATATTAAGCCATGGCCACACATTGCTAAATTGTAGCCCCAGATTACTAATATGTGAGAGTGAAATAATTAATTTATGACCACATGTTAGGTATGTGTAGGAATTTATGTCTAAAGCACACGTGCAACAGTTTGATTTAATAAAAATTTTGTTTATGGGATGAATTACACGTATGTAACTGAGGTGAGTTCACCTGACTGAATAGTTTGCTACAAAACACCAAAACAAATGGGGACACCAGGTACAAATTTCAAGGTTGGTCCCGCTGCTTTATGTTCACCAAAAACTACAAATCCCACAACAACCGGCAGCAATTTGTCTCCTCTATGGTAACCCTGGGAGGACTACATTCTGCTCAAAAACAATATCTTGTGATCTCATGTGATTTAGCACAGCATCCTAATTCCTTAGACACACATAATTTGGATGCTTAAGGTTCACAATTTAGGATAAAA
Organism: Melanotaenia duboulayi; assembly: GCA_026261665.1. Taxonomy (NCBI): domain Eukaryota; kingdom Metazoa; phylum Chordata; class Actinopteri; order Atheriniformes; family Melanotaeniidae; genus Melanotaenia; species Melanotaenia duboulayi. The sequence goes on along the minus strand of CM047975.1, from coordinate 36,328,264 downwards.
ACAACAAGACCCGGCAATTCATTTTTGAGACATGAGTCTCAGACCTCTAAGTTAGTATGTGATTGCTACTGTTCCTTTAAGAAGACATCCTGAACTCTCTTCTGATGCCCCTGCTGTGGGGATGTGGCCAACACAGCACATGCACTGTCTTTTCAAAATGGAGGGAATTTTAATTTTCATGTTTTACAACAACCAGAGAGATTAAGTCAACAATTTTTGAAAGATATCTTGTTCTTGTTAATAAAAATCAAGTTTTTTATTTAGTATGAAAATCTTTACTTTACATTACTAAGATTTTTTTAAAAGACACAGCAGTTTCAATCCTTTAAAAACACAACTTTTATGTGATATCCTTTGTGGTGGACATCAGGACTTGCTAACTATTTCTGTTACATTAGGGAGCAGAGGGCTAAGTGAGGTGGAGAGAATTTACAAAGAATTGTGAAGGGAGATTCAGACCTAGAGCTGTCTGAAGATGAGCTAGATGAAGTGGAGATAGAGGGGGAGGATCAGCACTCGAAGGACGAGTCTGACCCTGAACCTGATTCTGAGCCAGGTGATAAGAACAATTGTATGTTAAGGAACAATGTGTAAGCTGGGGTTGGGAAGATCATTAGTATTAGTGTGTAAAAATGGGAACAGGGACCATTATGAAGAATCAAATCCCTCCACTATGCAAACTGAAGATGTCAGATGACACCAAGGTACAAAAACAAAGAAGAAGTCAATCTAAAATGGTTGTTAGAAAAACATATGAGGTCGCCAAATTACAGTTGTAAAGTTCAGAGAGAAATGTCCCTTTTACCCAGAACCAGAGAATTCATCGTAATTTCTTCATTTACTGTCTTAATCTTGTTAAATAGTCATTAAATGAAAGGATTTTCTAAAAAGAAATCCATACAAAAATGAATTCACTATTATAATTGCACCGTTACAATGTGTATTAGGCAAGACCCATTGTCCCCTACAAGGGACAGCCCATAAAAAATTAATAAACATTGTTCTTGAAAAAAAAATGTTGCGACATTTGGCCATGATTTTATTGTCTCAATCCCATGTGATAGTAAACCATGGCCACGCAATAAAATATATTTTCTTTCAATATCACCAGACAGGCTCCATAGAAATCATAACTAGCGGCTTAGGATCAGAAAAGGTCATGGTCAGGGCTAAAATAGTCTTTTTATGATGCATCAGCATCATGGACTCCATGTTTATTCTTTACATGTAACCGCTGTCTCGAAAACAAGAGCTCATCTATCCTTCGATGTAATTACAGTCCATGCCCGCATATATTTAGCACCAACTGATCTGCAGATGTAGTCAGATGGTTGATAAATCACTGAGACATTTCCTGACTCAAGTTACCTCACATACACTCGCACATGCCAAATTTCACACACATACGCACTTAAACTGTGTGTTCCTCTCATCCAGAGAGAAGCCCTCCATTCATAATTAACAAATTCTTCCCTCTTGCCTCCTGTTCTACCCGGCAACCATTCATTAAAGCAGAACCACCCTCCTCAGACACACACATTCATACGCACATGCTAAGGATATAGAAGTATTCCTCATGCATGCCAAACAGTCGTACAATTGCAGAATTATCTCTAAACCTTCTGTGCGCACAACGTGATCTACTGTGATCCCAAGTGGATCTACACAGTGGCATGAGGAGAGGGAAACCAATGAGAGGAGACTATGTGTGATTTTTTCACATCAAATGAAAAGGATGATGTGGGAAAGAACGAAAAGAGGAAGAGTTGGAGGAGCGATGAGAAAGCAAGAGGACGAGAGGGGTCGCCTTGCACATTTTAATGAGCTCACTGCCGGAGTGAGAGCCATGGGATAGCTGTTACAGCCAACTCTGTGTGTGTGTATGTGTGTGTGTGTGCGTGTGTGTGTGTGTGTGTGCGTGTGTGTGTGTGTGTGGGTGTTTGATCTCTGCATTTATGATGGTTGTTTTCCTGTTTGTCTGTTATTACCAGACCTCTCAGACTCCATAGGAGATCAACAATTAGATGAGAACACACACTATTTACATCTGGAGCTACTGTGTGTGGGCGTGTGAGTCAGTCAGTTTGCTGCTTCGACACATTATCATGCTTCAGCATTTTACTTGAACTGAAAGACACACAGCACGTTTATTTGATGTGTGATGTGACCTGTGATCGGCTTCACCTTTCATACAGCGCGTCTGACATTAGAATGAATTGGTAGAATGAATATTAAAAACCTCTGATGCAGCCATGTTTAAAATGATGAAGATGAAAGTTAAATAAATGAATAATTAAAAAGAAAAACACTGGGAAAAAAGCTGCATTAATCTACATCTTCCATCCACAAACTCAACTATCCGTACTCAACTGTAAATAATAAAACTCCACAAGCAGCCACTATTTTGCCAGTTTACGCTTATGTTTGTCACCACATCTTAGGAATACTACTTTACTAGGTTAAGGAAAAAAAACAAAAAAACAAAACAAACAAAAAAACAAACAAAACATAACCTCAGCTAGTTTTTATTCATCCATCTATTTTATCCCAGTTATACAAGGTTGCATCATGGGGCCAGGTGCTTACGCAGGCAAGCCCAGATATCTTTTTCCAGCCACCTCTTCCAGCTCATCTGCGAATCCTGAGGTGTCAGTCGAGAGACATAGTCCCTTAAACGTGTCCTAGATCTTCCCTGGGGCCTCCTCCTGGTGAGACATGCATGGAACATCTCACCATGGAGGAAACCAGGAGGGATGCTAACCAAATGCCCGAGACACCTCATCTGGCCCCTCTAGATGTGGAGGAGCCGCAGGTCTACTCCACATTTACCACAAACCTTTGGTCTTCCACCCCTGCTGAATGACCAAGCTTCTTACTTTGTCTCTACAGGGGAGCCTGGCAACCCTGTAGAGCAGGGATGCTCAGCTCTGGTCCTCAAGGGCCACAGTCCTGCAGGTTTTTGATGTGTGCCTGCTCCAAAACCACCTAACTCAAATTGATGAGTCATTGTGCAAAACTGTTGGATTTATTTAATTTGAGTCAGGTGTGTTGAAACAGGAAACATTGGAAAATCTGCAGGTCAGCAGCCCTCAAGGACCGACTATGGACACCCCTGCTGTAGAGGAAACTCATTTCAGCTGCTTGTATCCAATAGCTCATTTCGGTTACTACCCACAGCTTGTGATCATAGGTAAGGCTAGGAAATTAAATCGACTGGTAAATCAAGAGCTTCGCCTTTTAGCTCATCTTCTTCTGCCCCATCAGGTTGACACCAATCTGCCTGTGGAACTCCAGCTCCATTCTTCCCACACTCACTGACAAAACCCTGAGTTACTTCAACTACTTTGTTCGGGGCAGGATCTCATTCTTGACCAGGAGAGGACACTCCGTCCTGGTCCATGATCTTGGATTACAAGATGCTGATCCTCATCCCAGCCAGTTCAACCTCAGCTGTGAACTGCTCCAGGCTGATGAAGCAAACAGGACGTCATCTAGTGGTGGTCCAGATCACCACCAGGATCCTGGAATTTTTAAAGGGTTCTTTTCTATGGGGAGATAGGGATTATTTTGCTATTATCTAATTCAAAAATAATGTCAACAATCCTTGGCCCAAAAAAAAAAAAAAAACTTGTCTTGGCGGAGGTCTGTGCTCTCTGTGTGCTTTTATTTTATTTATTTTAAATCTAACCAAGTGGATAAAGAGTTAACAAAAAAAAAGTAATAATGAAAAAGAGAAAAAAGAAAAAGGCAGAACTGGAGGAAGAGCCAACATTTATGTGTTACAACCAGCCATCGACCCCTTTCAACCCATAATAAATGCTCCTTTTATTAGATGATACAACCGATGGCCAAGCACAAGTTAAAGCTGTAAAATCATTTCATGAGGAATTTACACTTTACATCATTGTGGTTTCCAGAAAATACTAAACAGCAACATGAAGGATGAGACAAACTAATACAGACACACTCATCGCACCACACACTTCTTACATTCAACTTTTCCCTCTGCTGCTTTGTTTTTTTAGTTCATCTTGTGAAACTACATAATATAGAAAAGAAAAAAATAAATGGCAACATATTTCTTATTTACACTATGTCCATTCAAAAAATTTAAATAGTGTCCTCAGCTTAAAATATCCAAATTACCCAAATAAGTAACCCCTTAAAATAATAAATCTTATTTTACCATTTTATTAGGATAGCCATGGAATTTAAAACAGTGCAACTATTTTACATATCAAAGATCTTTAAAGGCATTTTTTCCCCCTTTTGGGAAAGATGGCTTTTTCCTTCCGCTTTCTGTCACTCTCCCTTTCCTGTTTTCTTCTCCTTGCTTCAGTGAATACTGTGAAAGAAACCAAACAAGAAACTGAACACAAGCCTAGGATTTTCATTCAAGTCATATGATTAATGATTTTGGAAAAAACTTCAGCTAAATGTAAAATCCCACGTTTTTAAAAAGTAACATATTGTTGTTTAATGTAAATGCAGCAAATGGGATTTTTTCATTGCCTTTTCTGATCTAAGCCATATGTGTAGTAACAACAAAAAATGAAAAGCTGGGAAAATGTGATTGAAATTTGGGTGGAATAGACTAAGCGATAGAAGCCGTGCTCATTATCAGTATATAAAACACACTCCTTCCTGTTTAAAACCAGTTACCGTCCCACCAGGAAATGTAGGAGCTCTTCTAGTCACTGGCAAAGTAACTATTCTTCCTCATCGCCTAGCAACAGACCTAACTGTCAGGTTTGTTACCGTTTCCATGACAGCACAGATCTTGGCCTGTTGCTAAGGTGGGAATCCGAATGTTTGTTGCTGAGGTCAAATTGTCTGCTGCTACGGAAACGAATGTTTGAACTGTTCTGCAAGAGACAGAGAGCGATAGACTGAGAAACAGAGAGGGAATACCACACACACACACACACACACACACACTGGGCATCCTTTCTGTGGAAGTAGGCTGAGAGTGGTGGGAACAGGCACAGAGAAACCAGAAAACATACCATGATTGCATAACTTTATTACCAAGGTTTTTACAATTTATTAAAGAAGATACTGAACACTGAAACATTTCTATTAGCTATTTTACTCTTTAAAGTCAGAGTTTGCGCTCCATTCAGCTCCTTCCATAGACCAGCTGTCCCATCCTGGAGTAATTTCAGGTAGTTTAGGACTACAGTTCCACACTCATACTGTCTACATATGGTTGCCTTTCCTTGAAAATCACAGAGCCTCTTTTGCTCTCTAATGATAGCATCTCTCTCTGTGTTTCTTTGCTTCTGGCATCTCTGGCCGTCCCACCCGGGCATCTCCATGGCAACTATTATCTATAATCTTGCAGAGGGATTCACCGGCTTCTGGCTGTAATTTACTGTGCAATGCAAGAAAACATGCAACTGAGGAAATGTATGGTGCTTCTTCTTTAGTCTGCGGCTGATGGGAAAAAGTCTGAAGTAGGCATCTGGCCTCACTCTGCTGGGACAAGTCACCATAAAATGGACAGACTCACACAGACAGTTAAATTATCACAAGTTTTATGTAAGTTTCAATTCAATGAGGAAGAGATAACACAATAAAAAAAAAGTGCGTTGTGAGTCGGGTGATCAAATTACACAGAGAAATTCAGCATCACATCTCAAGGCTTAAAGGGGTAACGTCATCTCACACAATCCCCACAAAGAAATGAATTTAAGACAGCAGCTGTGTAGCTACATTTACAAGTTTAAGTTACTGAATGTGGTATCAAAGCTGCTAACATGTCAAAAAGGTAGCTGAAAGGAAACATGACCTTCACTGCTGTGAGGGAGGACAAAAGTTGAAATCCCTATTATGAAAATGAATATCAAAATCCCCAAAACTGAAAAGCCAAGTCCTAGCCAACAGCCTCAGTTCTTCATGTTATGGATGCTAAGGACACTATTTTAAATTTTAAATCTTGCTCTGAGCTCACATGATTGCATCACATCATGTCTGCAGACTCTGTTGGCTGCGCTTTAATGCTGCAGAGCTGCTGTTCTCCAACATTTCAAAGATGTTTTTACTGGATTCAGAGCTTGAGAAGGAGGTCACTGGACCACTCTGAACACTTTGCAATGTTCCTAAAAAATAGTTTAAGACAACATTTGCTTTGGGATGTGTTCTGTTATTAAGTTGGAAGTAGCAATTCAAATTTAATTGACCCTGTAGCATCACTTTTCTCACAAGGTTTTCTGCTGCTGTAGTCCATCCTCCTCACCTGGAGAGCACCATTAACCAACAAAGCACCTGCTGTGTGAGCTGCAAGCTTTAAAGATGCACTAAAAGGAAAATTACAGGAGCCAAATATTTATGCGTACTCAAATATGACAGCTGACCTGTCAAAAAACACTTAGAAAAATAGTCTTATGAGTCAAGCAGTGAAGAATAAAACAGTAAAGAAAAATGTCATATTAGATTTGAAGTGCCTATAATTTAGATAAAAAAAAGACTAGAATAACTGAAACCCTTAGTTATGCATCACAAATTGAACTGAAAGAGAAAACAACCCAGTTTCAAGCTCTTACAGTTAATGCAGTCAGGTGCAGCAGATTGTATTTTTGATGCCCAGTTTATTTCCATTTCAACATTCCTGACTTTTTCTTTCTCAGACTTCCGGTTTTGAAGATAAATTGAAAAAAACATGTTTGACAGATGAAAATATAAATATTTATATGTTTTTTATGCGGTTTTAACATAAGACTGTCAAAGTTCACAATCTAACCTAAAGGTGGCTTTTAAAGATGAGCATTCACTGACAGAGAACGTGTAATGTGATGGAATGTGATTTGCAGCCCTTTTACAGACCATAAAATTCAATTGTTAAACTTTCAGAAACTTTAGAATTTTAAATGAACCATCACAGTAATGTGACTTTAATGCTACTTGCTCCAAACACCAAAAAAACGACTTAACAGAAAACACAGATGTAGCTTCCAGGTCTGAAAAGTAAAGCTGATGCAACACTTTCAGACCTGCATTCTCTTTAATAACCAACAGGAGGCAACACAAAAGAAGATAGAGTTAAAGAAACAGCACCATTGTCATTTCCTAAACATTTTTTCTTAAGTTTGATGGAAAAAAATAAAATGGTCAAAGAAAAATAGGAAATAATATTTCTAAAGATTTCTGAGAAGACAACAGCAAAACAATAAAAATCACACATGAACTGTGAGACTCCTTGTACACAAAATAGAAATATATTATTTGCTCATATTTATTCTCCTGTCTGCATATTTACCTCAGTCCTAACATACAGAAAAAAGCAAGGCTGAATCAGCTTAAAGGAAAATGTCTTAAATGGGGATATTGGCACATTGACTCTCAACATGATGAACTGCAAAGCTTTTAATTAGAAGGCAAACATTTTAACCACTTCAGCTAAGGACACTACACACACACACACCATACTGCTGTTCAGGCTGTTCCCAGTCACTATGGTATGTGGTCTTAAAACACCAAGATATTTAAACCTAAAGTCTGCCCTAGTTGCCTAGGTCAAAGCAGCATGGGAGGAGGAACTAGACAAGTCCCTTTACCAAGAAACCTGGATTTTAATATTTAAACATATTAATTAAATTTTTGTTTGTGCCCATCGGTGGGTAATTCAATTCAAAGTGGTCCACCAGTCACACACTTTAAAATTTAGGCTATCTCAAGTTTATATTACGGCCAGTCCTTATTGGGAAAAGTGGAAAACAGCTGAAGCCACATTCATCTGTATGAACTGCTCATGTCCAAGCCTCACAAAGTTTTGGATAGATTTCTTTTCTACTTTAACTCTGATATTAAATGTTAGACTGCAGCCAAAGCACCTGACAGCTCTGTTTGGTGTCACTGAGGAGGGGGTGTCTACCTCCAGAAAAACTTTGCATCCTGTCCTTTGCTTTCCTCTTGGCTATACGTGCCATTAACGAACATTACTGTATGTCCTATTTAAACCTTGAGAAGATCAGGTATTCACTTCAGCAGATGAGCAAGTAGTTTCAGAAAATATGGTGCCAGCAGCTTAATAATGTCTCACAAGTAAGTTAATGATATAATCTATAAACTTGTCATGTTTTAAAGACATGTGTGTCTATGGATTGAACGCAATGAGAGAAAAGAGAGGAGCTTTTAGCTTAGTTTGGTTTTTTATTGTTCTTATTGTCTGTGCATGTATGATCCGGTGTGTGTATGTGCATATGTATGTGCATCTGATTAAAGAAAAAAAAATGGTGATGGGCATAACTTGAGGCTTTACAATAAGACAGCATCATAATGGCTGCATTTGTCTTATTTTCCAACACTGCAGTTTCTTTTTTTGTAAAACACAAAAAATAAAATGTTTTTCCATACCTTCCAATACTGGAAAAGGAACCTGATATTCACTAGAAGCTTGAGTGTTTCAGCAGATTGTTGTTGATTTATATCCGCTGAGTGACTGCCACTTACATAGATTAAAAGGGTTAGTCATGAGGTCAACACACATGGATGATGGCAAAAAAAAAATGGAAGGAAGTCATAATAGAGAAGACCAATGTAGTCGGTTATATGAGGAGGAAAAATAAGATGGAGTCAATGATGATAACGCTTTGTGTCTTAGGTGGCACATCAAGGAGGGACAGTCAATGCCTGAACAGGTGAGGCTGCAGTTGCTTAGGTTACAGACGTCTGTAACAACCGCCCATTTGTTCCCCTGATGGCAGCACCTCTGCAGTGACGCAGCAACAATAAGATGCTGGAGGGATGCATAGTCAGACCAAAAGGAAGACGGAGAGAAGAAGACAAAAGGAGGTGGAGAGGAAGATGATGAGGAGACAGATTAAAGAGTAGAAGCCAGGCAGAAGCAGGGACACTGCAGTAATAGCAGCACCGGATGAAGCAGAATTATTCATAAGGCCTAGATATTCCTCTCACCATGTAGTTGGAGATTGTGTTTTCCAGACAGCCAGGCAGCCAGCCATCCTGGCCAAAACAAGCCGTCTCTGATTCAACAGCATACACATATACAACAGTACACAATTAGCTGTGTTCCAGTGTAAACCCAGTACAGCTAACCTCCAATACCACATGTTGAAGGAATGTATTACAGTCTACAGGCTGAGATCTGGAAGATATTTGATTGAAGAGAAAAATACTGGCAAAAAATAGTGCTATTAGGGTAACTGATCAGTACTAAACCTAAAAATGTGCTTTAGGAAATTATATGTGTCAGTGTTGCTTGATAATGACTTAATAACATGTTAACCCCCCCCCAAAAAAAAAAAAAATAAAAATCATACACTGTTCAGTTTATGATGTACAAGAGTTCTACAGTTGAGTTTATATCCAGCACACTAACTTGAAACAGACTCATGGTGAGTGTACCTGTCTGCTTTCTGCTTGGATCAGAGGCTGCTTTCAAGTGCTAAGACCAAACACTTTGGCAGAGACAAAGAAATTATCTTAAAAAAAAAAGAAAAAGTGAGGATATTAAAAATACAAGAGCTAAAAGATTCAAGCACTTCTGCTCCAGCAGAAACTTGTAGGAACAAACTGTCTTAAATCTTACCTTTTGTCTGGTACACCATGTCTCTTTGGTTATTTTACCCAACTGTCTAAAGATGTTGTGAATTAAAGAGAATGAAGCCACAGGCACACTTAGTTCATTATATCTTTAAAGTGATTTCTAGCTGTTGGATTGTTATCCAATGAACTATTTCACAATCAGAATGGAGTATGCATAAAGAGGCTGAGCGTTATCCTCCTCTCATCTCTCATGCAATACAACTGTGACATCTAAAACAGTGATGTATCTAGTTCAACAGCAGCTGCAATGTTTTAGAAGCCCTAACATGTTGAGCTGTAAATAAAGATTTGAACAGGACAGGACTGACAACATTTCCTCCAGCAGAAAAACATCTATAAACACAGAGACATGCTAATTATACACCTGCCACATAAATCTCATATTGTTCACATATTCTCAGCATTCTAAGCATTAAAGATGTGTTTTTATTTCTTTAGTGTAATGCTGCAGCAGCATCCTCAGCAAACCACCAGCGCTGATGAGGGCGGCCCAGAGTGTCCGCTGTGATGAGCTTGAACAATCAATGTTCTGCTCCAGTCTGGTTGATTTCCACAGCCAGTCAGCTCCCTACTCAGCAGCACTACAGAAATAAATCATTATGATGTGGTGAGGCAACAACAAAACAAAGACAAGAACCTGAAGGTCTTCCATCTGTCAATTTATTTCTATTCATTGGTGGAATTTTTAAAAAAACATATCTAGATTTATAAAGTCTGATTCTGCATATTGGAACTCAGGTAGCAGAGCAGCACTAATGTTGTTTAACAGCTAATCCAAACTTTTTTCTTTACAGTAACCCAGTCACGTAGTTGATGACTGACTAAACTAAATTAAACCCATCAGTGAAATAAAACATGAAAAAAATCAATTGTATTCTGTAGGAGCCACTCAGCAAAGATTAACCTTTTGATGATTTAGGATAATTCAGCATTTGAGCACCAAACATTCCCAGTAAGTTAATGAGCCCAAAGCTGCTTTCACCACTGTAGGACAAGCACAGGCATGGAATTTTACCTGAACTGTACCTCCAAATTGGGGAAATAATAATATATTTTTCATTTGGTGCTCCTGCCTAAATACAAACAGCCTATAATTTTGACATTAAATCAAATTAAATCCCCATAAAACCCAATTTTCTGTTAACTTTGGGAAACATACTAGACTCAAACTAGAGGTCACAGCTACATAATCTGGCTAACGCTGTTAGCTGAGTGCAATATAAGTATTTTTCAAAATGTGGGATTGATTAATAATTAGTGGTAAGACCAGTGGGACATTTGTTGATGAACAACTCCACATATGCTTTTAAGCAATAATAAATATTTTAAGTTTGACTCAGAGTCAAGTTGCACTTGATTGCATTTGCCTAAGCCAACATGCTACATGAACCTTAGCTAGCAAGCAGGATTGCATCAATAAGTTACTTCCAAAGTAACTCTTTAGCCTCTGTTATGTAAATTAATAGAACACAACAAATGTTAGGTAAGAGATTATATATGAGCAGTTTGTTGTAGTGTGATGTGATAAACTGCTTGATTTATTCTTGAACCTGCTTCATTTCAAGGTTGTGCTGAATGCAGATGTGGGCTAGCTGATAGAAATGACTGGATTTATCATTATGAGATGACAATTTATAACTTGAACATCACAAATTGTAATTAAAACCTTAATTTTGACCAGTTTGACTGGGAATGTTGATAAAAATGTAAAAAAAATATACTGTTTATTTTTTCCATTGAGTAATAAAAATTGATGACTTGATGAGATGTTGAGAACTGAAGTTAGAACTGATGTACATACTGTGTGCTATACAAGCTATTTGAATTGAAGAACCTGTGGACAATAGCATCCTTTGCTCTGACTCCAATAATTTAAGATGAGTCACAACAACAAAACATAAACCTGAGAGTGATTTTTATCTGGAAACAATGAAAATATACATTTTCAGTTTAGTAACTTTTGTTTTTAGTTATGTGTGGATTGTGAATGGATCTGCTTACAATAAAATGTCACCATATCACCATTTTTAGAGCTTGGCAAAAATATGGCAAATACTAAAATAGAAACGAGAAACTGTAACTCAAGTCAAGGAAGAATCGAGTGTATGTTTAAAGCCACAGTCATCTTAGTAACATAAAGGCGGCAAAGAGACTTAGTGTTGGACAGAAAGGTCAGAGGTCAGAGCCAGAAGCTTGGCTTCAAAGTAATTGTAGACAGCTGACTCTGTGAATGTGTAGTCTCAGTAGTCCATCTTTGTTTGTCTTCCTCCTTTCCGTTCTATATGTAATGAATACACACAGATTCCTGCCTTATAAAGAGATGTGTTGCTCTCCAGCCATGTGGGAATAACAAGCCAAACATCTTCACACGTCAAAGCAAACTTTTGAAAGTGGAAAAGCAACACAACAGCAAGAACTCTTCTGTGGCCACAAAGTTATTCTCTTCTTTCCAGAACTTTCACCTTAACATGCTGCTTCAACTTACTCTGTAATTTATTTACTATCTGATCTGTAATGTTATGGCCAGCTTGCATCATGTTTTTTACAGTCTGATAATTTATTCCCGCTGTTATAAAAAAACAGACTGATCCAGATCCAAATGATTGTAATTTCACAAATTTTCAAAGCAGAAAAAAAACACTAAAACAACCAGCATTACNCACAAATTTTCAAAGCAGAAAAAAAACACAAAAAACAACCAGCATTACCTACAACAAAAGATCACTGCTTCAGGATTGTAGTGCCCAGCTGGCAAACAAATTTGACTTCAAAGAACCTCCTCTAACATTACAGAGGAAGTCTGCTGCTGGACAACTTCCTCCTTCATAAAATAGACAAGCACAGATGCACTCGCATGTACCCAAGGCCCTCAGCTTCGGACACATTAAGATGCATGTTACTGTAGAACAGTGAATGTGCTGCTGTAATGGTTTAGAGTAAAGTCAGCTGGGCCTGGGAAAGCATGCACATTCTCTGGCTTTGATTACAGAGGCTTTAAACCCCTCTCACAAAAATGGGTTACTCAGCAACACACACAAAAAGGCAAAATAAAAACTGAAATACAGATACATAATGACTCCCTAGAGACCATGGCAGGGATGAACTGCAGACCTCCAGACAGGGCATATTTGCAGAAAAATGGTGGGTTTTTGCCAAAGAACAGTATTTGATGCTAAAAATATCCACAGAGTGAGAGAAACAAACCAAACCAGCTTGAACTGACAGTACACAAGAAACTGCAGACGAATGTTACAAGAGAAGCAGAAGGCAGGAGTGTAGTGGGACTTTAAAGGCTTTCCACTGGATCGGACTCTGTGAGTCACTTCAGTAGTTCAGTAGTTCAACTACACATCTATAAACAGCGGTGTAGTGGTGTCTGGAGATGTGGATGGACGCTTTAGTTCTGTCTTGTTCAGTTAAACTCAAAAAATGTGCACATTGTTGGAAAGCAGCCACCCTTAAGATAAGGCTTAAAACTTTTCTTTTTAATAAAGCTTATAGTAATGGCTCCCATAGGCTTAAACTGAGCACTTCCTTCCAGTTTTCTCTCTTTGCTCTTTATTCTCCATGTTTATGAATATGACATTATTATTTTCATTAACTTCTTTCTCAGCAGGGATCCCTGGTTCAGAGTTATGGTGCTTGTTGACCCCTCTTTCCTCTCTTCCACACCCCAACTGGCCAAGGCAGACGGCTGCCTTCCTTGGTTCTGGTTCTATTGGAGGTTTTCCTTTGTGTTAAAAGTTAGTTTTCCTTTCCTCTGTCGCTCGCTACCATGTGCATGTTCAGGATAATAAGAAAAAAAGAAGCTGATCACAATATAATTGTGTATAATCTGTAATACACCACCGTGTTGCTATACACAACCTTGTATTAATGTTGTATCTTTTAAAAAGCTTCAGAATGTAGCAGTGGACCGACTATCTTATATTTGTAATATTGCATTATATTTTATCAGCTTTAAGCTCTTTAGCATGTCTGTTTGAAGAGTCCTAGGGCTGGGCGATATGAACCAAATCTTATATCTTAATATTTTTTACCTGAATCACGATATACGATATATAGCTTGATATTTCTTTTTTTCTTTTTTTTTTTCAAGTAACCATAGAGACAGTTATACTTTACAGTCTTCAATGCTAAATATACTTTTATTGAGGATCAGCAGCACATGTGCATTAAAACAGCTGACTAAAATTCAAGTACCTTTAAATTT